>JZKD02S0066751.1:2025257-2070981 GCA_000966675.3 Picea glauca | reverse complement strand
GGACATTACAGTCTCCCCTGCTTGAAATTGCTTGTCCTCAAGAAATTCCAAACCTGCTTCTCTGACCACGTGCTCCTTTTCCCAAGTGGCATCCTCAATGGGTAAATCCTTCCACTTGATCAGGTACTCTTTGATGCTTCGTTTTCTGAGCCTCTTCTCTCGGACTTCCAATATCTCTTCTGGAATTAGAATAAGTTGTCCCTCTTTGTCCATTGGGGGTAATACCTCAATAGGTTTGATGTGTTGGCCGAGGGATTTCTTAAGACAGGAGACATGGAAGATGTTGTGTATTTTGTTACCCTGTGGAAGCTCTAGCTTATAAGCTACGACCCCTATCTTTCTGCTGACCCTATAGGGTCCAAAGAAACGTGACTGCAATTTCTCCGCTCCACTTCTTTTAATGGAAGCCTGCCTATATGGTTGCAATATCAGATAGACTAAGTCGCCAACCTCAAAAGTACGATCAACTCGGTGCTTGTCTGCTTGGACCTTATGTTGGTTTTGTGCCCTCTGTAGATGATCCTTCAGTTCCCTAAGAATGTCTTGGCTCTGCTCGATCCAATCCTGTACCATAGGTGCCCTGCTGTCACCAAACGCAATCTCCACAAATGATAAGGGATCATAGCTATATAAGGCTTGGAATGGTGACATGCCAATGGATATATGATGGGTGGTGTTGTAGCAATACTCTCCCAGATGCAACCATCTGGCCCATGCTTTCTGTTGCCTCGCCACATAGTTTCAGAGGTATCCCTCCATCCATTTGTTGACTATCTCTATTTGTCCATCCGTCTGAGGGTGATAGCTAGTGCTAGGGGTCAAGGCCATACCAACCAACCCGAATAACTCCTACCAGAAAGTACTCATAAGCCTCCTATCTCTATCGTTGACAATGGTCTTGGGTCGGCTGTGCAACCTAAAAATCTCCCTGAAGAACAGTTCAGCCACCTGTGCTGCACTGAAGTCGGTATCTATGGCGAAGAAATGTGCAAAATTTGTTAACCTATCCACCACTACAAATATGCAGTCCTTCCCTTACGTCTTTGGCAGTCCAGTGATGAAATCCATGGATATGCTTTCCCACTTGTGCTCTGGAATGGCCAAGGGTTGCAATAGTCTTGCTGGGTGCGTGTGCTCATCCTTGTTCGCCTGACATGTAGTACACTCTTTGACGTGCTTGATAACATCTTCCTTGAGACCCTTCCAAGAGAACTCTCTCTCACCTGCCTATACGTCTTGCTGATCCTCTGATGTCCTGCCATTGGTGAGTCATGGCACGCCTGCAATACTTTAGCCTTGAAGGCCAATCCAGGAACCAAGAAGATTCAATCTTTGTAGTAGATGAGGTCATTTATAACCTTTAAATATTCATCTTGTACCTGTCCATCCAGTAGCTGGCAGACAAACTGATCCTCTACATACTCCATCACCAAATGGTCTTTCCAGTCAACTGTTACCCCTATTATGGCAAGGATGGATGGCCTCCTAGATAAGGCATCAGCCACCATATTGTTCTTCCCCTTGACAAACTCAATGTCAAATTCGTAGGCCTCTACCTGCTTACCCATTTTTGTTGCCTCTCGTTCAAGTCCTTCTGTTCCAATAGATATTTGAGACTGTTATGATCTGTCTTGACCACAAACCTGGCACCAACCAAGTATTTCTGAAATTTGGCTAGTGCATGCATGATAGCCAGCATTTCTTTGTCATAAATGCTGTAGAGTAGTTCGAGACCTCTGAGCTTCTGACTCTCATAGGCAAGAGGGTGCCTCTTTTGCATCAGTACGGCCCCTATTCCTTCCCTGGAGGCATCACACTCCAAGGTAAAAGGAAGAATGAAATCTGGAAGGGATAAGACTAGGCACGTACTCATCACTTCCTTCATCTTGTCCATCATTATTTGAGCCTCCTCGTCCCACTTGAAGGCTCCTTTCTTAGTCAAATCGGTCAAAGCTGCACATAGCTGAAAAAACCCTTTGACAAATTTCCTGTAATATGTGCACATACCCAGAAATCCTCTCAATTTGGTGAGTGTCTTAGGAGTAGGCCATTCCATGATGGCTTGTATTTTCTCCTGATGTACCTGTACCCCCTTTGCCCCGATGATGTGTCCTAAATAGAGGACTTCTATCATTCCAAACTCACATTTGGACTCCTTAGCATACAGTGACTGTTCCTCCATGATTGAAAAAATTTGATCCACATGCCTGAGATGCTCCTCCCACGTCTTACTGTAGATAAGCAAGTCATCAAAAAATACCAATAGGTACTTCCTCAACTACTTGTTGAACACATGGTTCATACATGATTGGAATGTAGCAAGGGCATTGGTTAAACCAAAGGGCATCACCAAAAACTCATAATGGTCATAGTGACATCTAAAAGTTGTTTTTGAGATGTCTTCCTCCCTCATCTTGATCTGATGATAACCAAAGCGAAGATCAATCTTCGTGAAGTAAATGGCCCCATGCAGTTCGTCCAACAGTTCATCAATCCTGGATATCGGGTACCTGTTTTTTATGGTCTTTTTGTTCAAAGCCCTGAAGTCAATGCACATTCTCATAGTGCCATATTTCTTCTTCACCAGCACTACTGAAGAAGCAAAAGGGATGTTGTTGGGCTTGATGTGCCCCATGTCCAGAAGTTCCTTGATGGCCTTCTCTATCTCATCTTTGTACTTCTTGGGGTGTTTGTACAGTGTGGTGATAACTGGTTTGGCCCCTTCCTCTAGCTCAATAATGTGCTCAAACCCCCTATCTGGTGGTACCCCTGGAGGAATAGGCCCAAACACCTTGTGGTGCCTGTCAAGGATTTCTTTGATCTCTGGAGTGTAGTGAACCTTGCCCTATTCATCCATACATGTCACAATCCTGCATTCCACTATGTATACTATCTTCTCCCTATGGAAGATGGCCTCCATCCTCTTGGCCGTGACTACCTTTGCAGCATTCCCTGTTATGCCCCTCAACACTACCTTTCACCCACCTTCCTCTGTGAATGACATTTCCATTGTTTTGTAGTTGGTGGTGATAGGCCCCAATGTGCTGAGCCACTGAACCCTTAGGATGATGTTGGTGTCTAGGAGGTCCATGATATAGACGTCATGTATCAGTTCGTGCCTACCCAAGGTAAGCTTCATGCCTGGAATATATCTATCATAGGGCATAGTGCTTCCTCCTGCAACCTCCACTTTGAATCCTTCAAATTCTACTGTGGGTATGTGCCTCCTCTTCAATAATGTTGCATCAATGAAGTTGTGGGAAGCTCTTCCATCAATCAAGACCGAAACTCTTTGCCCTTGCAAGACCCCCCTTATTCGGAAGGTGTTATACTTGGGTACCCCACTGATAGATGACAAGGTGGCCATACTATCCTATCCCATGATCTGTTCCTTCTCTACTACCTCAGTGGTTTCTGCCTCCATGTTCTGTATCTAGCCAATCTCATCTTCCTCTTCATTGTCCGAAGTGACCTCAATGTAGTGCACTTGACCATGTCCCATGCATTTGTGTGATGGGTTCCATGGTTCCTTGCATGTGAAGCAGAGTTGCTTCCTCCTCAGTTCTCTCCTAGTGTTTTCATCTATTCTACCACAACCTTTGTCAAAACCCTTAGGGTCACATCCCACCTGGTTTATTGGATGCCTTTGATCTCTTCCACCATTGTTGAGAGGTGGTCTGGGTATGAATTTAGGTTTAGCAGCTGGACCCAAATCTCTCATCTTCCAAATGGCCTCTTGTAGGCTGGCAGGCTTGAAGGCCTTTACCCAACCCTTCAAAGGTTCCATCAACCCTTCTATGAAAGGCATCATGAGCCTAGTCGGGGACATATATTGCACCATTACTGCCAACCTCTGAAATTCATCAATGTATGATTCATCCGTACCTGTTTTCTTGAGTTGGGTGAGCTCCCAAAAATGTAACTCAGGATCTCCTTGATCAAATCTATCAATGAGCCTCTGAGTGAATTCTATATAGGACACAATCTGATTGTGGCCGAGTGTGGTGAGTCCGTGATACCACCAGTCATGAGCCTTGCCATCCAAGTACATAGTGGCAAACTTGATGGCCTCCATCTCCCTCATGGGGTTGAGCTGTAAGTAGGTATCCAGCTTTTGTACCCAAGACTGTGCTGTCATCTTGGCCGTACCGTCAAAGTATGGAATTTCTATCTTTCCTGCTCTACGTTCAAACTCAAAACTACCCCTGTGGTTTGTCCTAGGTTGATTTATGAACCTGAGTTGGCAATACTGATCTAGGGACATCTGTCTTTGGACCTTCATATCCAAACTGTAGTGTTCTTTGGTACTCCTTGCCATTTGTTCCACAAATTCTTCTACCTATTCCTCTTGCCCTTGCTCATCTGTGAATGTGGGAATGTAGGGTCTAGGGTTAGCTCTGCTACCTGAATGTCGACCAAGCTGATCATCTATGAACGTAGGTATGTATCATTTCTGATTGACCCTACTACCCATCCGACCCTGGCCCATGTCTCTGTCCAGACTTCCTTCATATCTAACTACTTTCTCTGGATTGTATCTAATCTCCTCATGGATTTCCCTGGATCCACCAGCCTCCTTATTCCCGTATATATCAGGGTTATTCCCTTGATGGTTCACTTTCATTAGAATTTCATTTAGCTTGGATTGATTCTTATTCATTATCTGCAGGTTCTCATCAACCCTCTTCAAAGTTTCAGAGAGTTCGGCCTGTCCCCTTCTGCTGGTTTCATGGTACTCACCCAAGTGTTGGACCAATGTGCTTTCCATGCGGTTGATGGATTGCTGGAACTTATCAAACTCGGCTACTATGAGAGCCAAGCCTAAAGGCTCATGGTCATCCCCTGACCCTTCCATTTTGGCCTCTGTTTCACTGCTCGATTTCTTCTTTCAACCCATAAAAATACTACTGTACCTCTGCATGCGCCGATCCCTCCACAAGTTTGGAGGATCGAAGCTCTGATACCACTGTAATGATCCCAAGCCAATTTCTGGTTAGCAATCACTAACTACTACTGATTTGTCAATGTACAGATGTTTATTGAGTTATTAAGTGCATACAAGATTCATTCAACACATGAAGATCATCATACATTCAAGATATAGAAGCACGAGCAAAGATCTGACCCTTTTATTATAAGCAATGTAGGATCAATACAATAGATGCCCGATCTGGCATAAACCTCAGATGGTCGTACAAACAATAGATATGAGCTACTACAAAATGCTCTCGTCAATACAAAGAAGCCTCTAAAGGTTGGATAAGTAATGAATACCAGTACCAAGTAGATATGAATGTCAAACCTTCCAACTGGAGAGTACCACGCTCCAAGTGGAGACTGATGCCCTCAACAATTAAACCCTGATGGAAGAATGCTCCAATTGAGCCCAAACTTGGTCCGGTAATAGATCAGGACAGTGGGATCCTCCTCCTGAAGTCTCAGACCCAACTTCTAAGTCAAACCTCTCCAATTGCGGAATCTTGTAAGAGAATTGCACCCTCCTCAATAGCTAAATCAAACCCTCGTCAATGGTATGGTGTGCCCTTACTGGAAACTCCTCAACAATATGACCCTACTGTCTTCTGAAGCTCTAGAAGGAAATATGATGAGAATAGAATTGTGTGGAGGAATATTTCATCCCCAAGACCAAGCTGTGGAACAAGGTGAGTGGATATTTCACCACTGAGTTGCTCACAAGGGTTTGTACAGCAAACCCCAAACTGAATGCTCAAGAGTACTAACAAGAAATATACCAAGACCATAATAATAATAGGTGCGCCCCAGCCTCTTACTTATACTTTTTCCTTCTGATTCTTTATTGAGTTAGGTTAACTCCCAGGGTTAACTTCTATTCTTCTGTTGAGTTATCTTTTACTCCTTTTATCCTTTTTCTTTCTCAAGTCAACTTAAAAATATAACTTTAGTCTAGTTGACCTTCCCCCGCAGTGTGAGACTATGACCTAGTGGGGGTGCCCAGGCCATTGAGTCTCCTCATCACCTCTCTAAGAGGTGGGGGACATTACAGAATCCATCTCAATGGACTACATGTCAAGCCTCCCATCCACCAAGTGGGGCAATGACTGTGTTTTTGTGGTTGTGGATCACTTTTCTAAGATGGCGATTCTGGTCGCCTACAAGAAGAGCATCACAATAGAGGCCACTGCCAAGCTCTTCTTTGAACAAGTCTGGGTACGTTTTGGAATCCCAAAAGCCATTGTCTCATATCGGGACAATCAATTTCTCAACACATTCTGGTCAAGCCTCTGGTCACTGCTGGACATCAAGCTCACCAAATCCACGGCCTTCCACCCTAGAAAGATGGCCAAACTGAGGACATAAATTGAATGATCATTCATATCCTGCACATGTATAATTCCAAGCACCCTCACACATGGGATGAGAGACTCCCCTATGTTCATCATATCTACAATTGAGCCCTGCATAGCTCAACCGGACACAACCCCTTTCAGATGGGGTTGGGATTCCAACCATTGGGTCCCATAGATGTTGCATTACCTGTTGCGGTCACCTCGGACGACTCATCTCCTAATCCAACTAAAGTTGAAAAAGCCACCCAGTTCATTGAGTGGATCCAACACATCCACCAATAGGTTCAAGATATGCCACATAAGTCTAATGAAAAGTATAAGCAGTGCCATGATCAACACCAGGTGCCACATAAGTTTCGGGTGGGTGAAAAAGTTTGGTTTCACTTGCAGAAAGAGCGCCTTACAGGAATCCATAGGAAGCTTTTCCCACTCCATTATGGGTCGTACACCATTACCAATGGTGTGGCTAAGAATTCTTTCGAGCTCAAAATTCCTCCTTTCCTTGGCTTGCACTCAGTGTTCAACTTGGATATCCTTCGACCATATTTCCCACCATTATTGGACACCTGAGAGATAGAAGAAAAAATGAAACCAATAGAGATCAACCCCGACTACATACAATAGGAATCTAGTGATCCGATTGTGGACAAACAGATCAAGGTAACTCGCTAGCAAAGGATCCAGCTTTATCGAGTTGTCAAAGCAGGGCAACTCCTGCACCAAGGCAAGTGGCTCACCCGAGGCCAAATTCAGCAGAAATTTCCTCATCTAATGGGCGAACTCAATGAAATGAATACCGTTTCTTCCTAAGGGGGAGGATTGATCCAGATGGATTTTTTTGGCCTCCCACCTATTCCAACTGGCTCATTTTGGTAGTTTGGCAGTTTTTTCCCTAGTTTTTGGGTCCCTAACTTGCGGGGTCATTTTGAGGCCTTAAACAATGTTCTTTAGGGATCGCCACAATCAAAATGAACTTTTATAGATAGTATAATAATGTGTAGTCCTAGTATAGACCTTTCTAATGGGCTATCATGTGCCTAAAACAGATATCGTATGCAAACGTTACAACCCCGAGAAGTTGATGTACTAACTTACCCAAACGTGGCCCACATGAATTTTGGCGCTTTATCTCCTAGGGTTAGGTTTTTTGGATGTATATGGTTTTTGACATTATTTTTTATTGTAAAAAGGCCTTCAAATCCTCATTTTAATAATCTTCTTTCGAATGAGCACAAATGTCACATCTCTTCTCAGAGATAATCTGCCACCATTCTAGCAAGCTTGTTTCTGCTGCATTTTACAGTTTCATCTTATTTCCTTATTGAATAGAAACCAGTTTTATTGTATATCTGTTATTCTATGTTAAGCATGTTTTGATAATAATATGTATTAATTTTTCTCTGCAAATATATTCTGGATCAAGAGATGGGGGGATAAACTCCACTAGAAAGGGAAAGGGGGGCTAAGATTTTAGGAATGGGCTAAGCTAGGGGGATTAATCCCATTAAAATATTATATTAGTATTCCTTAAAGCTAAAGTAATGGATATGAATATATCCTAAGTTCTAAAGAAGGGAAAAGGGAGTCCCTTAGGTGCCAAGTGTCTTAAAAGACACATGCATATATATATTTGGGGACATAGTGTGAAGGGGGGATTTATGGATTATTTCCTTCAGGGAGGAATCTATGAATCGTACCTTAAGGTACTGGACTATAACGAGAACCTGTAACTATATTGGTTAGTTCAAGAGTTGAATTGAAGAAGCATTTTTTCAGGCCCATAGGACGGAAGAAGCGGTGTTTTCAAGATCATGAGCAGTTTCTCTAGGTGAGAAACTACTCGAAATTGTTCCCTAGTGCACTAGGAAATAGTGACAGGGCTCTAAGACTTTATTGGCTGGCTTGTTGTTGAAGCCCCGGAAGGGAAGTGGGGTAGTTGAGAGACTATTGATCAGAGAAGGGGCACACTTCTTGGGGTGGGACATGCCTGTGGGGAATGAGATATTGTAGGCTAGTTTCAGTAGTTGGGCACCTTGGACTGAGCAATTATGTTTCTTGTCATACCTTAGATTGGATTAGTATTCCCTTTGCCCTGGTAGAGTTTATCCCTATCTTGAGGGTGACCCACTGCTGATATTATGAGTAGTGTGTTCTATGGCTGGGAGTAACATGGAAGGTGTGCATGCAATTGGTGTTTATTTATTGAGATAAGTGTCTTTCACATGCTTATTTCAATTATTGTTTGTCTACAATTATGAGTTTCTTTCATGAAATCCTTGTTGTTAAATTTGTATATGAATTGTTATTGTCGCATGCATGTTGTTATTATTTATGATTAACTTCATTGATATGCAAAATTTATTATTTAATTTAATGGTATCAGAATTCAAAATTTGGATGTGGCATTTCCCAACTTCGGTGGCTGGGTATGTTACAAAATGGTATCAGAGCAAATTTTTGTTGAGTTTTCGGTAATGGGGACATTACAAATTAGTACTAGAGCTATGTCATAGTGTATTATGGAGTAGTGTAGCCTATCCTAGGTGGATGGGGATGTTACAAATTGGTATCAGATCCCAGCTTTCAATACTGAGCCTACATGGGACATTTTGCAGAGTGACCGTGGTGAAATGGAATGAAATTGGGGAAAAGCCCCATTTTCCTACAACAAATTAATGGCAAATTCGAAGTGAAAGAGTAGAATTTGAAAAGAAGAGAACAAAAATTTGTGTATAAGGATTTATTTGGTTGTATTGAGCTTAATCATAAATCTCTAATGATGGCCCAAGAAGGAATTTCATTTTTGTGCGACTTTGAGCATTTTTGGAATTTTGGAAAATAGGCGAAATTGGAAAAATTTTCGATATTTTTCCATATGTTGATGTCATCATGATGTGGGGGGGGGGGGAACATGTCAGATCACATGGTGGAAAGTGACATGTCCTGCCATGGTTTTAGGTACACGGGGGAGGGGAGGTATAAATGGTTAAGTTTTGTGACTTATCATGAGTCTGGGAGTCGGCGAGTCCGAAGAAGTGGAAAAATGGTTAAGTGTTGAGACTTTTCGGACGAACTTGGGAAAGAAAGGTTACAATATCATGGGTCCATGAGTCTACGATTCCACAAGTATGAAGAAATGGTAAAATGGTTAAGTGTTGGGACTTATCATGAGTTTGTGAGTCCATGAGTTCGCGAGTCTGAAGAAGTGGAAAAATGGTTAAGTGTTGAGAAATTTCGGATGGAATTATGAAAGAAAGGGTACAAGACCATGGTTCCATGAGTCCATGAGTCCACAAGTCTGAAGAAGTGGAAAAATGGTTAAGTTTTGGGACTTATTATGAGTCTGTGAGTCCGAAGAAGTGGAAAAATGGTTAAGTGTTGGGACTTATTATGAGTCTGTGAGTCCATGAGTCTGCAAGTCCAAAGAAGTGGAAAAATGGTTAAGTGTTCAGACTTTTCGTATAGACTTATGAAAGAAATGTTATAAGACCGTGAGTCCGTGAGTCTGTGAGTTTGAAGAAGTATAAAAATGGTTAAGTGTTGGGAATTATTATGATTCTATGAGTCTGTAAGTCCACAATTCTGAAGAAGTGGAAAAATGGTTAAGTGTTGGGACTTATCATGAGTCTGTGAGTTTGTGAGTCCGCAATTCCGAAGAAGTGGAAAAATGGTTAAGTGTTGAGAATTTTCAAACGAACTTATGAAAGAAAGGTTACAAGACCATGGTTCCGTGAGTCCGAAGAAGTGGAAAAATGGTTAAGTGTTGGGACTTATTATGATTCCATGAGGCCGTAAGTCCACATAGATGAAAATAATCTAAGTGTGGGATTCATGCTTTCGTGAGTCTGCGAGTTCACGAGTCCACAAAGATGAAAATGGTTAAGTATGGGAAATCTTCGGATGAACTTATGAAAGGGAGGGTTATGCCTTCATGAGTCTGGGAGTCCATGAGTCCGTGATTTCAGATTGATGAAAATAATCTAGGTGTTGATATTTTTGGACGGACTCATGAAATAAATAACTTGGATACATTATTGGAACAATATTGTACATAATTTCATGGGTCTTGTTAAATTATTTTAGCCTAATAAATTTCATTGGCTACACATTTCATAGAGTTAGCAACATTTATATCAAAACATGATCACCACAAAGTTCAAAATCATGGAATATGCATAGAGGGCTTATAGCCAGGAATATGAGATCAGAGGGATGTATGTTAATATGGGTAATGAACGTACGAATTCAAATGGACATGGAGAAGGTAAGGAAGAAATAATGAAATTGGTAGAGACTATAAAAAGTTTTCAAAAGGATGTCCATAGCTATAAAGTTGATAATGAGAGACTTATGAAATCCAAGGAGCAGCAGGAAGGCTTCAACATCAATTTGATGCAGAGCTTGGACATAATAGAGAAGAAGATGGATAAGGATACTGAGTCAAGAAGATCAGGGAGACATAAGTATTATGATAAGAGGATAAGAAAAAGAAGTGTTGGCATAAATCACCATCATTTTCCAAGGAATTCAACTAAGAGAGCACACAAAAGTTCCATTCCATCCCCTGTTAGGAAGCATAAGAAAAGGTCCGGGGTGGATGAGCTACAAGGGGAGATGAAAAAAATCAAGCCTCCTACATTTGATGGTGAGAACAAGAAGGATGAGGATGCAGAGACATGGCTTATAGGCACAAGGAAGTATTTTCAATTGCATAATTACTCTTCAAAAGCAGAAGGAATAATTTCCATCTATCAGGTCAAAGGAAAAGCATCAATGTGGTGGGATCACTTTTTGCAGGTGAAACACATTGATGAGAAGATGGTCACTTGGAGGTACTTCAAGAGGTATTTCCAAAAGAAATACTTGACTAAGAGATATAATGATAAGAAAATGAAGGAGTTCTTTGAACTCAAGATTGGGAGTATGCCCATAGATGAGTATGAGAGAAGGTTTTTAGAGTTGTTTAAATATGTTTCCTTCATCAAGGATGAACAAGTTAAGATTCAGAGGTACCTGAGTGGGCTGCCATATTTTATCAGTGATAAGATACAGTATAATGCTCCCAAGACACTAGAGGAAACTATAAGGAGGGATAAATTCCTTTATGATCAACATAGAGGAAGACCTACTTTACAAAGGACACGGGAAGACAAAAAGAAAAGTATGATAGACCAAAGGAAGAGGGGGATCAAGACACCATTCTTCAGAAATACTTCTTAGAGACAACCAACCTCTAAAGAACCCAGAATGACAAAAGAAATAGGGAAAATACCAAGGAGGCCACCTATTCAATGTTGGGGTTTTGGAGGAGATCATGTGTTGAGATATTGCCTCATGGAGGTAAAAAAGTGAAGAATTATTACAATGTAAAACAATCTGAAATAGTGGGGGACATGTGAATAAGTGTACCAAGGATCTATGCAACTATGGATAACAAGAAAGATGAGTTTCAGTCACACATGATTGAAGTGGAAGGTAAAATCAATAACCAAACCATTGCTATTTTAATTTATTCGGGATCTAGTCATGGTTATCTAGATCCTAATATGGTGGAAAGATTTCAATTGGCAAGAAGAAAGCTTGGAAAACCTTGGATGGTGCAAATATCTACAATATCTAAAAGAAAAATTCATGAGATGGTTAAATCATATCCAATGAACATGAATGGATTGAACACTAGGGAATATTTGAACATCATACCTTTAGGTTCCTATAACTTCTTAATTGGTATGGATTGGTTGGACCAACATCATGTTGTCCTAGACTGTTATAATAAGGCATTTACTTTCTTAGATGAGAAAGGGAATTTAAGAACAATACAGGGAATTCCCAGGGCAGTAACTGTCAGATAAATTCCATCCTTGCAGTTGAAGAAGAGTTACCAAAAAGGGTGTCAAATATTTGCAGCACATATGGAAGAGACACCTAAAGATAAGGTACCAAATATTAACGATTATGAAGTCCTAAAAGAGTTCAAGGATGTATTCAACGAAATACCGATATTTCCACCCAAGAGATATATTGACTTCTCCATCAATCTTGTGCCAGGAGAAGCTCCAGTATCTAAGACTCCTTATAGGATGAGTACACTGGAGCTAAAGGAATTGGAAATGAAACTGGAAGAAATTCTGAAAAAGGGGTACATACACCCAAGTGTGTCACCTTGGGGTTCCCTAGTATTATTTGTGAAGAAAAAGGATGGAACTTTGAGACTTTACATAAACTTCAGGAAGTTGAACAAGGTAATTGTGAAGAACAAGTATTCTTTTTTGAGGATACATGACCTATTTTATCAGCTCAAAGATGAAAAACCATTCTCCAATATTGATCTCATGTTAGGCTATCATCAAACGATAATTAGAGAAGAAGACATCAACAAGACAACCTTTAGAACTAGGTATGGAAATTATGAGTTCAAAGTTGTGCCATTTGGGTTGTCAAGTGCACCAACTGTCGTCATGTGTCTCATGAATGGTATATTCAGAAATTACTTGGATAAGTTCATCATTGTCTTCTTGGATGATATTTTGATATATTCTAAGTCTGAAGAAGAGCATGAGAAACACTTAATAATGGTGTTACATGTATTGATGGAGCATCAATTGTATGCCAAATTGAGCAAGTGCTCATTCTACTAGAAGAAAATTCATTATTTCAGCCATATTATTTTAGAGGAAGAGATAGCAGTGGATCCAGAAAAGATAAGAGCCATTGAAGGATGGCCAACACCAAGTGTTGGCCCTAGGTTATGGAAGTAAGTAAAGATTAAGGTAGAAAAGATAGAATGCGAACTTTGTGAGAGATACAGTGACTGATACTGGGTCAAAGTGAGCAGAAGAGCAGAAAAGATGGAGCGAAGTAAGATAAAGCAAGACGTTGGATGAGGAGATTGAGGATGGTAGATCAACAAGGAAGATGGATCATGGAAAACTCAGCAAGCGGAAAATCCACCAATGGATGCTCCGAGAGCACCGGACGAGAAAGGAGGAAAGACAGGCTGGCGAAGACCTGAAAATGCGAGTCAAGTTGACCTAGGGTTTTAGACACCTAGGGTTTAGGTATCTAGGGTTTTGGCACTTAGGTTTCAACCTAAGGCTTTAGGTGAGCTATTTTAATGCATAAATAAGAACCTATATGAGGGAAGAGGGTTCGTTCCAAGTTTTTTGTTGGTTGAGAGTTCATTATTATTGTTGAGAGAGAAGTGTTGTGTGTGAGAGCTTTCTAGTATTGTAAGATCTTCAGTTGGGTGCGAAGGTGAACCCTGTAGCTGGGTGCATAGGGAAGGGAGGAAGGGAGAAGAGAGAAAAAAGATCTGCTAGCTAAGAGCACAGATAAAACTGTATGCTTTTTCCTAATATATTATAAAGGACAGTTCTATGGATGTAGCCCTACAGAGAGGGTGAACCACATATATCTTGGTGTTGTTTGTGATTGATGTTGTGTTCTCTTGTTCATTGATATATTGTTATTACATTATGGTGTTAGATCTGATAGATACATGTGCGAAGTATGCCTAAGTTAGTAATTGATATCTAGATGCTATGTTGTTATTGTATTAAATCCACTTTGTATTTCCTCTAGTTGTATACATATGTGTCCTGCAACCCCCCATAGCTACTTCGGGTGAGACTGCATCTTCTTTGCAAGTATTTCTGAAAGGGCCAGTAGTTAGGGCTTGTTGGTGCGCTCTTAGAGATGAACCCTGGATCTGACCCTGTGCCAACAAATGGTTCCGTTGTTGGGACATGAATCTTCTTGAGGGAATGTCAAGGTGGTTTCCATCGAAGACAGAGATTCAAAAGTGGGTAGAATACCAAGAAAAGGACTTTGCAGAAGCCTAGAACAAGAACCCTAATCTTATCACCAAGGAATGGTTGGGAAGGTATATCTTTACTGATATACATGATATTTCCTTTGGAGGAATTCATCAGGAGCTATACAAGTGGTTAGCCAGGTTAGTAGATACCCATTTTGAAATCAAATCTAGACCACCTGTGGTTTGGACATCGGCGCTAATCAAGAAGTTCAAGAGAGTTGATAACATTGGGTCAAGAGCAATATATCACTGGTTCAATAGCACCATTTGAGGATATATCACTGAGCTTGTTGTTGACAAAGTAGAATCGTATAGTCAAGCAGAGAGATACTTCTTCAAGGGACCTAGAGGAAATTTTTTACAATTTCTGAAGTTGAGGATCAAGATGATATTACATGAGAAGAACATCTCGAAGGTACAATAGTTGGCCCAATAGAAAAGATAATATTCAAGAATTCAGACAGCGACAATGAGACAGAGGCGGGACATACACGCAGTGGGAGAATCTTCAGAGAGGTCCCTCTGGTGAACTTGTTTGAACAAAACCATGAACCACTGGTACAAAACAAAGGTTTTTACAGTGGAGAGGAAGAAGAACTAGTGAACAAGGAACATTTAGAATCTAGTAGGACAGAATAAGGAAAGACTGAAGAGCCTCACTGAGAAGAGTCACAAACTTCAAGAACTGCACAAATCATTGAAGTAAGTATTATTACTCCTCCTTTTGTTTTAGCAGCATTAAGCAATTAGAGTAATCAGAGTCACCAGAGTGCTCAGAGAACTATCACTATCAGTCCACCACATACTCAGTCAGGAAACCTAGGAAGATCTATGGCAGATGAGATGAGGTTACCCACCTTTAGAGGAGATGGATCTGAAGATCCTAATCATCACTAGTTTCTATGTGAAGCTGTGTGGAGTATTAAGAATGTCACTGACGAAGCTATTAAATGAGATCAATTTAGTACTACCATGAGAGACCACGAACTGAGTTGGTACATGAATTTTGTCAAATGAGTTGTCCATACAAAACTGTTGAATGAGATCGAGAATACCTTGATTGCATAATTCAAGAAACCCAAGTCAGAGTGAAAATTCATTACATAACTGAAAGAAATCAAGAATAAAGTAGCTGAACCTATTTGAGAGTTTGATCATAGGTTTAAGACCTTAATAGGCCATTTGAGTTTTCAGATCCCAGGTGAGTAGAACAAGAAATGGTTCATTGTTTCCCTCTTACCACACATCAGAGTCCCTCTGATGCAACAAAATATTTCTTCACAGGCTGAGGTGTTAGAGATCGCCATGAAACTAGAATCAACTCCTATGGCAGAATCCAAATCAGGTATGAGTCAAATCTTGAGTCAGCTAACTAGCTTATCTCTGCAGGTCGAAGATATGAAGAAAGATAAGGAAAAAGATAAAAGAGAAGATATTTGGTGCATTAGATGCAAATCAGAAGGCCATGACAAGGAGGATTGTCCCCTATTTCACAATTATTTGGCATCTGGAGCTCTAAGTCCTTTAAAACAAGTTACCTTACCATGGTGCGAGGTATGTAGAAATAGACATCGTCCTGGTGAATGCTATTACATGCAAAAATATGTTCAGACACCCATAAATCTGTATATCACATTCTGTAATTTGATAGGGCATGATGATAGGGATTGTAGGGCCTATGACCTCATGCATGAAAGATCATGAGATGTATACAAAATTCAAGGTGAAGTACAACAAGAAGGGAACACTACGCAATATAATTCCCCTGGAAGAGGAAACTTCAACCTTCGTGGTGGATTCATAGGAAGAGGATGGGCATGAGGCATGGTTTGAGGTTGAGGTTAGATCATTTGTTATAACTATGCACAACCAGGACATTTGGCAAGGGATTTCCAGAACCCTTGTACCACTTGCATTTAGTACGACTCATTTGAGCATGTCATTGAAGATTGCCCTATGTTGTTAGCCAAACTTCAGGAAAGATGAGGAGGAAACCAACAAGTACAACTCATTTTAGCAGAACAGAGAGGATCTCAGAGTCGATGTAGTCACTAGAGAAGGCATTGTTACAAGAGAAGACAGAGTGACCCCGAGAAAGACTACAGAAGAATCAATAGTCAGAAAAGATACAGAGAAGACACAAGTGTTTGATGCAAAGAAAGAAAGACAAACATTTGAGGAGGAAAGAAAAGAATTTGGAAGAGACTAGGGTTCTTCATCAAATATACAACTAGAAGTAAGAGAATGTGGAATGCCTCTGGAATTCGATTAGTCTTCTCCGCCAGGAGAAGGAAAAGAGGTAAGAAAGCTCATGGAATTATTATATACTTGCATTAATTTGATTCGGGATGAAAGCATTGTACAAGAGCTACAAAATTTAATCAGACAGTACGAGCTAGGAAAGGTAGATCCCTTGTTGAATAGAGAAGTACACCAAGTCTCTAAAAAGAGAAGGACAAATAAGGAAGTACACCTAAATTCTCAAATTGGAGAGTATGATATAGATTATGTGGTCCTCGACTTAGGGTCGGAGGTCAATGTCATGACGAAGAAGACCTAGGCATTGATGGGAAAACCTAAGTTGATCTATTCCCCTATCAGAATTAGGATGGCTAATCAACAAGCTATAATCCCCTTTGGAAGATTGGAACATGTCCTTGTGGACATCGACGAAGTAAGGATATTTGTAGACTTCGAGGTGATTGAGATAGTTGATGATAGTTGTCCTTACCCTGCTCTGTTAGGAATTGATTAGGCTTTCAATAATTCCACTGTGGCTGATTTAAAGAAAATAAGAATGACATTTGAAGGTGATGGCCTTAGGGTCATTTCACCTTTGGATCTTGATGAAGGTTGGAGATACACAGAACCCATAAGAGAAGAAGACCGCGGGTATGAACTAGAAAACATATACAAATTAACAACTAGAAAACAACATTACATTAATCTTACAGTAGATGGGAACCTAAGTTGTCGAATTGACAATGCATGTTCATTAGATTCAAAAGAAGCACTGGAGAACTACTAGAACAAAATGTATGAATTATCTACAAGGAGATGTGCTAGATTAAACAGAGAAGTTCATTGGACCAACACAATAGTAAGTAACTTGCCCACCTTTGATGGCCTAAATCACTTAGAAGCTTTCTTGTTGGAATTTGAAGAAATCATACCAATACAACAAATATTGTTGGCATTGGATGAGGCATTGAAAGAAACTCCAACAAGATGGTGGGGGGCACACAAAAACAACATTACAGACTGGGTACAATGTCACACTTTGATGACAGCGTGGTTTTCAGAACAAGTAGAAGGCTGCAAAGTTAGGTACATAGGTCAAAGTTGTCCAAAGGACCATGTGCGAAGTTGCGAGGAAGCCTGGAGCTGAATTCCTCAAGAGCAATGAGTGCATAAATTTATTAACACTCTAGACACAACGCCTATCAATTGGTATCTTCAAGTGGAACTATGCCTTATCACTGCAAATTGGGAAGGTATGACTCAGAACTTTGTAGCTACCCTTTTATTTGAAAGCCAATATCCTACATTGGATCAAGTGTTACAGATTGTAAGACATAAAGTATTTGAGGAGGCACCTAGCCTCCCTTTGGAACAAGGAGAGGACGAATGGACTGTGCCTCTTAATAAATTGCAAGGTTGCTATAATATCAATGCCGATGAATACAACGATCCTAGGAAGGTGAACATCACCGAAATAGAAGGACAAAGAGACATAGCAGGACCAGGAATTGAGCTACCTTTCATTGGACAACCAATTAAAATCAAGAAAGTCAATATTGGAATAGAGAAAACATTGACTCTTGCAAACGTTGGAGATTATTGGGATGTTGCCACTATTGACAAGATCACAGAGTTACTGCATGAATATTAGGACTTGTTCCAACCAAGTTCACTGATATGAAGGGCATTAAAGGGACCATGGGAGAGATGAGGATCCCTTTGAAACCAGATGCAAGGCCATTAAATTAGAGACCATACAGATTGAACCCTAAATATAAGGAGAAAGTGAAGATTGAATTAGATAGAATGTTGGAAGCAAGAATCATAGAACATGTTGAAGAGTCAGAGTGGATTAGCCCTATGATGGTGCAAGATAAGAAGACCAGAGAGATCAGGATCTGTGTAGATCTCAGGAAGATGAATGATGCATGTTTTCATGACCCATTCCCTACACCATTTATTGACAAAGTGTTAGATAATGTAGGACATGAGGTATATTCTTTTATAGATGGATTTTTAGGATACCATCAAATCTGGATTGGCAAGGAAGATCTCCATAAGACCACATTTGCAACAGAATGGGGATCATACCAGTATACACTGAAGTTGTTTTGATTGAAGAATGCACCAACCATGTTTTCCAGGGTGGTGGTCGAAGCATTCAAGGAGTTCTTACATAAATTTCTAGAATCATACTTTGATGATTGGACTGTTTTTAGCTTATTTCAAAATCATATCGAATGTTTAAGACTAATGTTGGATAAGTGCAGGCAATGTCAGATTTCCTTAAACCTGAAGAAGTGCATATTCTTTTCACCCTTTGGAGTGTTGCTAGGCCATATTGTGTGTAAGTAGGGATTGTTGGTAGACCCATCTAAGATTGTCATTATAGTTGATCTTCCCCTCCAACTTCAGTCAAATAGTTGAGCACTGCGTTGGGAAATACTAGATACTACAGGAAGTTCATTAAAGGATATGCACAGATTACAACACCCATGGAGAATCTTTTGAAGAAAGACTATCAATTTCAATGGACAGAATAATGCCAACAGAGTTTCGACACACTGAAACAGAAAATGGTTACTTCGCCTATTTTGGTCTTCCCAGATTGGAATAAGGAGTTGCACGTGCATGTCGATGCATCCTCTATTGCATTAGGAATTGTGTTAGCACAACCAGGAGCTGGAGACATTGACCACCCATTATCCTTTGCTAGCAGGAAGCTATCAACAGCTGAGATTAATTACACCACCACTGAGAGAGAAGGGTTATCCATGGTGTATGTGTTGCAGACATTTTTCCAGTACTTGTTGGGAGGACACTTTAAAATGTTTACTGATCACTCCGCGTTGAAATACCTAGTCAACAAGCAAGTGTTGGGGGGGAGAATATGCAGATGGCTTCTTCTATTTCAGGAATATGATTTTGAGATCATGGTTAAGCTAGGGAGAATATAAAAAGGATCTGACCACTCGTCAAGGTTGGAACATGGAAAGGAACCTACTAGTTTGTAGGATACACTGCCGGATGCATAGTTGTTGGCCATTAGAAATATTGATGATCACTTCACCGAGATAGTCCCATTCTTGTCAATAGGAATGGTACTTAGTGAATACACAATTATTCATAAGAAACAACTAGTAGTGTGTGCTACAGACTTTTCACTTATAGCTGGACAACTATATAAGATGGGACCTGATGAGATCCTGAGGAGATGTGTTATGGAAGCAGAAAGACAACTGATCTTAGTAGAATCTCATGAAGGCATTGCAGGAGGACACTATGCAGGAAAAGAAACAACACAGTAGGTTCTTAGAGCTAGCCTATGGTGGCCTACTTTACACAGAGATGCTAAGGAATACTACAAAGCTTGCGATGTATGCCAAATAATTGGGAAACCATCCAGAAGAGATGAAATTCCTTTAGCATCGCAACTAACCTTACAAGCATTTGAGAAATGGGCCATTGATTTTGTGGGACCTATAAACCCACTAGGAAAGTGCACAGGAGCTAGATACATAATCACTATGATAGAATACTTGACCAGATGGACCGAAGCAAGAGCAGTTAAAGAGTGTAGTGCAACTACAGCTGTGTGCTTCATATTTGATGACATCGTAACCAGGTTTGGATGCTCGAAGATCCTTATAATCAATCAAGTCACACATTTTATTAATAAGACCATTGAAGCCTTGACCGAGGAATTTGCAGTCCATCATCAGAAGAGCACACCCTACCATCCAAAAGCGAATGGGATAGTTGAAGAATTCAATAAGATCTTGGAGACAATGCTGATGAATATTTAAAGTGTGAACAGGGATGACTAGTATTTAAGAGTACCAGCAGTACTATGGGCCTATAGAACCACTTACAAGAAGATAACAATGCAGACCCACTTTAAGTTAGTTTATGGTCTAGAAGCAGTTGTCCCGATGGAATATTTGGTCCTGAGATTAAGAATCGCATATTTTACAGATATGGATGAAACTGGTGTTGTTCAAGAGAGGCTCACGCAGTTGTTCGAACTAGAAGAAGACATATTTATTGCAAAATTCAATCAACAAGTGCAGAAGGAAAGAGAAAAGGCCTACCATGACAGACACATCAAAAAGAAAGCATTTAATCAAGGAGATTTAGTACTGGTATACGACAACAAATTCATGAAGCATCTGGGGAAGTTCAGAACACATTGGCTGGGGCTATTTGAGGTTGTCTATGTTACGGAAGGAGGAGCTACGGAGTTGAATACCTTGAATGGAGAATGGAAGGAAGGTTTGGTGAATAGGAGTTGGTTGAAACTGTACTATGACAACCAACTGCCTCACAACCATCAGTAAGAGAAAAAGAGGAAGGGTCCAGGTACCAATGCAGTTGAAACTGGGTACCAGACATAGAAAAGACAGTCTGCACAAAGTGGGGGAGGAGAGATCAGAAAGCACAGGCTTCTCCATGCAACCTGAAGTTGAAGAAAAACAGACAGATTAGACCTGAAGTGCCTCAGGACGAGTCACAGGTGAGTGTTGGGGCCCTGTTGGCCCTTGGTTATGGAAGTAAGTGAATATTAAGGAAGAAAAGATGGAATACAAACAACACAGGAGACACAGTGACAGATACTGGGTCAAAGTAAGAAGAAGAGTAGAAAAGATAGAGCGAAGTAAGAGAAAGAAAGTCGTTGAAGGAGGATATCGAGGATGACAGATCAGTAAGGAAGATAGATCGTGGACAACTCAACAAGCAGAAAAAACCACCAATGGATGCTCCGAGAGCACCGCGTGAGAAAGGAGGAAAGACAGGTTGGTGAAGCCCTGAAAATGTTGGTCAAGTTGACCTAGGGTTTTAGGCACCTAGGTTTTTGGTATCTAGGGTTTTGGCACTTAGGTTTCGACCTAAGGTTGTTGGTGTTCTATTGTAATGTATAAATAAGAACCTAGATGAGGGAAGAGGGTTTGTTCCAAGTTTGTTGTTGGTTGAGAGTTCATTATTATTTTTGAGAGAGAAGTGTTGTGTGTGAGAGCCTTCTAGTATTGTAAGATCTTCAGCTGGGTGCATAGGGAAGGGAGGAAGGAAGAAGAGAGAAAGATGATCTGCTAGCTAAGAGCACAGATAGAACTGTATGCTTTCGCCTAATATATTATAAAGAACAGTTATGTGGACGTATCCCTAGGGAGAGGGTGAACCACGTATATCTTGGTGTTGTTTTTGATTGATGTTGTGTTTTCTTTTTCATTGATATACTGTTATTAGATTATGGTGTTAGATCTAACAGATACATGTGCGAAGTAGGCCTAAGTTAGTAATTGATATCTAAATGTTGTCTTGTTCTTGTATTGAATCCACTTCGTATTTCCTCTGGTTGTATACATCTGTGTCTTGCAACCCCCCATATCTACTTCGGGTGAGACTTCATCTACTTCGTAGGTGTTGCCAAAAGGGCTAGTAGTTAGGGATTGTTGGTGTGCTCTTGGAGTTGAACCCCAGGTCTGCCTCTATGCCAACACCAAGGAATGTCTCAGACGTGAGATCATGCATGGGCCTTGTAGGTTACTATAGGAGATTTATTGAATGATTCTCAAAGATTGCACACCTAATCACTTCCTTGCAAAAGAAAGGTGTGAATTTAGAGTGGACATTAGATTGTGAAAGGAGTTTCCAACACTTGAATCAATTATTAACAAGTGCTCCAATACGAAGTATTACTAATCCAAATGAAAATTTCATTTTATTCACTGATGGATGTAAAGAAAGACTGGGTGGAGTCCTTAGTCATAATGGGTATGTGGTGTGCTATGAATCAAGGAAATTGAAGGAGCATGAAAGGCACTATGCTACTCATGATTTGTAGTTGGAATACATGGTGCATTCCTTGAAGATGTGGAGGCACTACCTCATGGGAAAAATATTTGAGTTAAGGAAAGATCATAGTGGTATGAAATACTTGTTTGGACAACCAACTCTAAATTCCAGGAATAGAAGGTGGTTAAATTTCCTCAGTGAGAATGATTTTTATATAAAACATATCAAAGGTAAAGAGAACAAGGTGGCTAATGCACTTAGTAGGAGGGTGCATAAAATGCATGCTACAATCATTAGCATGTACCAATAAGATTTGAAAGATAGGATTCTAGATGCTGCAAAATCAGATCAAAAATACATGGAGGTAAAGGAAAAACTTTAGCAGGGTAATTTACAACAGAGAGTTGAAGACTATAAGCTAGAAATTGATGAAATTCTCATGTACATGGGCATAATTTATGTGCCAAATTCTATGGAATTGAAGAATCTGATATTGGAAGAAATGCATAACATGCCTTATGTTGGACACCCATGTTACCAGAAAACTATTGCAGCCACCAAGAGCCATTATTATTGGTCAGGAATGAAGAAAGAAGTTGTTGATTTTATTTCCAAGTGTTTGGAATGTCAAAAGGTCAAGGATGAGAACATTATAAATTGGTTGTTTTTTTTAGAGAGGTACATGAAGAAATTGAAAGGATTTGTTTGTCAAAGGGAAATATCCGAGGGGTCTATGGGAGAGGGGCACATATCATATGATTCTTTCTATTATGCTAGTGATTACCTCAATCAGATCGACAACACACTGGGTGTAGTGATTTGGTATGACGAAAAGGATGAAGACAAAAGAGAAGGGGAACTTCTCCAAACGATTGGAAAAAGGCGCTTAATAAATAGTAAGTGACTTATTGTTTGTCAAATTTCTACACAGTAACTATTCAAACTAAACTTTATAATGTATATTTTCATGATCTCATATGTACTATATGTTGGTTTGATTTCATGAATACATCAGTGAATTCAGAAATTGATGCCATCAATAAATTCATTCTTTACAATTCGGAGGCAACATAGTCGTGGGTCACATTGTATGAACATAAGAAGAGGAAATGGGAAAGTGACAAGAAATAATTCAGACAGTTGAATGGTAGAATCATGCCTTATCCTGATCATTTAAAAGAAAATATGCCAATAATATTCCCCAACAGTTTGGTTGTTGACCAAGTTAGAGAGAAATATGGTGCATCAGGTCGTTACCTGCGTGAAGAAGAGGATTCACTAAACATAGGGATTGGTTGCAGAAACTCAGTAATAATGTTTTTGTGTACATAATTTTTAACTTCATAATGAACATTTCAATAGTAAGTACATCTATATTATTTTATATTTTAATGGTCGGGTTATTAGACACATATTGACACTGTGATTTGTTCATTTTTTTATAGGTGCATTTGTTCCTATCTATGTGGGAATATGGACATCATTTTCGTACAGAAGATGTTGATGATGGACACATGACACACGATTGTGGAGTGGAAGTTGAGTTTGACCAATCTAGCTGTGCTAGACACCACAATCAAAACACCATACATGGGAACTTAGGTTATGTCGGAAATATACAAGAGATCATTCGAGTGGACTTCTCTTCTTTTCAATGTTTTATTTTTAGGTGCAAGTGGTGGGATACCTTTGATCAGAATAATGTAAAGGAATATCATGATAGTGGGATAATATGTGTCAACTATAAAATGATGTGGGATGAAGCTAAGGAGCCTTATGTTTTCCCAAAACACTGCAACCAAGGTTTTTTTTACCTAGATGTGTTGGATAGGGATTGGTGGTTTGTTTAACAGTTAGTTTGATGCATAATGTGTTTGTCTTTCAAATTATTTGTGATTGCATGGAACATTTTTTATTTGAACATATTTATATGTCATTGCATATATTTAAAACGGTTTCCTCTTCTTTAAGTATTTCCAATTGTGAAATCCTGAAAAATGTTAAATGTCCAGTTGAATTTTTAATGGGATATGAAATTCTACTTTTTATATTGATATAATTAGATGTAATGATATGGTTGATATGCACGTTTAATATTACAACATTTTTTAGGATATGTTAACATGATGATTCAAAAACTGCGTTTATGTTCATTTATTTTGTATATTTAAAAGTAAGATTAACAAAAAATGTGGTTTATGATTAAAAAATTAAAATTATAACATGATTTTGTGATAATTTGGTTTTTAACTAAAGTAGTGTTTGTTAGTTTACATAATTTTATCATTTCTTTTGAAAATATTTATAAAATTGTGCCCCCAATGTTGAGTAAAACCACAATTAATGAAGTAATACTTTAAAATTTGATAGCAATCAACTTACGAAATAATGACAAAAATAACAATAGGAAGATTTGCATCCATAAAATTTTAAAGGAAATAGAATGTTTATCATTGGAGATCATAACATTTTTATAATAACATTTTTTAGTGTAGAAGAGTCTATTCAAAAAGAGTAATTAGTACAATGGAAAATAATATTTATTCATATGTAATTTGTTTTTGAAAAAAAAAAATTAGTTATAATGAATATGTATAATGAACTATCTATGCAATTATAGTTTCAATTTTATAATTATAGTTTCAACCATATTGAACTTTGTAATTTATAAAAATAAACATGATGATGATAACCATCTTATAACAAACATAAACAACATCTAAAATACACATTTATATTTGCTAGCTAACATCATATAATTATATATACCTCTAGCACATATACATATCATTAATTGGATAGCACACATATCTAATAATTTAACATGGAGTCATCATTGTGATCACATCTAACAAAATACAAGTATTTTTGAACATCATCATCACACACATCTAACAAGCATCATTTAACATACACATCTATCAAGCACATTTAACATTAAACATATCTAACATGACCTAAAAATGTACACATCAACATCAACATATTATAAATTAATTAAGTATATCATCATGATCAACAGGAAAAATGCACGTCTAATGAAAAATGCTATAACACATCTATCAATCACATTTAACATACAAAACTAACATGACCTAACAATATACACATCAACATCAACATATAAATTAAGTACATCATAAACATGATCAATAGAAAAAAGAGGAGGATGAGAAATATGTGCTTCCTCCTCATGATCTAGGTGAGGTGAAGGAGGATGAGCAGGATGTGGAGAAGGATGATCATGACCACCCTCATCAATCGATGGGGTACTGGAAAAATGGATTGTACTGAAAGAAGAGTTGTGCCTATCATCGGGAGCCCTCCTCACTGGTAGTTGCCTGGAAGCTCTGACAATATGACACATAAGAGGCATCAAATCACACGACATCTCCATCCAAAGATCCAAGAGCGTAGGATCTGCCCTGATGTATCGCATCAAGGCAACGTAGACTCCCACCTCAGTCAAAAGTGCAGAGAGTCAGTCGCCCAACTCCAACCCGAATCTGGTATCGGGCCTAGATGCATGCCATCGAGTATCTACACCCGAGGACCCTGACCCACCGCGGACTTAAGCATCGTCTCCTCATCATCATATTCTAGGGGAGGAGGAACATCCCCAATGAAAGTACCAATATCAGTAATATATATAGTATAGAATAATAATTACATAGTTAATTCATTAAACAATTTAATAAAACAAGTTAAATAACGTGTTAGAATTAACTTTATTCTAATTAAGTAAGACAATAAAATGAAACTATATTAAATTAAACAAAACACTAATATTACCTCTATCATCTAGTGGCTCATCTGTTGTGAAAAGGATGTTAGAACTTCCTCTCCAATCCAAACCTACGTAAGGACACAACACCATGACAAACATGTGATTTGTCGTACTGCCTAGTATCCCTAGTGCATCTGGCACAATCCTGGTCAGAAACTCCGATTGGCCCCTCTTGGGAATCATCTCCCCCCACATGCGCATCCACACATGAGTCCTCGACCTAGGAGGCCGACGGAAAAAATTTGGCCTCATCTATGGAAACCTCTCAAAAAATAAGCAAAACAACTCTGAGGAAAATGGGAAGTTCAACCTCCCACGTATCATAGCCCAACATTTGTCAAGCACTATACAAAATTGCCATAAAAAAATGGTAGACCATTTGATACACCGTGGCCACTGTACCTGTTGTTCCTGAGTCTGTACTTAAGGCTCAAAAGTACAGTGTCAAGGCATCCGAAAGTGGTTAGGATAAGGAGAAGGGAAAATATCAACCTTCGGAGAAAGAGTCTAAGGGAGATTTCTTCGTTGGGGTTGTCTGGCTTCGAACTGCTCCTGAACAGTTATGTCTCATTCAATGGCTGCCCATGATTTTTCAAGCTCGGTCCGGTTAGTTGTTGTTTTAATGATAGTGTTGAAGAGGTTTAAGGCGATGTGCATTTGGTTCAATAATCCGGGTTCAACGTTGGGCTGAGTTGGTGTGGGAACTGTCATGGGGGAACAACATAGGTAAGAGAACTTTAAAGAAAGGTTGAGTGCTGTCTCGAATTGGTTTTATAAAAGAGGGTTTTACAGTTTCAGACTTAAATTATGGATGCAAATCTAAGGCTTGTCCCCGTAACTATATTATATTTTAATAAAAAGTGCAAGATGGGAGAAAAACATTAAGCCGCTTACAGTGTAAGGCTCCTATCGGGGGAAAATATCAAGAAGTAAACGGGAGAAGAAAATACGTAAGAAAATAACCGATGTAACAAAAAATGCATGTAGAATTCCGAAACTACAAATTGGTCTTACACAACTGATAGCCGGTGCAGAGGAAAGACAATAAACAATTACAGAACACCCAAATTTATTCGTTATAGCAGTGGTAGTACTAAAGTATAACGAAGCACATCAATTACAAATATGAATTGAAAATGAAAAATGAGGAACAAGAAAGCAAACTTCTAATACAGAAGTGACGGAATTGAGAATCTCAGATCTGCTTGTATTAAATCTCAATGCAAAAACTCTATTACAAAATCTCAAAAGGGTCCAGCCCCATTTATTTCTTTCTCGGGTATATTTATACAATTTCTACAAAGCAAGTAGAATCTCAATAGTCACAAAAATTTCAGTTATGACAGAGGAGAGAGCAATTGCTCCATCTCCCCTAATCTGTCTTCACTTACTTCCAGGTGGTTGTCTTCGCGCGAACTCGGTGCAGGCGATACATCTTTCCACAAGTTGAGATACGAGCCGTGAAGGTTCCTCTTGATAGCTAGCCTCGGTGAAGTAACATTCTCGGGCTAACTGCTGCAGCTTGTCCCCCATTTGTGCATCGATGATGTCGAGGGAACTCAGTTGCGCACTGGGCTGGATCAAGTGTTTGTCAACTCGGGCCATGTCCACCCTATCTATCTGAGAGATATCAGCCGAATCTCTCTCATCCTTCTCTTGATCTGATCTGTTCTACATTCATTTGCATTAATGTCTCTGCATCGCCTCCACTGTCCATACCCAACAGCTCGCCATCTATAGAATTGAAGGCTTCTTCTATGGGCTTGTTCCTTGCCCAGGGCAATGTTGTGCTCCCAATCCTTCAACAGAATTTTACCTCTGGTTTGTTCTGGGATGGTGAGTCTGGGGGAACTTGCCGAAAATCTGTTTTTCGTGGCTATCCCCGCCTCTTGGAAGGCGACCAGAGCCGCTTCAGCATCCCTTTCTTTGATAGTCAGGTTTTCGGAAACCTGATTCATCAACAGGGAATTCTCTCGGATCGCTCCTACTTTGGCGAGCAAACTCTGTTGTGCAGAAGAGATCCTGTTCTGAATCTTGATCGCTCGGGATTTAAACCCCTCGACGTCGATCATCTTGCCTTCAACGACCTCTACCTGACCCTGCAGCTCTGCAATCATGGTCCTCTGTTGACCCGCCTGTATCCGACCGTCTCGGACCACTAGATGTGCTTTCTCTAGCTTGGTTTTGAGCACTTCTATTTCATTTCTATCCGCTAGTCGGGCCAGTTCTATCTCCCCGCTCACCTAGCCTTTAGCATTTTTGTGGCCGAAGCTACTCTGGCTTTGAGAGTCTTGATCAGGCGATTTTTCCTTTTGAGCTGGTTTTTTAGCAATCCGACCGAAAACTGATTCGTCGATGCATATGCTCCTAGCATTCCTGCGTTCTCCATGGCAAATTACTCATTCTTTTTATTTTTTCCATCGGTCATGACCTTGAACTTCTTCACAGTCGATTCTCCCTCCTGGTAGAATTCCCTTTTTACTACCTCTTTTCTCTTTTTATCAAAGAAGAACTCGTTCGGAGGAAGTTCTTATGCTCTTATAGGCCTCAGCTCCTCATTGAATATCCACCCTTCTCCGATATTCCCCTGTGCCGAGTGGCGAAACGCCGAGAGTAGATTTTAACCACAGTTAGCCTTTTTGCCTTTAATCCTTGACCAGGGTTATCCCGAAAGGACCTCGTGTTCTCGGCTCTCGGGGCTGTAAAAATAAAAACTTGGGTTTGGCAAATGCCAAGGCGCGAAACCCCGATGACATCTAATCATGAGTTAAAATACTTTACCCTGGTTAATGTCTTGGGTGAGAATTTAAAAATGATTTCGCCGTTTCGTGACTCGGGACGTGTTAACTCAAGGATTAAAGTATTCGACTTGCAAGATCGTGAAGTAAAATAAAAAGAGCGAACTTTCATACGAAAGTGGACTTGTTTTGAGAGTAGAAAAGCACCACTACTTACGCGAAAAGGTTGCAGAGTTTTCCTAGTCTTGGGGGGGGGAAATCAAAAGACCATCTTTAGATTCCAAGTATCAAAAATGAAAATTGTGACGGGTTAAACAACAAGGGCGGCTCCAACATAGGCTCCAACTAGGGATCCTGCCTTCCTGTGAGGTGGGAAGAACAGTAGACCACGTGCCAATATTGGGTAAATGGAGTCAAAAATTCAATCAGGCGGAAAAATCCAAAGAAAAAGTATCGAAGGGGGGAAAATACTTCGTTCTTTACCTCGAGAAGTTTTTTCAAAATCAGATATTCTTTTCAGCACAGCTGTAGTCCCTTTCACAATTTTCCCTTTCCCACTACTAACTTTGGGTATGTTTTAAGATAGTAGAAATGACCCTAGGGGACTCAACAGATCTTGTGGCTCTCAGCTTGCATCAAAAGAATGAGATTATATATTTTTTAATCGGAAAGTCCCATCTGAATTTGGGATGTGGATCAGGTTTTTAGAAAGTATTGGTTACCAGAGTAGAGTGATATTCATGTATAACAGCCTTACAGATATCTCAGACATTGCTTCACTACCAGCGAGCCTGTTTAGTACCCCGGTGAAGTTATATGGCCCCTTTTACTGAATTTCCTTTCACCATATTCTTGGAATAGGTGGGGGCAATCATTTCTAAATTTCCTTTCACCACCTGTCTCATAATTTATTTTTTTGAGTGCGAAGATGGGGGCAATCAGTTTGTATCAGGGCTGATATCTGTGTAATATTTTGCATCAGAGGTCTGTCAACTTACTTTGATTACTCGGTACCAATCTTCCCTTGACCTTCACCACACCTTCATTCTTAGGGAGACAGGGAAAATAATTTTTTAAGGGGCATCCTATTTGAGAAATCTTGGATTCTTCCGATGTTGTTGAAAAACCTAGGAAAGTTAGGATCGCTTTAAATGTTCCTTCGCTTAGCCGGGGATCAAGTAGTTGTGGAGACCTGCTTTCTTTTCACAATCTGTTTTGAGACTCAAGAGGCTAAAACGAAAAACTTTTGTTCCTTCGTAATGAAATGAAAAGATGGTAGCTTGTCAAAAGTTAGACCCGAAAACAGGTAGGATACAGGGCAGTGATTTATTGATCAAAAATACAGAAGGTCAAAACAGTTCAAGACTGGCTCTTGTAGATGTCTTTGGGGACGATTACTTTTAATTGACGGTTCTTAGTTTTAGTGTATCATTCAAACCAACTTAAATCAAAGGTTACCAAGCCAAGCAATAATCCTGTTATCTAACACTTTAGCCGATATTGTAGTTTGAATAATGCTACCTTGGTTTACTTTAACAGTCTTTCATAACATGTGTATTGAGAAAGCTCACCTTTACCTTTTCTTTTCACTTTCTTTGTGCATTATGAAGCTACTTTTAGATATCACCTGTTTTATGTCGATTTATTCCTGACACCGCCTTGCGAATTAGTCTTCCTACTAGATTCGCAAGCAGCTAAATCCTGTAAAAAGCAAACATGAACTTTATTCGAAATATGTCTAAAAATTATGAACAGAAGAAAACAGAAAGTCCAAAGGGTAATAAAAATGCATGTATGTACAAATTTTTATTTTATTTATTTATTTTTATTTTATTTTATTTTTTATTTTTTAATTGGCAACCGTTATGTCATGTAATGTTTCAGATATCGCCCGTTGACAGGGGTGCTGAGGACTTCTCCGTCGATGTTTTCCAGCAGGAAAGAATTTTCTCCTACTAGAGCCGAAACCCAGAATGGTCCATACCAGAGGTGGTCAAATTTACTATGCTTCATTGCTTCTTCCCTTCTCGCATCCCATCTTAGCACCAAATCACCTGGAGAGAATTCTCGATCCTTCGCTTTTCGGTCGAACAGTTCTTTCATGTCATCTTGGTACCACTGCATCTTTTCGTCAACCTCGGTTCTCTGCTGTTGTACCTCAATCAGCTGACTAATTCTCTTGGTCACAGGATTGGGTTCTTTGTTTTGGTCTTGCCACAGCTTCATTACCGGTAGTGCCAGGTTTATGGGTAGAACGACATCTGTCCCATAGACCATTTGAAAAGGTGAAACACCGATAGATCTTTTTGTGCTTATGCGGTTTGCCCACAATGCGTACTTTAAGTGTACATGCCAAGACCTCTTATTCTCATCCAATACCTTCTTGATAATGTTTACCAGGCTCTTATTTGACGATTTGGCCAACCCATTCCCTTGGGGGCAGTATGCAGTGGAATGGCCGAGAATGATGTTGTATTTCTGACAAAAACTGATCATAGCCATAGATTTGAATGCTTGGGCATTGTCAGTAACTATCTTTCGGGGAAAACTGAATCTCGACAAAATATTTTCCTCCAAGAAGTCGATTACCACCGAGTCTATTACCTTCTTGGTTGGAATGGCTTCCACCCATTTAGTAAAATAATCCGTGGCTGTTAAGATCCACCTATGCTGAACAATGGAATGAGGATTGATCTCACCTATGAAATCTAGACCCCATTGTTGAAATGGAGCCTTAGTTTTGACTAGAATGAGTGGTAGTGCAGGGAGTTTTTATTTCCCAGTGAATATTTGACAAGGGTTGCATGCGTGTACTTTGGCATTTACGTCTAAAAATAGTTTCGGCCAATAGTAACCTGCTCTCAAAATCTTATAGGCTGTGGCTCTCCATGAGTGGTGTCCTCCATAGAATCCTTCATGAAATTCCTCTATAACCCGAGGAGTTTCCGACTCGACCAAACAGACTAGTAGAAAACCGAGTGGATCTTTCCAGTATAGTTGGTTTTCGGCGATGCAATATTTTACAGTGTGGAGTTTTAAAGTTTTGCATTTGGCTGATGATAGTCCATCTAGGCACTTCAGGTTCAACAAGTAGAACATGATGTCTTTATACCACCTCGACGATATGAACTTTTCCTCAATCTTTCTTGGATCTGTCCGGTCATCCGGCTCATGCAGGTGTGTGTCTCCATCTTCTTCTTGGAGGAAATTTATATCAAGAGCTCTAAGATTTGACTCAGCCAAGAGTTTGGCTAGACCCTACCCCTTTATCAATTTAGTCGGCTTGACTTCCAGATCGAATTCTTGTATTTTAGCGAGCCATCGCCCTCTTTTTCCGTCACTGTCCGGCTGTACCAATATGTCCTTTATAGAACTGGTGGGTACATACGTGATTATCTTTGAATGTAGCACATAGGTTCTGAAAGATTTCAATGCTTTTACCATTACATATGCTTGTTTTTCCATTATGTCATATTTCAGTTCTGCATCTCTGAGGCTTTTGCTAAAAAACACTATCGGTTGTTCAAAACCCTCTTCATTTTTCTGCAAGAGTACCGCGGCGATGGTATGTTCAGAAGCAAAAGAGAAGATGAGAAAATCCTCTAGAAAATCTGGACTTGCTAGTACAGGTGCCTCGCTTATAGCTTTTTTAATGTGCACGAAATATGCCCTGGCCTTGGCGGTCCAATTTACCCCACTGTCCTTCTTCAACATTCCTGTAATCAGTTTGACAATCTCAGCGAAATTGGGAATGAACCTTCGCAGAAAATTTATCTTACCTAAGAATGATTGAATTTCTTTTATATTTCTCGGGATAGTGATAGTATCTATCGCTTCAATCCTCTTAGGATCAATCCTAATTCCTTCCTTAGATACGACATGGCCTAGAAGCTTACCTTCCTGCATAGCGAAATGTGATTTCTTTGGGTTCAGGGATAGGCCAAACCTGCGACACTTTTCGAAAGTCTGTTTCAGATGCATCAAATGTTCTTCATTAGTTTTAGAAAAAACCATCAAGTCATCGAGGTAAATAACTACGAACTTGTCCCTTTCTCCCACGAAAGCAATGTCCATAGCTCGCTGGAAGGTGGCCCCTACATTCATCAAACCAAAAGGCATTTTGTCATACATGAAAGTACCCCAGGGCGTGGTGAAAGCAGTGTTTTCCCTGTCTTGTTCATTCATAGCAATCTGATTATAACCAGAGAAACCATCTATCATTAAAATTCGATTGGCTCTGACAACCTTTTCTAAAATATGGTCCATCTTGGGTAGTGGGTAATTATCTTTGAGAGACGACTTGTTTAAGTTTCGGAAATCCACACATAGTCTGATTTCCCCATTCTTTTTCCTGACTGGAACTAGGTTAGCTACCCAGTCTGAGTATCTCAAAGGTACGATTATTTTTGCGTCCAAGAGTTTTTTAACTTCCTTTTCTATCACGGGTAACAAAATGGGGTTAATTTGCCTGAGCTTTTGCCTAAACGGTTTGACCCCAGGCTTCAAAGGTATCTTGTGATCAATAATGGAAGTGTCATATGTTTTTAATTCATCATAGGACCAGGCAAAAACATCTTTATATTGTTTGAGCAAGTCTTTGTACTTCACTTTCATTTTAGGAGGGAGGAATTTCGATAATTTTACCATCCGGGGTTCTTTTTCGGTCCCTATATCACAGTCCTTCACCTCTTCTGGCTGGGGCTACAAAGTGGACTTTACAGGTACATCGTTCTGATAAAAAATTCTTTCCAAAGGAATCAATCCTTTGGGAATCTGATTACTTTTAAGGACCAGCATACAATGATCCACAATTTTTTCTCGAAAAACTTCAGGTTCCTCTCCTTCTTTCATGATCCACATGGAGTCATTCTGGTTTTCTTGGTCAGCATGAGTTTCTGAGAATTCGCCTACTGTTGTAAGGAACTTATTAATTTGTTCATCATCTTCAAAGAATTTCCAGTGTCGGATATTGTCTGGTATGGAAGGCTTGTATCTGATTTCGATATGATATTTCAGTTTAAAGGTCGTGGGAGGAGAGGGTTGAAGCTGCCTTTGCCAATGCATCAGCATGTAGATTCTCGGCGCGGGGGATAAAATGGATATTTACGGATGAGAAAATTTTTTCCATGAGATCCCAAACACAATTCCTATACGCTCTTATTCTGGGATGCCTGGATACATATTGTCGGTTCACTTGTCTTACTATCAATTCCGCATCACCGTATACCTCCAAGTTTTTTATATTTAATTTTTTGGCAGCCTCTAATCCTAAGATCAATGCTTCATAATCGCATACGTTATTAGTGTAATCTATGTCCCACTGCAAATGACAGGAGAAAGGAACAATGAACTTACCTTCAGGTGCCACCAAAAGTACTCCAACACCAGCCCCTTCAGAAGACGAAGCACCATCAAAATAAATTTTACATACACCAGTATTACATAGTTCTTCTGTCAAGGGATTTGACTCTTCTTGCTTTGTATCGATTTCCTCCAGGCAACCATCCAGACCATCGTCAAAAGACAAGATGCAGTTTCCCAGATCTTGTCCTGCGATGTAAATGGGGAAATTGTGCGGGTTTTGAGGGTCACTGACCGTGTACGCTAATCTTGTCTCTCTGTATAAATGAGTGAACTGACCCCTGAACATAGGGATTGTGGCATAAGACATTTCTAACTGAAGAGAACCTCCCAACTTGGCCCCCCATGACCTCGATAACAACATATCGTACTTAGGGGGGATATTGGCGATAACCACATCCATCATGATACTTTTAACAGGGACCTGCGCTAGGGTAACTACCAGATCCTTTATCATACCCATGCATTTAACCTTCCTTGAATCAAAAGAATACAGATTTCCATAAGGTCTTGTGATCTGGAGACCCATCTTATCCATTATAATCTTGGGCATAACATTATGGGAAGCTCCAGAGTCTAACATACAGTTATGCAACAACTGGTCATATACGTTCAGGGTGATATAAAAGGGAGCGATGTTGTCTTTGGACCCTTCAAAATGGGGACCAAAAGTGATGTTAGGTCTATCATCCTCCAAGTTTATAACATCAGACTAGCTTTCTATCTCGGAGACACCTATCATTTTGGTAATTTGTTTGCGATAACAGGGGTTTTTCGCTAATTCCACCAAAGGGATTGGTATCTTAATTTTGTTTAACTCATTTTCAAAACTGAATGCTCCGCTTACTTTGTCTATTTGTCTGGTTGAGACTTCTGAATTCTTTCTTTCTGACTTATTCGTCTGGACAGATTTATCATTCATGGTCTTAGTTGAAGAAGTATCTTTGTTTACAGGTTCGATTGGTTGTGTTTGAGTTACAACTTTTTCTACCTCGGACTTCTGAGTGCTCACTCTTCTCATTTTGTTGTTGGGTGGTGGGGTCTCGTCCGAAGGAGGCTTGTAAGCTTGACCTCTCTGAAGGATTTTGCTGGGTTGAATTGTCGAGGCAGGTTTATTCTTAGATCTTAGGTTGTATCTTGGTTGAAACTCAGCTATCACAATGTCATTTTCCGATTGGGATTCATGGTTCTCAGTGTGATCACTCTCTTCTCTCTCGTTTTGCATCTCCGGCATATTTAGAGACTTTTTGTAGTCTTCATGAGTCAGATATGGTTGACTATAGTCATCACCGAAATTTGTGACATCATTATTTGAATCCTCGAAGTCTTGAAAATCGTTAGCTCCTATAAAATTTTCATTCTTCAAGGGAGCTTGTATTTTTTTATCTTCCTTTTTTATTGGTCTTGGTTGATTTGGAGGGTTTTGATTTTTTCTGAAATCCTTTTTGGGGTAAGATTCAGACTTGGACTATTCAAGTTCCATTCGGGTTATTTTATTTGACAATTCTTTAATCACTCTAGCCATGTCATCCACTCTATCATCGGAGGCTCTATTGGAACCTGAAGTGCCTGCTTGTTCTCTAAAGCATTTGGGCTCCCGATTTCCAGTCTCTACTCTAGCCTTAAGTTTACCCGAAGCCATCATGTTGGATTCTATCTCTACCGCATCGTAGTGCATGCGGTTTAAGGTGGCTCCCCTTCGCTCTCGCAAAAGTAGTGCGAAATCCAGCTCGAAAGCTCCGGCGAAGGTCACTTTGGCCACGGGTTGAGAAGGTTTGACTTCGGCTAGGATTTTATTGTATAGTTTTTTGAATCTCAGAATGAATTCCATGACTGATTCCGAGTTCTTTTTCTTCAAAGACCCAAATTCGGTTAGATAATAGAGATAATATTTTCGCTCGCCCCATTGTCTGAGGAAAGCGTCTTCCAAAGCATCATATGAAGGGATAGAAGTTGCGGGTAAGCTCCGAAACCAAGTTTGGACCTGACCCTCAAAAGTTTGGACAAGGAGTCTTGAATATACATCCTCGTGCTCGATACCGAAGATATCTGCGAATTGGTCAAAGAAGTTAATATGTTCAACAGCGGTCAGATCTCCCTCCCTGGTGAATTTTGGTAAATTCTTTATGTAGTTTTCTGGAAGATCATGTAGGGGGATGGGCAACACCAAAGGGGCGTATCGGGCTACGACTTTCACAAAAATTTTGGGAGGGGGGGGGAGGCCCTTGACCTCCACCTCCTCCTAGAGGGACTCCTCCTCCACCTCCTCCTGGAGGGACACCTCCTCCACCTCCTCCAAACCCTCCTCCTCCTCCTATAAACCCTCCAACTCCTCCTCCGGCGGCTGCCATCGTTGTTTGTGGAAATTTATAAAGGGGGTTTTCAAAAAATAAAAGGGAATTTTTATTTTCTTCGCTAATAGGAGACTCTGATGAGGAAGAATAAGGAATGCGAGAAGTTGGTTCCTCAGCCTTGCAAGAGACAGAATCGGGAAAACCGACGGGTGCGGGAAATGAGTGTGTAAAACACTCTTCATGATTGGGAGAAGTTGGGAAATTCAATTGAAGAAAAGATGGTATTTTAAAAACTGACAAACCTTCAAAAGGGCCCTCTCCCCTCTGTACTAAAGGGACTGTTGGATGAATCTCACTCCTAATTTCGAAGTAGACTAGCGTTGAAAGTTTAGCGTCAAAGCAAGGAATGAACGAGGTTGAGGGTTTGGAAGGACTCTTGGCCTTTAGTGATGGGATTGCAAGTTGCTAAACAACAGCGGTAGGCTTGAAAGAGCCTCTCTCCTTTAGAATTTTTTCGGGATCGGTAACGGGCGTAATCTGCTCACCATCTAGGTTTTGTCTGGTATTCCTTCGAGTGAATGCCAGTTTATTTTTTCGTGGAGTCTCCAAGTGAAATATAAAAAGCCTTAAAAGGTGTGTACTCTTTGTTCACCATCAAAGGGTAACACTTTCAACGAAAAACAATTTGTCATTTTCCCAGGGAAAAAGATTTCGTAACTTCGATCCCCGGCAACAGCGCCAGAAAGATGTTGTTCCTAATTCTGTACTTAAGGCTCAAAAGTACAGTGTCAAGGCATCCGAAAGTGGTTAGGATAAGGAGAAGGGAAAATGTCAACCTTCAGAGAAAGAGTCTAAGGGAGATTTCTTCGTTGGGGTTGTCTGGCTTCGAACTGCTCCTGAATAGTTATGTCTCGTTCAATGGCTGCCCATGATTGTTCAAGCTCGGCCCGGTTAGTTGCTATTTTAAGGATAGTGTTGAAGAGGTTTAAGGTAATGTGCGTTTATTTCAATAATCCGGGTTCAACGTTGGGCTGAGTTGGTGTGGGAACTGTCATGGGGGAACAACATAGGTAAGAGAACTTTAAAGAAAGGTTGAGTGCTGTCTTGAATTCGTTTTATAAAAGAGGGTTTTACAGTTTCAGACTTAAATTATGGACGCAAATCTAAGGTGCGTTCCCATAACTGTATTATATTTTAATAAAATGTGCGAGATGGGAGAAAAAAATTAAGCCGCTTATAGTGTAAGGTTCCTATCGGGGGAAAATCTCACGAAGTAAACGGGAGAAGAAAATACGTAAGAAAATAACCGATGTAACAAAAAATGCATGTAGAATTCCAAAACTGCAAATTGGTCTTACACAACTGATAGCTGGTGCAGAGGAAAGGCAATAAACAATTACAGAACACCCAAATTTATTCGTTATAGCAGTGGTAGTACTAAAGTAGAATGAAGCACATCAATTACGAATATGAATTGAAAATGAAAAATGAGGAACAAGAAAGAAAACTTCTAATACAGAAGTGACAGAATTGAGAATCTCGGATCTGCTTGTATTAAATCTCAATGAAAAAACTCTATTACAAAATCTCAAAAGGGTCCAGCCACGTTTATTTCTTTCTGGGGTATATTTATACAATTTCTGCAAAGCAGGTAGAATCTCAATAGTCGCAAAAATTTCAGTTATGACAGAGGAGAGAGAAATCGCTCCATCTCCCCTAATCTGTCTTCACTTATTGCCAGGTGGTCATCTTCGCGTGGACTCGGTGCAAGCGATATATCTTTCCACAAGTTGAGATACGAGCCGTGAAGGTTCCGCTTGACAGGTAGCCTCGACGAAGTAACATTCTCGGGCTAACTGCTGCAGCTTGTCCCCCATTTGTGCATCGATGATGTTGAGGGAACCCAGTTGCGCGCTGGGCTGGATCAAGTGTTTGTCAACTCGGGCCATGTCCACCCTATCTATCTGAGAGATATCGGTCGGATCTCTCTCATCCTTCTCTTTCAGATCAAGCGAGATCTGTTCTACATTCATTTGCATTAATGTCTCTGCATCGCCTCCACTGTCCATACCCAAAAACTTGCCATCTATAGAATTGAAGGCTTCTTCTAATGAGTTGGTCACCTTTTGGGCTTGTTCCTTGCCCAGGGCAATGTTGTGTCCCAATCCTTCAACAGAATATTACCTCTGGTTTTTTCTGGGATGGTGAGTCCGGGGGAACCTGCTGAAAATCTATTGTTCGTGGCTATCACCGCCTCCTGGAAGGCGACCCGAGCCACTTCAACATCCCTTTCTTTGACAGTCAGGTTGTTGGAAACCTGATTCATCAACAGGCAATTCTCTCGGATCGCTCCTACTTTGGTGAGCAAACTCTGTTGTGCAAAAGAGATCTTGTTCTGAATCTCGATCGCTTGGGATTTAAACCCCTCGACGTCGATCATCCTGCCTTCAACTACCTCTACCTGAGCCTGCAGCTCTGCAATCATGGTCCTCTATTGACCCGCATGTATCCAACCATCTCGGACCACTAGATGTGCTTGCTCCAGCTTGGTTTTGAGCACTTCTATTTCATTTCTATCCGCTAGTCGGGCCAGTTCTATCTCCCCGCTCACCTGGCCTTTAGCATTTTGTGTGGCCGAAGCTACTCTGGCTTCGAGAGTCTTGATCAGGCGATTTTTCCTTTTGAGCTGGTTTTTTAGCAATCCGACCGAAAATTGATTCGCCGATGCATACGCTCCTAGGGGTCCTGCGATCTCCATGGAAAATTGCTCATTCTTTTTATTTTTTCCATCGGTCATGACCTTGAACTTCTTCGCAGTCGATTCTCCCTCCTGGTATAATTCCCTTTTTACTACCGCTTTTCTCTTTTTATCAAAGAAGAACTCGTTCGGAGGAAATTCTTCTTCTCTTATAGGCCTTAGCTCCTCATTGAATATCCACCCTTCTTCGATATACCCCTGTGCCGAGTGGCGAAACGCCGAGAACAGATTTTAACCATGGTTAGCCTTTTTGCCTTTAATCCTTGACCGGGGTTATCCTGAAAGGACCTCGTGTTCTTGGCTCTCGGGGCTGTAAAAATAAAAACTTGGGTTTGGCGAACGCCGAGGCGTGAAACCCCGATGACATCTAATCATGAGTTAAAAGACTTTACCCTGGTTAATGTCTTGGGTGAGAATTTAAAAATGATTTCACTGTTTCATGACTCGGGACGTGTTAACTCAAGGATTAAAGTATCCGACTTGCGAGATCCTGAAGTAAAATAAAAAGAGCAGACATTCATACGAAAGTGAACTTGTTTTGAGAGTAGAAAAGCACCACTACTTACACGACAAGGTTGCAGAGTTTTCATAGTCTTGGGGGGGAAAATTCAAAAGACCATCTTTAGATTCCAAGTATCAAAAATGAAAATTGTGATGGGTTAAACAACAAGGGCGGCTCCAACAGTACCAAAAAATCAACATAATACAAAAGAGGGCAGCTAATTCACTGCCCATCACTGGTAAAATGGGCTATGGTAGTCACTAGGAGTGAAAGGCACCTAGCCTCCTCTACACCAAAAGAGGTGATTTTCAGTTGTCCACTAGACACCTGAAAATCAGCTGGAGATAATACCTCAACCTTAATATATTGTTGAGAGTACATGAGTTGACTCTCAATGACAACACCTACTGGGAAATCTGGGAATTGGGGAAAATCCTCCCCTCTCCTGGATAGCCTAGAGATAAATTAAATATCCTTTTTAGTGGGATGGTACCACTGATCCGAACCCACATGGAAATCTTTTCGATGGACATCCCATCGATGGATCAGATGCAACAACAACCCAGAGTGACCCTTAAGGGATGTAGCCTCCTAATAGTATTGAAGGAGGCATACATCCCTCAATAGAGAATGAGTCGATGGAGTAATAGGGAGAGGGTACAAATCCCTCTCCCTCTCCTTTACCTCCCATTCCCATACAACATTGTACATGTCCACACTCTACTCTTGTTGTTTTTGTTTCTCTCTCTACTCACATCTTTGCATGAGTAACATATGAAGCACATCAACCTCACTCAGACATAAAACATTAAAAAAAATCTATTTAATGGTAAATTTATCTATAAATGCAAAAAAATAACTTCCTTCAAAAAATAAGATAATGGCATTAACGGTGCACCAAAAAAACAGTCATGCATCGTCAGAGGTGTGCCATATATATTGTGAGCACCGTGACCAGTGCGTCAATGTAAACTAATAAAATGTTCTACTATGTTGTGTTGTGCATTGGAAAATGGTACCACACCGAGGCGCCACACTAAAAAAAATATGCCTCAGTGTGTTACGTTTATCATACACACCACTTAAACCAAAAAACAAATTAAAATTTTAAAGCACGTAAACAATTATTTAAAATTAGCAAAAAAATGCAGTGCATATACGTCCCCTACACACACCGATGCGTGTAACTAACATAGTTGCACCGTCACATAAACTTTAACAAATGTTTTAGTATGGAACTTTATTACGATGCATTATGGTCATTACTATCACACCGGGCATGGTGCCACCAAAAATATTACTGGGTGCACCGCAACACAATGTTACATTTCTCAGTGGTGCATTTCGTAAACATGAATGCCCCGGTGCACACATTTACGAATGCACTGCATAAAATATATCTAATAAGGGTGGTGTGCTATGTCCTTTAATGCCCCAGTGCATTATCTGTACTTTGACGCACCATTCCACTAGTAAAATGATTTTCTTTGGTGCATCATTAAATAGATGTGCCAGTTCATTTATATTTACCAACACATCATCGAGAAATGTAACAAGGTACGTGGTGTGCCCTGTAAATTTATAGGTCGCACCGTATGCAGTGCAAGCCAAGAGCCTCGAATGCACTACAAATATATATATATATATATATATTACACTTGAAATTTCACTCAATTTTAAATTTTAAACTGGTGAAAACTTAAGTTATGAAGAAACAAGGATATTACTTGAAAATTTTTTCAACAGGGAGGCATGGTTGTGACGTACTAAAAAAACTTAATTTTCCCACCGTTTAGCAAAATTCAAAATTCACACACCTAACAACAAATGAAATCAATGTAACCAATGAAAGCACCGATGAAAGGGTGCTTCAGATAGGAAAAGGTTGCACCAGTTCTTTTGAGCTCTACAACACTGAAAATGGTAAAAATGATTTTTATAGTCAGTAATTTTTTTTTAATAAAACCATGTTCCGATGCGCTCGATTCACAACTGCATCGAGTCATACATGTTTAATGACCATACCGGTTATATATTAAAAAAAACAAAACCTAGCACGGTGCACGTGTGTTTGTGTGCACATCGATGCATATACGACTCCATAGCGCACCGCCATTAATTTTTTTGAAAAACTACAATAGTGCAAAAATTTTTGTTTAAGCATGACACAATGTGGTATAATAATAGACACCCTGGTGCTCTTGGGTTTACCGAGTGCACCACCTAAATTTGGAAATTAACCCTAAAATGGTGCCCTCCATTGTATCATGCACACCGGTGTGCATGATACAATAGAGGGCACCATCATATTTTTTTGACACAATCCTACATTGTTGCGTAGATGTTTTTTATTTAACCATATGACAGTGCACTCTACTAATAGTGCACTAGTGCTTCTAGTGTTACGTTGCGCATCGTGTATTTTTAAAGAATGCTATTACAGTGCGGCATTATTTCCTGGTGCATCCTTATTTATGTAGTGCACTGAATAATATTATTCTTTATTTGAAATAACCCTACTACGGTGCACTAGTTTTGAGGGCATCGATGCGCCTATTTTCGAAAACATATTGATGCATTAGGTACTTATAAAAGCACCGGTCTAAAGACATTCGCTAAAACCTTCGGTTTCTCACCTCCTCTAGTATCATCCACTATAAATGGATTTTTGGGATATTTTTATAAGGGCATCTGCAATAAACCCCACTAGAGGGTCTTTTCCTTGTAATGTACAATTCCACAACTTCTTTTACTTCCTGCGCTATGATATCTATGTGCATAGTAACCTCCTAATCTCTAAGTTCCCTCACTTATGGGGGTGTTCTTGGAGTCAATTTTTCTACTAACTCTACTATCTCCTGCTTATATCTCTCCATTGTCTGCACAATCATTTGTATATTTTCTCTTGCCGTGACCTCCAGTTCTTGTGTGCAATCTGGTATGTTTTTGTATACTTCTGCGAGTTTCTACTCTAGTTTCTTTGTGCGTTGTTTCTCATCATCCTTCTCCAGTTTTATTTTCTCACACGTTACCTGCAGTATCTCCTTAACCTCCCTGTTGATATCTAGGTTGGCGGCATCCACCCTATATCTAGACTTGACTTCCTGCATCACACTCGCCTGTAACCCATATAACACCTTTGTGAGTATGTGTTCCAGAACCAACTCTAGATGTTCTATGTCCTTCACATGTTTCTGTGTTGTGTTCTCATCTACTTCCAACATTTCCTTCATGACATTAAACCTCTCACTACCCTTTACTACTATATGTAATGTTTCTTTCTTCTCTTTCTGTACTCGTGTTTCCTATGCTTTTTCTTTCTGTTTTTTTGTAGGATTTGTACTTCTATGAAATCTTTGTATAATGACATGCACTTCTACTAACTTATCCATAATTTCCTCTCTTTGTACTTTTGCTACAAGTACTACATTCTCCCCTCTATCTTGGAATTTATCCACGACGAATTATGCATCATCTTCTATGATAGTGAGTATTGGGTGATTATTGTGGTACTTCATTTTCTTCCTTATTTCTCCATCCTATGTTCTAGTCCTCTTCTTTGTTTGGGTTGAGTTTTGCGCCTCAATTTTCTTGTTTTTTGTTTCATCATCTTGGACCTCCTTTTTACGAGAGATATTTCCCTTTACCTTCTCTCCATCTCCTTTCACTTCTTCCCTTGACACAGTGTCTTTATTCCTTGTCTTCTTGACTATTGCGCTACTCGTTGAGGTTTGACTATGCTCTACAAACTTCCTTGTATTGTCTGTTGGACTGCCTGTCTTCCTTGATGGACCTATTTTTGCTTTTTCCTTAGGTTTTTTCCCTTTCTTATGTGTTACTGGAACTTTCCACTGCGCAGGCTAGTCCTTCACTATCAATTCTACTTCTTCTCGCATTGTGCAGTACCTCATTTCTAGCCACTTCTTCTTTGGATCTCTTCTGGCCTGAATCCACATGTGGTGTCTTGAAGCCTTAAAGTTAGCAATTCCTTCGATTTCCTCGACTAATTCAATTGGGATTCTCCACACGTTAGTTGTCTTCTACTACATATATTCTAGGAACATTGCAAACACTGCGTTGTTCACCTGTTTGTTCTTAGTGTATTTTCCCTACCATAAGGTTGTATACCGCGATGCGCGACGTTTCTCTCTTTTGTCCAGAAATCCTGTGAATTTGGGTTCCTTTCATCCTACCAATGCTACCAATATCAATAGCCAAGAGTAATGGAATTTTTTCCCATTACCATGTGCATCCCTGCAGTCTATCAAAAATTGGTCCAATAAACAGGGAACCCAGTTGAATACTATACCCTTTGTGCACTGCGCAGCTACTGCTATGACTCCTATCGGAGCCTCTTCCTTTCTACACCTCCTCAAGAGTTTACAATCCATAAGCTTCATGGAAAACCTCATCGCATGATCTTTGATGTCCCTTATCACTATGCTCCTATTTCCCCTGTCTGTCCTGAACTATGCTTTAACCTCTTCTACAATCTCCTTGTCCCTTGATTTTTTCTCCAAGTAATCCTATGGTTTTATGTCACTGGTTGGAAACCCTATGCTTTTTTCTATGAGGTCTACATTTATATGTATTGACATGTCCATCCACAAGATACCTCCATGCACCCTTTCTAGTAGTTGTTTCACATAGTTTCTCACATCCTTACCGCACTTGAAATGTGGTATTTCCAACAATATCATAATACCTGAATTATATAATCCTATGATCCACTGCACGGGATCCAAATTTGGATTTCCTGAGGGTCCTACCTCCTAACTTGTTATCTAAATAGATTTCACATGCAAGGTCAGGAAACTTTGTTGTGTCTATTACATCATGATTTGCATACTTCAATTTTGCCACTTTTCCTAGAATGTATTCAACTACAATTATGACATATGGGATATGAGGTAGCGTGATCTCCACTGAGGTTTGTTTTCTTGGAGCGTCTGGTGTTTTCCTTTTCTGGCCCGCGGCTGGGTTTTCTTCTGCAAGTTCTTTCTTGACGTCTTCTTCTTATTTCCCCTCTGATTCTTTTTGGCATGTAATGTCTTCGACCATGACTTATTCTTCAATGACTTCTTATTTTAGGGTCCCCTCACTCTGTTTTTCTGTCTCCTCCGCTCTTGTAGAGTTTTCTGAGTTAGGGTTTTCCCCACCGTTAGAGTTTTCTGATTTTTATTGTCCTAGGTTCTAATACACTTCCATCTCTTTCTCTTTGCGTGCATCAAACTTTTGTTCAGGCATTGTATTCTTCTTGAACCACTAGTATTGGTCCTGATCCTTCTTGGATGCATCTTATCATGTCTTAGCTCCACCTCTAGTAACTATGTTAATCTTATTCCCATCCTCTTCTTTGTTTTCCACCCCAATCCATTGTACATTATGATTGGTCCAGTTCCTCTTGTTCTATATTTTTATCAAGAGTGTGGGACAATATTTTGTTTCATGGTATGTTATGTGACAATACGTACATGTCGTAGGTGGCTGTGGGAAGTCTCTTGCATAGTGCCCTGGTTTCTGACAGTTATGACAAAACACTGGTCTTCAACCTTCTCCAAAGCCTCTTCCTCCATGGCCTCCTCCTCCGAAGCCTCCTTTGTTGCCCTGATTATCTCCACGTGGTGTATTATATTGAGGTCCCTGATTATATTGTAGTTGTGAGCTATTGTACCGCAGTGGTGTTGCATATTGTTATGGTGGTGCTCCAAATTGTTGCACATTATTGTACTGCGGTTGTGCTTGAAACTGTTGCGCGATATTATTTTGTGGTTACTACGCATTGTTATACTATGACTGCTACACATTGTTATATTGTAGTTGTTTTGCATATTGTCATGTTACATGTTTAGCCTACACCCTTTATGTATCTACAATCCTTTCTTTCATCATCTGCAACTTTCTATAGTCCTTGTCTTCATATCCAATTGACTTGCAAAAATTACAAAATGTGCTCTTCGGTATTGTCTGATACTTTTTCAATGGGGGGCAATGTTACACATTATTTTCGTCATCCCTATGATCGTTAATGATGTAAACCTATCTATTTCCTTTAGAGGGGTCACAGTGGCCTGAGTTCCTGAAGAGAGAAGGAAGAAGAACTTT
>JZKD02S0066751.1:1979837-2007941 GCA_000966675.3 Picea glauca | reverse complement strand
CCCCTCCTTGTCCTCCGACATCTGTCCATCTCCCAATTACCAAAACTCTGAAGTGGTGTAAATCTGCTGACGTCACACGTGGATTGACACGTGTTGAATACTGCCACGTGTCACTTTGATTCATGACTTACATGTGCCTGAAATGTTGAATCAGACTGACACTTGTCATTACCTGGTTGTGCCATGTGTTCCTAGCTGACGTGGTATGCTAACGTGAGTTGGATCGATGGTCCAGATCACATCTTGATCTGACGGTTGTGGTTAAATCGCAATATCGCATATCGCGATTTCAAAATTCTTGTGGTTATTATTCTTTGACCTCTTCAACTCTCAATCCGCGAAACTCCGAAATGTACTGAGATCAACGGTCCAAATCAGACCTTGATTCAATGGCTGCGATTAAATCGCGATTTCACAATTCTTGTTGCATTGTTTCTTTTCCCTCTCCATGTCGCGATTCGTGAAACTCCGATATGGAGTTGGATCAATGGTCCAGATATGATCTTGATTCAACAGCTGCGATTAAGTCATGATTTCACATATCGCAGAATCGAGATTTCTATGGATGATATTACTTGACATCTCCAATGCTCGATCCCCAAAACTCCGACATGGACTGGAATCAATAGTCCAGATTCAACATTAATTTGACGGCTAAGATTAGATCGTGATTTTAGATATCGCGATTTCGAGAGGTTAGGGAACATCGTTCCTTTGACTCTCCAGTCAGCGAACTGATGATCTATCCCCACGTGTCCTGCCTGAAGATGGACGGTCCTCCTTCTTTCAGGATTTTGTGAGCCCTCTACTCCATGCACTTTAAAGAATGTGTAGGTTCTCCTCGATCCAATGGTGGTTGAACCTTGCACTTAGATCTAACGCCCAAGATCTATCCTCCATATCTGCGCACTCCTCTTGTCTACATTGAGATCTGACGGTCGTCGAGAATTCGGGATGGGATCCAACGATCACCGATGCTTCTCCTCCAAGCTTACACATCCTTCTTACTTGGAAGAATTTCTAAGTGTCAACGGCCTCGACCTTTGATCTGCATGTGATCCTAAGTACGCTATCTCCCTTGAGCTTTAGTCATGAGTTAACCTCATCCCTGGTGCACACTTATGCACTGCATTCAACTCTGCGCTAATTCCTCCTGAGCCTACGTTGTTCCTGTTTGTCCATCGATGCACACTCTGATCCTACCATCTTCACTGTTGTACTTGCCATCAATGACAAGCATATGCTACATGTTAAACATTTGCCTACACTTGCTACTAATCATCTACAAACTTCGCATTGTTCATTTCCTATTCCTTGTTTCTTGGAGTTGCAAAATGATTTGTTGGAACTAGTGAGGTAGATGGCTTGGGTGGGAGTGTATGTCCTTGTTCTTTATAAAAATTTGCATAGGTTTCTCATCTAACTAGGAAGTAAGTGATTTCCCCTTTCACGTTGTCTTTAGAAGTGTTTATTATATTCACGACACACACTACATTTGAATGGCAGCTACTCGTGACCTATAACTTGGAGGTGACAACGTCCATATCGATTTAATTGTATTTCTTTCTAGAAGCATTATTTCAAGATCAACTTCAACATAAATGCATGCACAAGTATATTGGTTAGCTTTGGGCATTGACCTATCTAAGATTTTTCCAATTCTATTGCCTATAACTTGGAATGTTAGATCCTCTTAGTGGCAGCCTAGACCTGTATCATTTTGGGAATGTCCTCCTTGGCTTTGAAATCCAATGTCAGATGGTTCAAATATAGAACCCAAGGCCCCATGAAATAGGGTCACTACAAAAAACAAAAAAATTGTCTTTCTTGAGATGAAATGAGAAGGCAATACAATCTATGTCATAGAGGAAAGATTTATTGGCCCCTTAATCATGGGAGCAATATACTCTCTACCATAGAGGAAAAAATTGACTTGCCCCTTAATTAGGGGAAGCCAATGTTCTTTTAACAAATGTTCCAAAATTATGGATGATTTCTATAGGTTTTGGTGCAAAATTTGTATAAACGGATTGTATATATGTTTTCCTCTTAGAAAAACACCCAAGTTAAAAAAAAAAACATCTGAAATGAAGTCTGGGAAGTAAAGTTATTTGCATTTTAAAATCTGTAATTTTCAGGGTTTTTTCCACGAACAACTGCTTGATTTTTCTGATTTTTGTAGCCACTAGATATGAATTTTCCAAAAAAAATTACATATCTGATTTCCTCTCACAATTTCACACAAATTAAAAAAACAAATCATCCAAATCAGAGTTACGGAAGTGAAGATATCATTGATTTAAAATCAACCATTTTGGTGGGGGTTTTGTGATGACGATGGGACTGCAAAGTCCATAACTTTTCACAGGGTGCTCATATTGCTACAATATCTTACCCATTGGATAGAGAATTTCCAGAGCTTTCTTTTGGTATATTTTATGTGGTGTTTCCAGTGGATTTTCACTCGCAAACCCTCAAGGAAATTCTACACACGATTGAATCATTCATGATCCAGGTGGATATCGGTGGCCACCCACCTTTCCCGGCTGGCTCAAAACAACTTTCTAGCAATTTTGATAATTTACTATTTTAAGCATTTTTTTAGGTCCTAAACTTCTAGAGCCATTTTGAGGCCCTAAACAACGTTTTTTGGGGCATGTTGCTTGTAGTTGCAAAATTTTGTGCAACTGTTGTAGTCCTCAAATAGATCTTTGCAATGGGCTATCATATGCCTAAAACGAAGATCGTATGCAAAAGTTACGACCCCGAGAAGTTGATGTATTGACTTACCCAAACGGGGCCCACATGAATTTTGGCGCTTCATCTCCTAGGGTTAGATTTTTGGATGTTTAGGGTTTTTGAAACTCCTGTTTATTGTAAAAAGGCCTTGAGATCCTCATTGTAATCATATTCTTGCGAATGAGCACAACCATCACATTTCTTCTCAGAGATAAGCCACCACCATTCTAGCAAGCTTGTTTTCCGCTGCATTTTACAGTTTCATCTTATTTCCTTATTGAATAGAAAACCAGTTTTACTGTATCTTTGTTATTCTGTGTTAAGCATTTTGTAATAATTTGTAGTCATTTCATTATGCTCATAAAATCCAGATCAATGGTATCAGAGCGGTCTTCTCCTTGTCGTCTTAATGCATGTCCCCAACGAGGTCGGAGTACAAAGATTTGGGTCTCGAGCTTGTTTCTCTTGAGGACAAAATCTTCCGCACACCCAAGCGACCTCTCATGGAAGGAGAAAAGAAAGATGACGAGATAGGAGATCCTTTCAAACTGTTGATTGAGGAATCCCTCATGCAACAGAGGAACGAGATGATGGATAATTTCATGCAAATCCTTCGGCGACTACCAACAGGTGACACATCTTCTTCAAGCGGAGGCACTGCCCCCTTCAAGGTACAAATGAACTTCGATATTCCTATATTTGAAGGTCAGATAGATGCAGATGTTGTAGACAAGTTGTTGAATCTACTAGAAGGGTATTTCTCTATCCATAACTTTTCGAATAGAGAAAATATTACTTTTGCGCTCCTCAAAGTTGTTCCCCATGTCAAAGATTGGTGGGAAATTTTCTGTGAGCAAAAGGAAACAAAGGAACCTTCATTATTTATAGTCACGGCCACCTAGGAATCCTTCAGAGATGTTATTAAGGAACAATACTACCCTATCAGAAGTTATGACGACTTGTATACCAAATGAACCACACTGTGGCAAGAAAGAGACCAAGCAGTGCCATATTTCACAAATATCTTCCATACCTTGCACACCAAGTTGGGTATCAAAGATTCGGAGAGACATCTAGTGCTCAAGTATCACGGTGCTCTGCATAGATACATCCAGATGGAAATGGAATTTCTGGACATCTCATCCTTGGGCACAGCCTACCGATATGCCGTCAAAATCAAGCAGAAGCTCAAACAAAAGACGCGACAATTTGGGTCGGGGAACCCCTCACAACAAAAGCCAGGAAAGGGCGGCCTCAACCCATAGAACAAAGGACAGAGAAAAGATGCACAGTATCAGGACAACCAGTCCAAGACGCAAGAAAAGGACACCGGAAAGACAAAGAAAGATACCGGGAAGTGGTGCGACTTCCATAAGAGCCCTTGGCATAACACTGCTGACTGTCGCTCAAAGCAGACGCTAGTGGCTGAAGTGAAAGCCTCTGAATTAGATGCAGGTTCTGACTCTGAGTCAGAACCAGAAAGGGGAAGACGGATCATTGACGTGGAACCCAATGCCACTGTTGCTACCACCAAGCTCTAGGATGGTGTACCAGATGATCTAGAAGAAGGAGAGCACCTCTTCCATTACCAAATGTGGGTAAAAGGCACCCCACTGCACTTCATTGTTGATAGTGGTAGCCAGAAAAACTTCATCTCAGCAAAGGTCATCAAGCGGCTAGCCCTACTAACAATGTCACACCCACAACCCTACACCATTAGATGGCTCCGCCAAGGAAGCGATCTTCGCATCAGCCAATAGCGTCGACTGTCATACGGCATCAAGCCCTTCAAAGATGAGATATTGTGTGATGTTTCTCCTCTCAAAGTTTGTGATGTTCTTTTGGGCCAACCTTATTTATGGAAACGTCATGTTGTATATGAGTCTAGGCCTCGTAGTGTTATTATTACTTTGAATAGGAAATTGTACAGGATACCCAAGGTTGTCCCACCTAGTGTTATTTCCTTGATCTCTGCCAAGCAATGTAGGAAGGTCATCTTTTAGACGGGGAAGTTTGACTTCTTTGTGATCTACTCTCAGAATGAGAGAAAAATCACAGCCACATCCAGGGTCTTTGCAGCTGACCTCTCCACACAGCAGAAGCAAGTAGATAAGGTCATGGAATAATACTCGGATATCTTCTCCTCACCTACCGGGGTACCTCTGCACTGCCAAGTCAAGCACCCCATCGATCTGACCCCTGGTGCATCGCTGCCCAATGGGCCAGTCTATCGTCGCTCTCTATTAGAGAATCAGGGGATCAAGCGACAGATCCAAGAATTTCTCCACAAGGGGCACATCCGTCCTAGCTCATCACCTTGCGGGATCCCAATCGTGCTGGTACAGAAGAAAGATGGAACCTGGTGACTTTGCATTGATTATCGGGCTCTAAATAAATTCATAGTCAAAAACCGATACCCAATTCGCCGAATTGACGAACTCTTTGATCAACTCATGGGGGCCAAATACTTCAATAAGATTGATCTGAAGTCTGGCTACCACCAGGTCCCAATAGAACAGACAAATGTATGGAAGACCGCCTTCAAGTCAAAGGAAGGCCTTTTTGAATGGTTGGTCATGCCCTTTGGTATGACAAATGCTCCAACCACTTTCATGAGGATGATGGATGATATCCTGCGACCATTCACCAATACTTTTGTAGTGGTATATCTTGATGACATTCTCATTTACAACAAAACTTGGGTTGAACAATTGCAACATATTCAGTAGGTTCTGCACACCCTGCAACAGCAAAAGCTATATGCCAACTTGGGAAAATGCTCCTTTGGCATTGACAGGGTCCATTACCTAGGCTACATCATTGATCAACATCGCGTACATGTGGATCCAACGAAGATCCAAGTCATCCGTGATTGACCAGCCCCAACCACACTCACGGAGCTTCGAAGCTTCTTGGGCCTTGCCAATTTCTACCGCAAGTTTTTGTTGGGATTCTCCCATATTGCATGGGCCCTCAGCCAAATAACCAGGGGTGGTGGTAAGGTGAAATTTGCATGGGGCCAGTCCCAACAAAAAGCGTTTGATGATTTGAAGAAACGCTTGTGCTCATCCCCATTACTTTCACTACCAGACCTGCAGCAGCCCTTTGAGATTGAGACTGATGCTTCGACTATGTTGTGGGTGTCGTTCTCATGCAGCACGGCCACCCCGTGGCCTATCATAGTGCGACACTATCAGATGTTGTCTATAAGTACCCTACTTACGACAAAGAAATGTACTCCATTGTGCAAGCCTGCCGCCAGTGGAGACATTACATTCTTGGGAGGGAGACAGTCATCCACACTGATCATAAGCCACTGTAGTTCATGCAGACATAAGGAAAATTGCAGAATGACCTCCATCAAAAGTGGTCCACATACTTGCAGCAATTCCACCTTAACATCAAGTATAAAACATGAAGCACCAACCGTGTCATCGATTGCCTCAGCAGACCACCAATCGTAGCACTCACCACAGTGCTAGACTCCTATGGCCATGAGACCTCTAGATGGCCCCAACTCTATGAGACAGACCCGGACTTCGCCACCACTTACCAAATGTTGGGTGCAAAGGCAGCTGTCGATAATTTCCATCTTTAGGATGGGTTGTTGTGTCATCTGGGCCATATATGTGTTCCCTCAAGTGAGCGAGTTAAGATGATCTGGGAAGCCCACTACAACTAGGTGGCAGGACACTTCGTCATCGAAAAGACAGTGGCAATGCTACAAAAACATTTCTATTAGCCGAAACTTCAACAGGAGGTTAGCAAGTATAGAAGGTCTTGCACTGCTTGTGCTATTGCCAAACCAGCCACTAAGAAACAAGGCCTGTACACCCCTCTTCCTACTCCTGACAGACCATGGGAATCCATCTCAATGGACTACATGTCGGGCCTCCCATCCACCAAGCGGGGAAATGACTGTGTTTTTGTGGTTGTTGATCGCTTTTATAAGATGGCGATTCTAGTTGCTTGCAAGAAGAGCATCATAACAGAAGCTGCTGCCAAGCTCTTCTTTGAACGAGTCTGGGTACATTTTGGAATCCCACAAACCATTGTCTCAGATCGGGACAATCAATTTCTCAACACATTTTGGTCGAATCTCTGGTCACTACTGGACACCAAGCTCACCAAATCCACGGCCTTCCACCCCCAGACAGATGGCCAAATTGAGGTCGTAAATCGAATGATCATGCATATCCTACGCATGTATAATTCCAAGCACCCTCGCACATGGGATGAGAGTCTTCCCTATGTCCAACATAGCTACAACTGAGCCCTTCATAGCTCAATCGGCCATAGCCCCTTTCAGGTGGGGTTGGGATTCCAACCATTGGGTCCCATAGATGTTGCACTTCCCCTTGCGGTCACCTCGACCAACTCCTCTCCTACTCTAACTAAGGCTGACAAAGCCACCTGATTCATTGAGAGGATCGAGCACATCCACCAACAGGTTCAATATATCCTATAGAAGTCTAATGACAAGTACAAGCAGTGACATGATCAACATCGAGTTCCACATAAGTTTTAGGTGGGCGGCAAAGTTTGGTTGCACTTGCAGAAAGAACGCCTTACAGGACCCCATCAGAAGCTTTTCCCACTCCGATATGGGTCATACACCATCACCAAGGCCGTGGGGGATAATTCTTTTGCACTCAACATTCCTCCTTTCCTTGGCCTGCACCCAGTGTTCAATGTGGACCTCCTTCGGCCTTATTTCCCACCATTATTGGACACCTCAAACGTAGCAGAACAACTGACACCAGCAGAGCTCAACCCCAACTGCATACAACAGGCATCCAGTGATCAAATTGTGGGCACATAGATCAAGGGAACTCGACAACAAAGGATCCAACTTTATCGAGTTGTCAAAGCAAGGCAGCTCCTGCACCAAGGCAAGTGGCTCACCCAGGGCCAAATTCAGCAGAAATTTCCTCATCTGATGGGGGAACTCAACACAATGGAGACCATTGCTTCCTAAGGATGGAGGATTGATCTAGGTGTATATTTGTGGCCACCCACCTTTCCCAGCTGGCTCAAAACAACTTTCTAGCAATTTTGATAATTTACTATTTTTAGCAGTTTTTTGGGTCCTGAACTTCCAGAGCCGTTTTGAGGCCCTAAACAACGTTTTTGGGGTATGTTGCGGTTGCAAAATTTCATCATGAAATTTTGTGCAACTATTGTATTCCTTGGATAGATCTTTCCAATGGGCTATCATACGCCTAAAACGGAGATCGTATGCAAAAGTTACGACTTTGGGAAGTTGATGTACTGACTTACCCAAACGGGGCCCACATGACTTTTGGCGCTTCATCTCCTAGGGTTAGGTTTTTGGATGTTTAGGGTTTTTGAAACTCCTATTTATTGTAAAAATGCCTTGATAGCCTCATTGTAATCATCTTCTTATGAATGAGCTCAATCGACACATCTCTTCTCAGAGATAAGCCGCCACCATTCCAGCAAGCTTGTTTTCCGTTGCATTTTACAGTTTCAACTTATTTCCTTATTGAATAGAAAACCAGTTTTACTGTATCTCTGTTATTTTGTGTTAAGCATTTGGTAATAATCTGTAGTCATTTCATTCTGCTCATAAAATACAGATCAATTCAAATCCCAAATGCATGACACATTGCATAACTTTCAAGAAGGTCTCAGGGATGGTTTTCATAGTATTCATGGTTCCTTGGAAATAATATAGGATAAATATACTTTGGTGAACATCATGGATGAATATCATCAAGAAGTGTATGCTTGGTATGCTTTGGAGGATGATTTTGATGATTGGTATATGGATAGTTGTCATTTTTGGGATGACAACCACTTCCATCTTCTATTTGATGACTCTACTCCCCCTCAAGTAGAGAACTTCCTGGATAGTAAACACGATCATTCTCTGGATATTCTTCTTCAGTTTTATTATTCTCTAGTCGTAGTAAATGAATTTTTTATTGGTTCTAAATATTTCGATCCACATGACCAGTGTCAATCTTTAGAGCATCATTTTCAGTTAGTTCCCAAGTTCCAATATCTTCAGAGTGAAGTTCACATGAGCACTTGGACATGGGACCTAGGTTCAGAGTGGGAGTTCAACTACTTCAACATAGTGGCTCACATTTGTACATGGGACCTTGGTTCTTCAGTTTTCTTCAACATTATGGTCCACAATTATCCATGGGTCCTTGGTATATGGTTTTCCACCCTCATAACAAGCATTAAGGACAACACTTTAATAAGGGGGATGGAATGTTAGGTAGCTAGAGAGGTAGTGGAGGCCATTCAATGTAAGGTGGACTAGGTCCACTATATTATTAAATAAGACCCACTATGGTAGTTAGATATAATAAACGTAAGAGGAATTCTTAGAAGGTTCTGCTTCTAGAAGATTCCTCCTCTAGAATGTTCTTAGGTGATGGCATCACTATATAAAGGGGTTCAAGCAATGTAATGGGATATGAAGAGATTTTTTTTATTGTGAGTGGTAGCTCGATAGGAGGAATCCCCCTCAAAGAGAAAAGTGAACATGAGAGGATCCCTTCCATAATAGGATCCATTGTATGGTGTTTCCCTATCTCAAGGGTTTTCTGTAATGAAAGTGTGGTTTCTTCTATATTTCTCTCTGGATCTATTATGTATTCAATATTTGTGGTGATTATATTTGTAGATCTACTTAGGTACTTAAAATTTTTTCCCTGAAGTAGACACAATATTTTCTTTCAGAATCTCCTTCCTAGCTTCTTTGACTATCTCTTTCTCTTTGCGTGCATCAAACTTTTGTTCAGGCGTTGTATTCTTCTTGAACCACTAGTACTGGTCCTAATCCTTATTGGCTGCATCTTCTCCTGTCTTAGCTCCACCTCTAGTAACTATGTTAATCTTATTCTCGTCCTCTTCTTTGTTTTCCACCCCGATCCATTGTACATTATGATTGGTCTGGTTCCTCTTGTTCTATATTTTTATCAAGAGTGTGGGACAATATTTTGTTTCATGGTCTGTTATGTGACAATACGTACATGTTGTGGGTGGCTGTGGGAAGTCTCTTGAATAGTGCCCTGGTTTCTGACAGTTATGACAAACAATTGGTCTTCAACCTCCTCCAAAGCCTCTTCCTCCATGGCCTCCTCCTCTGAAGCCTCCTCTGTTGCCCTGATTATCTCCACATGGTGTATTATATTGAGGTCCCTGATTATATTGTAGTTGTGAGCTATTGTACCGCGGTGGTGTTGCACATTGTTATGGTGGTGCTCCAAACTGTTGCACATTATTGTACTGTGGTTGTGCTTGAAACTATTGCGCGAGATTATATTGTGGTTACTACACGTTGTTATACTATGACTGCTACACATTGTTATATTGTAGTTGTTTTGCATATTGTCATGTTACATGTTTAGCCTGCACCCTTTATGTATCTACAATCCTTTCTTTCATCATCTCCAAGTTTCTACGGTCCTTGTCTTCATGTCCAACTGACTTGCAAAAATTACAAAATGTGCTATTTGGTATTGTCTGATACTTTTGCAACAGGGGGCAGTGATAGGGATCATGCCCATGTGTTTTTCAAATCTCACACCATGGTCCTCCTGAAGCTGAAGGATTCGGCATACCCACTCAAATATACTGTGAAAATAATGGACACTTATTCTTGTGATGGCCTTTTATCCTGCACATTGTACATCATACATATTCTCTTTTATCCTTTCCTTTGTTTTGATTCAATTGGAATGTTAAGTTCTTCAAATCTTGCTTCAATTCTTTCGCAGCTGGATCTCTATGCTTGTATTGATTTTATTCTAACTATAATGTTGCTTGCAAAGCCTCAACCTGACTTTATAATTTTTAATGTCCCAAAGGATACTTCAAGTGTGGCAAAAAAAATTTAACAAACAAATGTCTATGTTGCATATCAATAATAGTGTACTTTAACTTACCTTTTAGCCTTTTGAACTTCTAGTCCACTTCCCAGACCGATTCTCCTGGTTTCTACTTAATATCTATCATTTCATTCATAAACTTTAACTGGTCTTTCGAGCTTGGTTTCTAAAATTCATTGATTAATTGCCTCTTCACCTTTGCTACAATTGTAGGTGCTCCCGTTGGATTATTTTTTGTGAGACCCATGTACCAGTCTAATGTGCAGTCTTTGAATGTGATTTCCAACTGCACCACCTTTGTATCTTTATATGTAATCTACTTTGATGCCCATATCTTCTCATAGGTAAATAAATTCTTTTACGAATCATCTGACCTGTCCCCTCAGAACTATGGTAACCTAATAATTGGATCTTGTCCTACCATTGTGAAATTTGTTGAGCTACCACCTCTGCGTGGTGTAGATACTTGACTGCTACTTGCTGAACTTACACTTCTGTTTGAGTTTCCACTGGACCCAGGTCCTGTAAAAATTCTTATACCACTAATGACTTGTTGGTTAACTGGTTTTTCTTCTTCATATGTATTAGTCACACATAGCGTTGTGGGTTCGACACTAATTCAGATCTGGAATGGAGATCCTTCTTCTACGTTGGACCCATGACCTTTGGTTTTCCTCTCATATGTGGCATGCAAGATATTCTCAACCTTCCCCATGGAACGAATATCATCTACCTCTTCCTCATCATTGTCTAAGTCCTCTTGCTCAGCTACTGCCCTCTTCTTGTTATTCATCCTATACTGCTAGGGTCGTCTGCTACACGTCACACCTACATTCCTTATAATTTCCCTAGTCTGTTCATCATCCATCATGATGGGGTCCATTTCTTCTTTCTTCTTCCTACTCTCCAGAGCCTTCTCCATTTCTTAGATCTTCCTTAGTGCTTCCCCCAACTCCCCCATGCGTGCAGAGTGATCTAGTTGTCTCATTCCATGGTCATCACACTTTTATCATGTAATAAGATCTCGATCAATGTGTAAAGAGACCTAATGTACCTCCCTCTGGGTCCCCTCAATAAATCCTACTCTGCAACAGTATATGACTTTGTTTTATCTACTGCAAACTCATTGATAAACCCTACAGTAATACTATCTAGCTAGAAATCCACTATGTGCATGAATTTGTTATTAACCCTTTCCAATCGCGCAATATTTTCAGCAGTCCACTCTACTGGCCTGATCCGATTAGTCGGATGTGTATCTTTCAACTTCAATATACAATTCTGTAATAACTCTGGAAAATAACATAAATATGCTTCATGCAAATCAATAAACACATACCTCTGCAGGTACTGACACGGTGTATACCTAGAAACCTTATTATCTTTCTGCGTGAACTCTAGTTTCTTTGTCTCCAACCATGTTTCAATCTCTTGCTTCATAGGATTCCATGGCCTGAACATCCATTTCTACCACTGCATATTCTTCACCAAACCCCTTCCAGGCTATCCTTCTAAGTTCCATCCGGCAATGGAACCATTTCTTGGATGTATGGTATGACCTGGGTTCTACCTTAGTTCTCCAACAAAATTGTTTTCACCATCGGCTATTCTAGTAAACTAGAAGGCTACACCGTACACTGAGTGCACAACATAGTCTCACCCGAGATGGTTTATGGGTGACTACAACACACAGATGTTTGCAGTCATGGAAGGGATTGGGGATGTTGTTTTTACTATTGTTCTACTTTAACATTCCTTCTACCATAACATTCTTCAGATCTATCAATTTATCCATTCACCAACATTTATTATACTAGTGCACACTGTAAATAAACCCTAACAAATGCATTCATATGACCATTCATTTATAATTGTAGAAACAACAAAAAGAATTCAAACACATTGCAACACATGATTTTACCGTGGTTCACCCCCCTTGGGCTATGTCCACAAAGATCTTTTGTTTATTTCTTATTCTCCATTAAATAGCATTGTGTGCATTACATTATAAGGTTTAAGAATAGTACATGTGAGGTTGACCAACATCACACCAAGCTCCAAAGCTTGTGACCCGACCCTCAGTTACATCTCAATATTGACTCCATTTGAGCTCCACAGTTCTCAACCATACAAAACCTTAGACTCAAAAAGATAATACAAAAGATGATGATATGTTCAAAAAGATCCCTCAATCTACCTTATACCTCTTCTATTTATACTACAAAAGGTGGGTAAAACCCCTTAAATTGACAAAAACCCTAATCCTAAGTGGACTCCACTTGCCCACATTCCAACTTCCTTCCACACGGTTGGTCTTCATTCTTTCTTTGACTTCTTTCTTTCTCAGTACGTTGCTTTATTTTTCCTTTGTGGTGCTTTATCTTTCTTGTTTTCTAGCATGCACTGCTTCCTTTGGTCCATTATGCGCTTAACTCCCAAAAATGCTTGCTCCAACAGAGGGTGAACACTTCTTTTTTTATATTTTTCATGCTCTTTCTAACATAGCTACTTGGGTATTGTTTTACAAACTAATTACATAACAAGATGCACCAATAGAACATACCTAGTTTTCAGGTAGACCTCAAAAGGAGTCTTCAAAATTGGTGAGTGAGGATTACATTGCTAATGCTTTGTTCCATTCTTATTATTGTCCTCTCCTATCATTTTTAGACTTCCTTCCACTTGTGACCGATAAAGAGTTAGTTTAGTTAACTGCACCCACATCTATGCGGGTCATGAGGTGTATCTTTCATGCCTCTGAGGTGGTGGAATATTTGTCCCTACTATCTCTAACGATTGTACCTCCTTTGGATTCACTATTTCTCAATTTTGGTCCTATAATTCTTCTTCATTTCATTTTTTTCCACTCAACTTCTTCCTACTAATCATCTACAAACTTCTCATTGTTCATTTCCTATTCCTTGTTTCTTGGAGTTGCAAAATGATTTGTTGGAACTAGTGAGGTAGATGGCTTGGGTGGGAGTGTATGTCCTTCTTCTTTATAACAATTTGCATAGGTTTCTCATCTAACTAGGAAGTAAGTGATTTCCCCTTTCACATTGTCTTTATAAGTGTTTATTATATTCACGACACCCACTACATTTGAATGGCAACTACTCGTGACCTATAACTTGGAGGTGACAACATCCATCTCGATTTAATTGTATTTCTTTCTAGAAGCATTATTTCAAGATCAACTTCAACATAAATGCATGCACAGGTATATTGGTTAGCTTTGGGCATTGACCTATCTAGGATTTTTCCAATGTTATTGCCTATAACTTGGAATGTTAGATCCTCTTAGTGGCAGCCTAGACCTGTATCATTTTGGGAATGTCCTCCTTGGCTTTGAAATCCAATGTCAGATGGTTCAAATATAGAACCCAAGGCCCCATGAAATAGGGTCACTACAAAAAACAAAAAAATTGTCTTTCTTGAGATGAAATGAGAAGGCAATACAATCTATGTCATAGAGGAAAGATTTATTGGCCCCTTAATCATGGGAGCAATATACTCTCTACCATAGAGGAAAAAATTGACTTGCCCCTTAATTAGGGGAAGCCAATGTTCTTTTAACAAATGTTCGAGATCCTTGTGACTTGACAATTACCCCCATAAACATTTATACTAGGAATTTATTCGCAAATAAGATAGTCTTACACCTCATGTAGAGAGTAGTAGAAATTTTGATCCCTTAAACATCATAAAGCTTCTTAATAAATTCATATAGAGAGTAATAAAAATATTGATCCCATAAAGCTTCTTAATAAATTATTCATTTATGCTTTCCTTGATCCCTTAAACATCATAAAGCTTCTTAATAAATTATTCATTTATACTTTCCTTGATCCCTTGAACATCATAAAACTTCTTAATAAATTCATGTGGAGAGTAATAGAAATCTTGATCCCTTAAACATAATAAAGCTTCTTAATAAATTATTCATTTGTGCTTTCCTTGTTTGAAAGTTGTTGCAACTAAAGCTTCGAAATATGCAATCACGTGTTTTATCTGTTTTATCCCCTACGAATTGGAGCCTTCCATTACTATTGCTACCATCGCGATTGGATTTGTTACTCATGGTGAGAACAAAACCTTTGGGATTAAAATCCTAGCTAAGAATAGGAGCTTCTTAATTAGTTCAGCTACATTCCAATAAAGTTAAGACATTATTTTTATAAATACTTGTCAATAATCATGACACATATGCTACACTAGTTTGTAGAATCCTTGCATCACTAATTTGTTCATCTAGCCCATATTAGTTTGTCTACCACACCTATCAACTCGAAACTATTTAAGAGAAAACTATAATATAAAGAAGATGTTTATCCTTCTTTAATATTTAACATATTCTAAAGCATAATTCTTCTTTAATATTTAATATATTCCAATCTTATAGTCTAATCCATATATTATGGCACAGAAAAACAATAGGCGATCGATTTTATCCGGGTTAAATCACTTTTAGAAAGTAAACATACCAAAGAATAAACCCTCGTATTCAAATACATATATAATATATATATCTCAGTAAAAAATGGAATAGATGCCTACACTTTTTCTAATCCACCTTCCGCGTCATTAATCAGATCGGAATCCACGCAATCGCGACATAAGGACATGATTATGTCCGCAGCTCCCAGCTTGGCGACCATTGCAACTTTATAAATTCCCGGGCGCAACATGAGATCAGCGAAGGAAATCAATTTTTTTTGTCACAAGTTGCTAAAATTCCATCTGGAAATGGGTGTTCCATCTCGAAATGAGTGTATTCAACAATGAGCCATACAAACATTGTCACCCCTCATCGCATTGTACTTATATTTATCATTAAATATTGTAATCCCCATAGTCATAAGTACTCCTTACACCTTCATCTATGTTTTCAAATATGGTAGTCACTACCCAAAATATGTATCATAGTGATTGCCATCCCTATCGCAATAAGTATCATAGACACTTGTAGCGATAAGTTTCATAGAGGTTGTCCTCCCCAACATCGTAGTAGGCATTCCTATAATGATAAGAATCATAGAGATTATCATTCTTATGACAATAAGTGTTGCATGGCAGCGTAGTCCCTGTCGGGTTGGAATGGGAATACATGCACAGGGATGGGGGAATAAGTAGCGCAGGCAAATGGAAACTGCAGCGGACACGTGGCAAGCAACATGAAGTACATTCGATATCCATGCAGAAAATGACACATGGCTCCTGGAGCAATTATGGGATTGAAACCATTTAGTTTTTGAAAGTATTTTCATTCTAATTATACTGTGTTTTGCTTAATCCATTTTGTTTTTATTTTTACCAGTAGTACACCAGTCAGAGTCTGACTTTCCATGTTCGAAATTTCCATTCCTACCTTGCATGTTTTATCTCTTCAATGTATTTATGAAATTCATTCATAATGATTTATGTATACTTCCAACTGGCTTTCATCCCAATATTTAGAGTTAGGTACAATTTTTAATCACTTCATTAAATAGATCATCTGGCTTGTGTGTCTCTATATGTATTAGGATAAATAAAGTTATATGCGGTGGCAAAGAAACAAATATATATTTTTTGAATCCTACTGCATTCTTATAGATGTGGTACTCCTATATAAGTTTTTCCTGTGGTGTGTATACTTCAAATGAGGGACTTAGAGAATATCCGTTGTAATGACTTGAAGCAATACAAAACGATAGAAAATGTATTTTTGTTTTTTTTGTTTTTTGAAATAAAGGTTCCTGGAAAATAGGACCAGGAATCACACACATTAACCATTCAAATTAAATAAACACAATCTCCTGACATTCAACATAGTTGAAGATAAAAAATTATGAGCACATAAAAATAAAAGAAGATGACCAACATGCATAAAGAGAACTAATTTTGCATTTCAAAAAAAGTAGTTTTCTTTGAAATATATCAAAAAATAATATTGTTTGTTACATATTACCACCACAAAATAACATAAAAAATCTCATACTTTTTTTCATTTTGACCATCAAATAGGTTTAAAATTTTGAATAACGCAGTTTTGAGCGCTAAAATGTTATATGCTTTATATGAAACAGTGCACCATCCAATGCCAAGCTGTCCATTACATTATTTCTTTAATCAACGATTTCCATTTTCCCTATGATCCCCCTGACATCACCATTGAATATTTATTATAATTTATGATTATTGAGTATATTACAAGTTTCAATGTCCAGTTATTTTCATTGGCGGAGAAGAGTCGTATTGATTAGTGTTGGTCTAATTTTTTTATGAAATAATAATATTTTCTTTACCGTTTAGAATAACGGAAATGTCAATCGACGTTTTTTGGACGTGAAGGGATTGTTTTGGATTTTGAAATAAAGAGTAGCACGCTAGTTGTGGGACAAGGAATAGTCATGGAAAACAATGCTGGGATAGTTGAAGATACAAAAATTTGAGCACATAAAAATAAAAGAAGATGACTGACATGCATAAAAAGAACTAATTTTGCATTTTGAAAAATATAGTTTTCTTTGAAATATATAAAAAAATAATATTGTCTGTTACATATTCCTGGAAATTTAAATGTGTCTGTCATATAGAATGAGATTGGGACTCCCGCGGACTATAAAAGAAATAAGTACAAGAAATTGGACTGTAGAAAGAAGAAGTGGGCGACAGTAGAGAGCAAGACCTGAAAATAAGAAATTGGAAGTTATCAGTCTTTGGTTAGACATTTCTATTTAAAGAGGTGGAATAACTGGATTGATAAACAAAGCAGGATGTGATCAGTATAGACTTATTATGATGGTATATATCTCCCCCTTTGCTATTTGTTTTTTTATACCTTTTTATTGTTATCGTCGACGACTACTGGAATCGTGCCAACTTCCTGTTGCCCTTCATTGGTGAGCTTGTCAATTTCCCTTTGGAGCCATTCTTCAATGTAGCCTCTCATGGGGGCCATGTTGATCTCATCCGGGATTTTTATGTTGAAAATATCATTTTCTAAATCCCTTAGATTGATAGAAAGATTACGCAGAGCCTGTTGGTGCAATTATATGCATAATATATTACCAAACATAAATTATCAACCGAGATTCGTAATCAGTAGAGTTGATGCACTATATGTGCCGATAACAGATAGGTTCCTATGTCTGTTTAGTATAGCTTAGATAAGAAAACCATTTAGAAACCAACACACTTTTAAAATTAACAATCTTCACACAATTCGAAAGCTGGAAAACAAAACTCATAAACAAACAAAAGCTCTTTCTCGGGTGATGGCCTTGTTCATTGATGGCTCATGAAAGGGAAATATGAACTTTGATTCTATCTCCTAGAGCAACTAAACTAACAAGTGGGATGCTCCATTAAAGCTCATGTATGGTGAAATATGGAGATCCAACTGTTCCTGCATTACCACACTTTGCAACAAATTCGAATAGTGAAATCAAACAAAATAACATGAAATTAAAATAACAAATACATGAAATGAAAATCTACACTAACAATTTACAATGAGCTTACCAAGCTAGATCAGTGGACCTTGTCGATGCCAACATGGAAGCTTTTAGATCACCAGATGCTAACTTCTACGAGAGACAAAATCACTGAATTCAAACTTGCATTAATCTTCAACAAATAGGTTTACAAAAATAGTCTTTTCATGAATCTAATCCACATCATAACAATTCTCTCAATCTACATCATAACAATTCTTCCAATCTACATAAAAATAATCCCCCCCACCCCTCTCATGAAGAGAGGGCACTCTTTTTTATACATGAGAGCTTTGAAAAGAAGATAAACATCTCATAATTACAGATCCACTTTTCTCTCAACCAATTTCCCATTATTACAAAATATAATCCCTTCAAATCCTCACACATCTCTCATATATCTTGGATAAGATATGACAACCAAATCTCCATGATCTTCTCCTTTGAATAGGCTTGAATTATCTCCTCAAATTTTGAAATGGTGGAGGAAGTATTCGAGAAGTCCTTTTGAATTAATCCTTCACATATTCCTACACATGATAAAGCTCACACATTTTTGAGATATATATATGAAAACATGTCAATTTTCTAATATTTAATCACAAATTCCATTTTAATACTAAAATAAATGATTTGGAAAATAATAAGGTTAAACCCATCTTTAGTTATGAAAATGGTATCATGAAAGGTTAAAGCGGCGATGAAATGTGAAGAATGATGAAGGGAAAGGTGGATGGAAATACAACATTTATGAGTCCCAACATACCCCCCAACTGAACTTGTTGCATGTCCTCATGTAACCATGCATGGATCTTCTCAAGAAATTTTGACATCTGAATGTTGGCTTTGAGTGATGATAATGAATGTTTCCTGGATGGGATTTACATGAGTAACAACTGACATTTTCTTATGGTTGGTTATTGTGTGACAACCATGAATATAGAGAATGTTGGTTCTTGTGTAAACAACATTCATTTCGTTATTTGTTCTCTTGCTGTTATGATAATAAAATGTTGGTTCTTGTGTAAACAACATTCATTTTGTTATTTTTTCTCTTGTTGTTATGATAATAATTTACCCATATACTTGCTGGAAAAATAAGCTATCAATGTGAATAAGGAAACATCACTCAGTATAAGAAAGCCCTTTTGCATATTTGTGAATCATGTCAATATGTATATCAATGCTTATGAAGCAAAGTGCAACAGAGTATCGTTGGAAGAAAAAAAATGTTGGTAAATGGTAAATGAGACAAAAAATGGAATGGTAGTGGAAAAATGGAGTGATGATAGAGAATATAGTTCCGCGCCCCCCTCCTCCCCCCAATTGAATTGGTTGCATGTCCTCATGCAACATGGCATGAATCATAGAAGTGAAAAGGAAAGGGAGCATGGTGAGGGATTTTTCCAAATTCATTCACTTTAGCATGTAAGGAATTGCATGGTTAAAGAGTAGAAAACAACATACCTCCACTTACCCAAAATGTTGATGAACTATGCAATAGGAATATGGTTGATGCAGTTGCTAGAGCATGGAAGATGTCACTGCTGCAGGATCATGTGAAAGGTGACTGTTGTTGTAGCTATGACTGTTATCACTATTGGATCAAAGAATGTGAAATGGAGGAATCTAAACTGTTGCTGATGAATCATGGAAAATAGGAAAAGTGGAACTATGGTACTCTCATATGGCTGGAAAAATACTGTTGCAATTGTTGATGGAGTCATGGAAAAGTGTATAGTCTTCACCTGCTGCAACTGTTGATGGATTCATGGAAAAGTGTATAGTCTTCACCTACTGCTAAACCCGATGGTACAATTCTAATCATGCGAATGGATGTGTCGATGTCGGTCATGAAGAGAAGTCATTGGATTACCGGCCATTGATGAATGTCGTTAACCAATGCGAGGCAAACTCACCATTGATGTCAATGAGTGCCAAGGTACCCAAATACATATTGCGAAGTGTGAATAGATTTTCTAATTTCGAGCCACTTGCAAGATCTGATGATCAAGGGACAATGATGTATTCCCATGATTGTTAGCGAGAGAACTGGCCATTAAGGCATGCAAGCCTCCAGGTACTCAAAAGGAACTCTAGTCTATATCCCAGATAAGGTGTTGAGGTCAATGGGGAAAGACTTCTTGAAAGGTGGGCCTTAAGGAATACTACATCAGTCAACGCGAGTTGTACAAAATGATTGGTAGGACTATAGATGAAAAGATCTTGGTAGCAACAGTGTGTAATAAAAAGAAAGCAGGGTAATGTCGTCATCAAAAGGGAACTGAATGATTTTATTTGCAAGGAAAAATGAATGGAAAATAAGAAAGAGATGTATGCGACTTAGAAAGATAGGCGTATGTGAAGTTATGACGGATAAGGCAATGAAAGGTGAAATTCAATACATGGATGATGAATAAGCTTGGAAGGAGAAAGGTAAATGATCATGTCATGGCGTATTTGGTTTTATGAAAGATGGCGGTGTAGCAACAAACGTCATGACATGTGTGATGAAAAATTTATCTCCTTCAATCTTTTAATTAAACATGTTTTTCTGAAATGTTTTGCGATTCTCAAAAATCACTTCGGCATGAGATTAGATAGTCTTCGAACATGTAAAGGCTTAGTACTAATCTTGCATGAAAACTGTGAGAGATTTGAGAAATATAAAAGGCAGGAATTAGTATGAATGTGAGCAAAATAAAAGGTGCTTTTACCTGTTGTGTGATGTGTGCTAGTTTCTTCGTGGATTCCTGTTCGAAGTGACTCAATAAAAACAAACCATCGTAAGGCGTAAATAAAAACATGTTTTGAGGTTGTTTTCAGGAATAAGAGAATGTCCACTTGCAAGTTCATTTTCATTTTCATTTATATATATATATATTTTGAGGTTTCGTAAGTGTATCTATTGCTACAAAAATAAACTAGAATATTTTTGTTTTGCAATTTTTGTTTTGAGCCTGATCAATTTCTTCATTTTGTACTGAATATTCCACTAGCTAGTTGTCCACGTCATCTTCACCATATTAAAGGATGTTGTAAAAATTTTCTAAATACAACCCCTTAAAAATATCAACTTATTCATTGAAATCTTGATTGGTTAAGGACAAGGAGTTGACGATTAAGTTGGGGTCTTGGACCTCATTGGTACTTCCGGCTAAGTCTATTTCGGTTAGCTTTCTGAATAATTCATCTTTCTTTGATATGTCTTGTTCACATGATTGGACAATGAGATGCAGGTTCTTCACTTTCTCTTTCCATCATGCATATAATTGAGTGATGTGGTTTGGGGAAGGGAGATCTTCTTGTCTTCTTCTCATATCTGTCATGTTGCTAACATGGATGCCAAAAGGGATGATCTTCTCTATATAGAAACATTCTTTATTTTTAAAATCCGCCTGCAAATGTTCATGCAAAGCATGTGCCCTCGTTCCAAGGGAAGCCATACTTTGTGATGTTTCCCAGGCCCGAGTAATCAACTCCATTCTTTTCTTGATATTCTTCTCCACATAGCCTCTACACAATTCAAGGAGGCTGGAGGATCCTTTTAACTTGGCTGTAGGGGTGGCAGGCATGGTTATTTCTAAAGGACTAGAAAGCAATGTGATAAGAATCAAAGCTTCCTCCAATTCCTTGAGTTGGTCCTTCAGTGTGGCATTCTTGGCCTCATTGCCTCCAATGGAATCATCAAGAGCATATTCAGTTGCTCGGTGAAGTCGAGAGATTTGAGACAACTGCATGTTCCTAAGGTTAATCTCTGAACGAGATTTCTCTTTATTTTTTCTTACATCTCTCTTTTCAATAATTAAATTTTTAGACTCGCTATAAAAAACAATGCTTTGGAATACAAAGGATTCATCTTCGTAAACATTTTTGGTCTCGGCTATTTCCATTAGGGGACTATGGTGGATGGCGTCCCCGGGTTGATCAACATTTTGGAATACATTATCTAGATCAGTCTCAAGTTCCATGTCTTCACTTTCAATTTCAGGATCTTCTGTTTTCCCTACAATGTTTTTTCTCTTCTTCCTCATGGGAAGCTTCTGATAACTATCAATTTTATCACGAGGAGGGTTCTTATCTCCTCCTCAGTTTGAATAATTATGCGTTTCTTTCTTACTGGGGTGGATCGTTGGAGTGATGTTGTTGGATGTCGTACTCTTGTGAGAGGTAGTCGGGGATTGAACACTCTTCTCACCAGGGCATTTTCCCTATTTTTTGTAGAATTTGATTGTGCTTTGTAATGTCTCTAGGTCATCAACGTTAGAAGCAGGAGTGTTGTCAACATTGTCTTTGTATTTGTTTAGGCATGTCTGGATAAAAGAATTTTTGAAGCCAACTACTAGTAAATATTCTAAAAAAATTCCCATTAGGGTCAAACCCTCTTAGCCTTTCAGAATATCTTAGGTTCAAGTTGTTGAAATGGCCTGCGAACTTGTCAATTTTGTTGACGTTCCTGAACACGAAGTCCCCGACTTTCCAAGGCAGAAGAATGAACTATTTTTTTCTCTTCTCATGGAATAAATGCAACTAGTAGTTGTATTGCTTTTTTATTTTTGTAACAAACATTTTGTCCCTAATGTGACATGGAAGGAAAGCAGGATTTTCCTTGGAGCCAAAAATCAGTATCACACTGTAATTCTCCATTTTTTCAAGTGTCCCCTTCCTTTCCAAAAACTTGGTTGTCTGTTCAGACATGCGGGGAGCATCCTTTCCTAAAAATAAATCTTTGAAAACTAAGACAAAGTCATTAAAAACCTCATAAAAACAATGGGAGGCCTTGTGCCTCCACAAGGCCTGGTACCAAAAGGTTACTGGGTCGAATTCACAGTTTACATTCTTGGATACAGACAGTTTTGGAAATGGACAATAATGCGTTATCGTGAAAACCAAGTAGGATGACATATCAAATTTCTTCTCCTCTTTGAATCGTGACAATTAAGAACATATTTCAATGGAAATTAGCTTCCCTCAATAAAAAATGGCTTGTTCCTTGACTGTGAAATACAAAATATAAATAATCATGCGAGAAATACTTGTTGTGGATTCTTGTCCCGTTGTTCTTGTAAACAATGAGGCAATTTCCTGGAATGGATTTCTAAATGAACTAACTTGCAAGCTTGTGATATCTTCAAGAACTGTCATCAGGTCTTCCAGGAACTCAGGAAAGAGGTCCAACCCATTATCATGTTTTTTTTAGGAACTGCTTGTAGTCTTCTCCTCTGAAGGTCAATGTTGGCTTCGACAATCTTAACATCTTGCGGAAGACCTGAGGTGACAAAGAAACAGGAGAGTAGTTCCGTAGTGGAATAATTCTTTGGCATGAAATAAATCTCTCGGCACACCAAGAGACCACCTCCTTACAGTCAAAAACTTCAGGGACACAGCCTGCATGAGTAATTCTAGAGGTCCAAATTACTTTGTTCTGGGCAGAAGGGGACGAGTAGTAAGAGTATACACTGGACCACTAGAAGTTTCGATCCTCACACCCAAAGATGTTCACTGTATCTCTACATAACTGATGTCGAGATGGTGGAATAAGTTTACGAGAACATCTGTTTGCTCCAAACAATGCTTGAAATGAACAGTTGGAGGGGATAATATAACCCTCCACAAATCTTGGTCCAATGCGTGTGAATGGGAGATCTCCTTGAGCCTTTCGCTCATTAATGGCAATCTGTACGGTTGTTGCATGATGATTTGTTAGAATTAAAACTTAGTAATTGCATACTTAGAAGTGTGAAGGTGGTGGGTACGACGAAGATCAATTAAGGATTGGAGGTTTTGTGAACCCGCCAACCTGACGACCCGTGAAAGAAATTCCATGATGTTTGAAATGAACACTCGAAAGGGATAATATAACCCTCCACAAATCTTAGTTTAATGCATATTAATGGGATTTCTCCTCAAGCCTTTCTCTCAGTAATGACAATATTTATGGTTCCTTCATGATGAGTTTTTAGAATTAAAGCTTACTAATTGCATATTTAGAAACAAGTGTGAAGGTGGTGGGGACAGGGAAGAGAAATTAAGGAATGGCTAAGTATGAAAAGCGGTTGGACGAGCTTCAAAATAGGGTTACAAGGGATACTCAGGAAAGGTGAGGGCCCGACAGTCAAATTGTATGTCTCAGAAATTTTGAGTGCAAAACGCGTAAAATGAAATAGGACATGATGGGGCAGTCCAATGGTTAGTTTGTATATTGCGGAACTTCGGGTGTTCTTTATGGGTTGTGGAACAATGGAAGCACAATATTGAGTCCTCCTGTCCAGGAAACCACAATTGAAAAAGTGGCTAAGTATGGAATAGTGAAACAGTCAGTCAGACTCGTTTTCGTAAACATATTGAAATTTGTAATATATATCCCATTCCCTAGCAAGATCTTTTCCGCATGTTTATGGACAAGTTGCGTAGGGAATGTTAGTAAGACTGTCTCCTCGAAGCTTTTAATCATTAATGAAAATCTTTACGGTTGCTTCATGGTGAGTTGTTAGCATTAAACCTCAATTATTGCATACTTGGAAAGAAGTGCGAAGTTGGTGGGAACATGACACAACGATTAGGAATTCAAGATTTCGTGAACCCGCCTACCCGAAGATATGTAAAAGAGATTCCAAGAAATGGCCAAGTATGGAAAGTGGATGGACATGGTTCAAAATAGGGTGACAAGGGTTCCCCAGGAGACCTGAGGATCCAATGGTCAAATTGTATGTCTCAAAAATTTTGAGTGCAAAATGTGTAACAGGGAAGAGGGGATGATGTGGGAGTCCAATAGTCAATTTGTGTATCGCAGAAGTCTGGGTGCTATTTCTAGGTCATGAAACAATGGAAGTGCAATCTAGAGCCCTCCTAACCGGGAATCCGTGATAAAAAAGTGGCTAGGTATGAAATGGGGAAGCGGTCGGTCAGAGTCGTGATATAAAAGCATGAGTGAAAATGTGACCCCGTGAGTCCGCCAACCTGCACAGTTAGACATTTTTGGAAAAATGACTAAGTAACCAAGAGAAAGTAGAGGGGAAAAAAAACCGAGAATTTGGTTAAGTATAGAAGAGGTAAAAGAAGGGCTAATATATTGAAATTTGTAATAGATATCCCATTACCTGGGAAGATCGTTTCTGCATGTTTCTAGACAAGTTGTATAGGGATAGTTAGTGTGACTGTCTCCTCAATCCTTTTGCTCATTAATGACAATATTTACAGTTGTTGCATGATGAGTTGTTAGCATTAAACCTCATTTATTGCATACTTAGAAAGAAGTGAGAAGGTGGAGGGCACATGAAATAACGATTAGGAATTGGATATTTCATGAACCCACCAACCCAATGATCCGTGAAAGAGATTCCAAGAAATGTCCAAGTATGGAAAGCGGTCAGACGAGCTTCAAAATAGGGTGACAAGGGTTCCCCAGGAGACATGAGGCGCCGATGGTCAAATTGTATGTCTCGAAATTTTTGAGTGAAAAATGTGTAACCTGAAAGAGGGGATGATGTGGGAGTCCAAAAGTCAATTTGTATATCATGGAAGTTCGAGTGTTGTTTGTAGGTCACAGAACAATGGAAGTGCAATCTAGATCCTGCCTTTCTGGGAATCTGCGATCGAAAAGTGGCTAGGTATGGAATGGGGAAGCGGTTGGTCGGAATCGTGATATAAAATCATGAGTGCAAATGTGAACCTGTGAGTCTGCCAACCCACGTAGTTAGAGATTTTCGGAAAAATGACTAAGTAACTAGAAAGAGAAAGTAGAGGGGAAAAAGAAAGGGGAATTTGGTTAAGTATAGAAGAGGGAAAAGAAGGGGATAAAAGAGATGGGAAAATAGAAAGGCGGAGGACAATTTTTGTAAGCGGGAATTGGTCTCAAACAAGCCCCATTGTTGCAAAAGCATCATTTTCTAGTCCAATAATTTATCCGCTTACTCATTTTCTATTGTGCTTGTACCATTAAAAATGGTGTGAGCAAATGTTTTGTTGAAGACTTGTTTTTATTGCAACTTGTGGGAGTAATTGTGTTCTTTATACATTGTTTAATGCCTTGAAATATTATTTTAAGTATTAAACTTCCTGCATGATGAGTTGTTATCATTAAAGCTTAATAATTGCATATCTAGAAATAAACTCGACCGTAAGTATAACAATGACGAACTTGAATTTTAATATTGTGGTTGATTTCATAGCCCCATTTGACTTCAGCTAGCATATATCATTTTTTTTTCAAAATATTTGCGAAGAAGAAAATTGGTAATTTCATTAATAAAGTAAAAGTGCTCAAATAGAGGCTAGGGGATGGACAACTAATAAAATGTTTCCTTTTGGAGTAAAGGAATTAAGGAAGCGAAAGGGAAATAAGAGATCGTTTTCTCAGCAAGGTTGATATGAAAATGAAACTTCTTGGGCGGGGATCCAACTCCCGCATTATGAATTAGTGTTGCTATGTTCTATTTGCATTACAAATATAATTGAATGTTGGTTTGAAACTATTTGAAATTCATGTATGTTTCCATAGAAGCCTCATGTGATCAACACAATGCATTGTCATATAATTGTTCAATGCTCCATATTAGATCAAATTACTTGAGTCAATATAATATTTAAGAATTACGAGACTATCGAACCATGCAAACGAAAAGAGGTGTTAAATCCAGCAAAGAAGCACCAACCAAGATTCCAAGCCAATTTTTTTAATAGTAAATAAAAAAAAATAGTGGGTGATATATATTTATCCATAGACATTGGACTGAGTTATTTGCACCGAAGCATTGAACATATTTGTCATAAATACAGGTACAAGAGTTACAAAAAAAAAAACATGCATACAATTCTGTGTTGTTCATTTAGTGCGACAACATGCAGGAGGCATCAACAAGCTCTTGAACATGCATAAAAAATTGATTATCATTCTTTTTTAGTAACTCCTTGTAGTCTTCTCCTCGGAAGGTTAATGTTGGATGTCGCAATCTCAATATATTGCGGAACACCTGAGATGACAAAGAAAAAGGAGAGTGGTTCCACAGTGGAATAATTATTTGGCTTGAAACAGGTCAAAAACACTCCTGCTCCTGACGTTGGCGACCTAGAGACATTGCAAAACACCACTGAATTGTACAAATAACAGGAAAAAGGCCCTGGTGAGAAGAGTTTCCAATCCCCGACCACCACTACCAAGATTACGACATCCCGTAGTGTCTCTCTAATGGCCCACTCCAGTAAGAAAGCAACCCATAATTCTTCAAATGCAGGAGGAGATAAGAAACCTCCTCATGGTAAAATTGATAGTTCTCACAAGCTTCCCATGAGGAAGAAGAGAAAAAATGTTGTAGGGAAAGCATAAGATCCAAAAACTGAAACTGAGGACACACCAAGAGACCACCTTCTTACAGTTAAATACTTCACAGACACAACCTGCACGAGAAATTCGAGAGGTCCAAATTACTTCGTTTTGGGTAGAAGGGGACCAAGAGACCCCCTCCTTACATGAAAAGACTTCAGGGACACAGGATGCACGAGAAATTCCACAATTCCAAATTACTTTGTTCTGGGTGGAAGGGGATGAGTATTAGGAATATGCCTTGCACCACTGGGATTTTTGTTCCTCACCCCCTAAGATGTTAATTATATATCCAAAGAATAGGAGACTGGCCCCGCAATTGAATAATTCTTTGGCTTGAAATATATCTCGGGGCGCACCAAGAGACCATTTCCTTATAGTCAAAGACTTCAGGGACACATGTTGCACCAGGGAAAAATCCAAACCCAATCCAAAACCCTAAAAACGAAAGGAAAGGATACATCTTTAAGGGTGAGGACCGCCATACGAGCTGAGAGACTCAAACTCTAGAGTTGCAAAGTGGCTATTGTGTTCAGCGTCGGTTTCTTTTCTGAAACCCCTTCCTTTGGTCTTTTCATGGCCGCCATCACCGAGCCGAGAAGTGCCCCCCATTATGGTGGATTTTAATTTGGGCGCAGGAGTGGGAATAGTGTTTTCATTTCCATCATCCATTGCCATATCGGTGTCCATCATATCA
>JZKD02S0066751.1:1955073-1979787 GCA_000966675.3 Picea glauca | reverse complement strand
TCACCCCCTAAGATGTTAATTATATATCCAAAGAATAGGAGACTGGCCCCGCAATTGAATAATTCTTTGGCTTGAAATATATCTCGGGGCGCACCAAGAGACCATTTCCTTATAGGCAAAGACTTCAGGGACACATGTTGCAGCAGGGAAAAATCAAAACCCACTGCAAAACCCTAAACACGAAAGGAAATGATAAATTTTTAAGGGTGAGGACCGCCCTACGAGCCGCAAGACCTAAACTCTAGAGTTGCAAAGTGGCTATTGTGTTCAGCGTCGGTTTCTGTTCTGAAACCCCTTTCTTTGGTCTTTTCATGGCCGCCATCACCTAGCCGAGAAGTGCCCCCCATTATGGTGGATTTTAATTTGGGCGCAGGAGTGGGAATAGTGTTTTCATTTCCATCATCCATTGCCATATCGGTGTCCATCATATCATCTTCTTCCGGCTCGAAATCGACCGCATCAACCTTTTCATTGGCCATCAACGTAGGGGGGTGGGTTTTCTGAGAAGGGGGGGTTTCCTTGGAATTATTTGGCTTGAAATATATCTCTCGATGCACCAAGGGACCATCTCCTTCTTTGCTTCTGGGAAGAAGGAGATGAGTAGTAAGAATATGCCCTGGACCACTGGAATTTATGGTCATCATTCCCAAGGGTGTTTACTATATCTGGATAGAACTGTTGTCGAACTGCTGCCATACATCAATGAGAATGTCTATTTTCTCTAGATGAAGTTTGAAATGAACATTCAGAAGGGATAATATAACCCTCCACAAATATTGGTTTAATGCGTATCAATGGGAGATATTCTTGAGACTTTCACTGATCAATGACAATTTCTACGGTTCCTGCATAATGAGATGTTACCATTAAAGCTTACTAATTACATACTTAGAAAAAAGTGTGAAGGTGGTGATGACGACGAAGAGCGATTAAGGATTGGAGATTTTGTGAATCCACCAACTAGACGATGTGCGAAAGAGATTCCATGATGCCTTAAATGAACACTCAAAAGGGATAATACAACCCTCCACAAATCTTCATTTAATTCGTATTAATGACGAATCTCCTCCATCCTTTCGGACATTAATGACAATTTTAATGGTTCCTCCAGGATGAGTTATTATCATTAAAGGTTAATAATTGCATATCTAGAAAGAATTGCAAAGGTGGTGGGGATGGAGAAGAGTGATTAAGAATTGGACATTTCATGAACCCGTCAACCCACAAAAGAGATTCCAAGAAATGACCAAGTATGGAAAACATTTGATCAGGCTTCAAAACAGGGTCACAAGTTAAACTTAGGAGACATGAGGGCCCGATGGTCAAATTGTATGTCTCCTAACTTTTGACTGCAAAATGTGTAACATGGAACATGGCATGATGACGGACTTCGGTGGTCAATTTGTATATCGTGGAACTTCGGCTGTTGTTTGTAGGTCGCGAAACAATGGAAGCGCAATGTTGAGCAAGCCTGGCCGAGAACCGGTGATGGAAATAGTGGCTAAGTATGGAATGGGGAAGCGGTTGGTCAGAATCGTGATATAAAAGAATGAGACATATTCGGAAAAATGACTAAGTAACCAGAAAGGGAAAATAAAGGAGAAAAAGAAAGGGGAATTTGGTTGTCAATTTGTAGATCAGGGAAGTCTGGGTGTTATTTGCAGGCGCCAGAACAATGGAAACAGAAAGTTGAGCCCACCTACCCGAGAACCCACGATCCAAAAAGTTGTTGAATATGGAACGGGGAAGCAATCGGTCAGACTCGTGATATAAAAGCATCATTGAAAATATGAACACATGAATGCGCCAACCCACACACCTATACATTTTCTGAAAAATGACTAAGTAACCAGAAAGGGAAAGTAGAGGGAAAAAAGAAAGGGGAGGGAAATTTTTGTAAGAGGGAATTGGTGTTAACAAATACCCATTGATGGTTTTAACAGTGACTATAAAGTGCATTAGACAGGTGAACAAGCTCTTCAATCAAGGAATAGATAAAGTGATTCATGCTTATACTTTCCAGGATGTGTTTGCATAAGAGAAGCATCGAAAATCTACAAGAAAATCAATTTTGGGATGTTCAAGTAAAATTATTGTACTGTCAACTTCACCGTAAGTATAGCAAAGATGAATTTTAATTTTAATTTTTTGTGGTTGATATCATAGTTCCAATGGACTTCACATAGCATATATCCTTTTATTTCAAAATATTTATGAAGATGAATTTTGGTAATTTCATCGATCAAGTAAAAGTGCTAAAATGAGCTACATATAACATTTGCTTCACAGAGATTACATTAAAAGGAAAAGCATGTCTTGTATATTCTTTAAGATAATAGAAAAACCGCTAAGATCCTGACTGTATCATCCAGCCATAATTCATAAACTGGGCCCATGAGAACCTTGAACTACAGCACGAAAGCACATGAAAAAAAGTTTGCCAAACACAAGACATGAAAAAACCAACAGAGATTGGGCATTGTATTCCATCTATAACCAAATCCCCAAATGGGCACCAAGAAATTTATCGATTACTATATTACCATGAAGAAATATCACTATGAACATTTGCTTCTGATAGTACTATGAACCAACACCACGTTGACCTGACAATGTTCTAACATTACCAGTTTTGGAAAAGAGTGTCAGCATTTAATTTAATGGAGTTCGAACAATGTCAAATTTGCAATATTATTGAAAATTGTTGATGGTTTCATTCAGAGGAACAAACCATTTTGACAATTCAAAGGATGGACCTGATTTATTCATAGTTGGATACTTTGTATGAGGTTTGTCCTCATGCTTCTCATTCCCAGACTGAACAATCTTATGCGCTTCCAGTTCAATTTGCAAGGGCACTACAAAACTCTATTCATATCGTCATTGAGTAGCATGGAAAGATACACATGGGATTGTTTCGTTTCATGCCAACACTTCATATGATTTTTTTTTTTTTGGTTCAACCGATATGTAGTATGGAATTGTCCTCATTTAATGTAAATTTGATATGAACCCGAAATTCGCGTAGCATGTTGACACTATTTTCCTTTTTTTGTAAGTATACTTCATATGGAAATTATGCTAACCCAAGAAGCACATATTGTAACAGAGGTTCTCTAATTGTACAATGTACAATTGTGTTGCAGATGGTTTGGATGCCAGCATTGAGGCGATGCCTATATATGTAAGGGATTTTTTTACTGCATTGTAGACAATCAATTGGGCCATCATTTATGAAAGAAGATGCAGAAGTAGGAGAGTTACATTTGGCACTTACAGACTCGAAGGGTGTCAAGTACGCATTCGCTACAACCAAAACACCCTCAACCTGTGGATGTGAGCATAGTAGTTAATATATTGAACAATATAATATACACCTGTACAAAAAAAAAGCTGCAAAAAATTGTTCAAGGCAATTTTTATGAGCAAAGTGTGGATGGAATTGTAGATGTATATGCACAACAGTTGTCGAGCTAGTTAGTTTCTTGAGATCTTGTACTATGTATGTTCACAATTATGTTACAAATGTTTCTTGGGTTGTGCAAAAGATACTTTCTTTAAAATATCTTTTCTTTATTATACTTTTGAAGAGCATAAGTGGAAATTTCCCTTTATGTAATTGTTGTTCCATTGAGGAAAACAAATTTGAATAGGTGTCGAACAATTGTAGCCGCAACATGGAACAGTGTAATAGTTTTGTAACATAGCTAAGATACATGAACATGTCAAAGTAAATGACAAAATTGGATATGGAGAACGACACCATTGCCTTGTCATTGTCTGACTCTCCATCTTTTATATGGAGAATGTGTTGCGAGCCAAGTTTTCTTGCGAGTGTGAAAGTTGCACCAATGGTTCCGATTGGGTAAGTGTCATTGCTCTGTGCAAGTTCGTTGATTGTTGTGTCCATTATGAAATGATATTCTAAACAAATCGAGGAAATTTTTTCCACAATAATTGTTTTGTTGAGCGATATAATCCGATCACAATCACCATAGTCATATATTGTTTTTGACAATATATTAAAATTTGTAATGGATATTCCATTACCTGGCAAGATCTTTTTTGCATATTTTGGGACAAGTTGTATAAGGATAGTTAGTGTGACTGTCATCATGGCTTCGTTGTCTGTCATGTCATCATGCACAATGCATCTAGTTTTGTTTTCCTTGTCTAAGTAGGTGTTATACACGACCATTATGTCCCTGATGAACACTTGTCCAGTTCAGTGGTTGTTCAAGCCTTCTATTGATAGTATATTGGGTGTTATACGTTTAGACCTAGTGACATTTTTTGAACAAAAAAAGTAATGTGAATGGTAGTCTGCATTATTTTATTGTTTTTTTTTTTTTGGCATAAATGTACAAGTAGACGCACAACTTGGATGAAGTATTTAGGTCAGAGTTTTGTAACCATACCTCTTAGTCTGTGGAACTTGCATTATGTTGGGTGTTTCACTTGTGCTCATCGATACTTCTTGTGAACTGCAAAGTATGTGTTGTAGATGACATGAACATATTTATCATGGCATAGATGAATAAATAGATCAAGATATTTGTTTGGTAAACATATCAAGAGCACAATGTATGAATCTTTACCTTTGGCCTTGTCGTTTTGTTGATGTTTTTGATGATTGACTGCTCATGCCCATGTCACTCATCCAAATTTTTCTGATGCAAGCATGTGTACATGAACATTAGAAGGAATAAATAATCATATGCATTGTATATTGTCCATAATTGTTCTGAATGTCACATACATGCTCGAAGGAGATTGAATATGAAATAGGGTGTCAAGGGATACTCAGGAAAGATGCAGAATCGATAGTCAAATTGTATGCCTCATAAATTTTGACTGCAAAAATGTGTAACATGGAACAGGGCATGATGGGGGAGTCTGACATCCAATCTGTATATCGTGGAACCCCTGAAGCCCAGGAACCCACAATTGAAAAAGTGGCTAAGTATGGAATGAGGAATCCATCAGTCAGACTTGTGATATAGAAGCATGAGTATATATGTGAACCCATGAGTCTGCCAATCCGTGCACCTAGACATTTTCAGAAAAATGACTAAGCAAAGCAACTAGAAAGCGAAAGTAGAGGGGAAAAGAAAGGGGAATTCGATTAAGTATAGAAGAGGGGAAAAAAAGGGATAATAGAGAGTGGGAAAATAGAATTGGGAAGGGAAATGTTCGAAAGCGAGAAGTCTCAACAAAGGCCCATTATTTCCAAATCATCATTTTCTAGTCCAATATTTTATCCACCTACTTGTTTTGTGTGTTTGATTTACTATCACAATTGGTATACCTTTTCAAATATTGTACTTCATCTTCCTCTGTTGTGGCATATAATATTTTATCCTCTTGTCCAACTAATCTATTTCTTTCAATGTAGCAATGTAAAAAATGCAATGGACATGAAGGTAAGTTGGTATGTAGAAAGACATGTAAAAAAATAAATATAGTTCTAATTATTTCAATGTGGCAGCACAAAGAATACAATTGACATGAAGATAAGTTATTATGTAGGAAGATACATAGTATCTACATACAATAAATCAAGTGCAAAGCAGTAGAAAAAATATATAGATAATAAATGAAATAAAAAACAATGGAATATGAAATAAGAGTAGAAGCATGCACCTTTGTATCTCCTCTTCTACATTTGTGGTAAAGAGTCCTTCATATTCTCCAGTTATTTTGTTTGTTTAAATGTGGGAATGCACAAAATACAATGAACATGAATGTAAGCTAGTATGTAAGGGAAAACAAGTAATATGTAGATACAATAAATGAGAATCAAAGGAATAGAATAAAAGATAGTTAGAACCATGAACCTTTGTTTTTCTTGATCCATGGTTGTGGTTATATAGAATTTTTCCTAGAAAAAATATATTACAAGCTAGAAAATATTAAGAATTTGGATGGTTGTAGCTGAATGATTTGGCTTTGTGCAACAAGGTATTCAAATATGCTTTGAGACATGGAAATATAATTTTGTAATATCTTTGATTTATATTTCATAATTCAAGTACAAGACAAATTGTATCATGGTCAGACCAATCTGTGTATAAGATAAAGAGGTTGTATTGTGATATGGGCACATTTCACCATATATATTGGTCAATAAGTGCATTTTGTACATGTTTTATCTTAACCAAAATAAAGTGGACATTATAATTGCACATGTAGTTTTCCAATTGTTTTGTTATGGCACTATTTTTTAGCATGTCAACACTGAAGTATCCTAGAATGATAATGGTTTCGTTCAGATGTAAATGGTGTAATGCATTTGAAAAAAACATTCATTATGTTAGCAATGTTGCACGTGGAGCACCATAGAGATTGAATATTGCAATTTTCAATCCATGGAAGACTACTCTTGCTAGCACCATCTCAACAACTTTTTCTTCTACAAGAACATTTTTCAAAGGCATGTAGGTATGGTTCATAGTTTGGAGAAAAAATTGGAGCAAAATTTAAGAGAAAGAGGGAAATATATGCCAATTTTGTGCAATTTTGTTGCAGCCTAGCCACTATTGTACCATACCTAGCCATTCTACACCTACTTGTAGTTTTCTTCTACAAGAACATCCTGCAAAGGCAAGAAGATTGACATCATATTTTTCATGCGAAAGACACGGGTTCGATTCTCGTACGTGATAGGTAGGTACTCATTCCTAGGAAAGATGGGAATATCATCGAGGGAAATGTGCAAAGGCTAAACAATTCCTTATTCAATTCAGGTGCTAGATTTCCACTTCGTCACATATGGCAAAGGACTGGGATTTTCAATGCTAGAAAAAATGGTTGTCGGAGTTGTGCATAAAACATTGGCATGAACAAGGTGCATAGCTTTGGGAAAAAATCGGAGGAAAATTTAAGAGAAGGAGAAAAATATATGCCAACCTCTATGGAAAGTTTGCAGGATAAGAATGATGAATAAATACTTAAACATTCTTACTTGCAAAATGAAAACAATGAAAAATAAACAATGAATACGAATGAAAGTATGGTATTGAAACTTACTTGTTAATGTTGAATGACAGAACCGCAGGTCCAATTACAAAAAACAACTCCAACTGCCAGTGCAAGACCTGAACCTTGCAAAGTCAAAGAAAAAAAAGCCAAGCAGCAAGAAATAAACAAGTGAGCAAGCACCAACAGGTCCAATTGTAGGTGCAAGACCTCAACCTTGCAAAGTTGAACCAAACAACAACAAGAAACAACTAACGAACCAACGAGCAAGCATCAATGAGTGAACTAGTAAACAATATATGTATCTTCAATGATGACTAAATTGCATTTCAAGCATAGAAGAAATCTAAAACATATGATGACCATGCAAGTGGAAATACTTAAACATTCTTACATGCAAATTGCAAATAGTAAACAACAAAGAATGAATACAAATGAAACTATGGTATCAAAACTTACTCAGCAACATTGAACGACAAAATCACAGGGCCAATTGTGGGTGCAGGACTTGAACCCTGCAAAGTGAAAAAATAGCTCCAACTGCAGGTGCATGACCCCAACCTTACAAAGTTGAAGAAAACATAAGAAATAAACAAGAACCTACACATCCAACTGCAGGTGCAGGACCTCAACCTTGCAAAGTTGAACCAAACAACAATAAGAAGCAACCGACGTATGAAAGAACCAACGAACAAGAAGAAACTAGTGAATCCGTAAACAATATATGTATCTTAAATGATGACTAAATTTCATTTCAAGCATAGAATAAGTATGAAACATATGATGGCTTTGTGAGTGGCGGTGGAAAACAATATTGTCCAAATTCACTGCAACATTGTATGGAAAAATTTGAGGAAAAATGTACTGTGACCGGCCTATTTAAGTAAACATTTAAGGTTGTCAGGCCTGTTTAAGGGCCTCAAAATATGTAAACATTTAAGTTGTCAGGCCTTTTTAAGGGCCTCATGTTATGTAAACATTTAAGTTGTCAGGCCTTTTCAAGTACCTCAAAAGGCGTGTCAATGCTCAAAACTTTCGGTATGTAAACATTTCAATACAAATAGAAATAATAAAAACATTAAAAAAGAGCGTCGATGCTCAAAAATTTGGATATCTGAACATTTACAACATTGGGAATATCGAAGTTGGAAATAAGACTTCGAATCTATTCTCCAATGAGATGATGAAATATAAGGTTTTTTTATTATATAAAAAAATATATTTTTAGTTCTATTGTTCGAACAATAGAGATGATGCGGAAATTTATAGTCAAAGGACATATTAATATGAAGTCAACAAATTATTGATCGCTATAGTCCCTCTACGCCTTCGGCAGGGACTAATAAGTACCATCGAGAATCGCAACTATTGCTCATATAAATGTGGGACAACTTGGTGTCCTCCAACGCACTATACCAATAAGAATCTCAGGTATTCTCAACCCACTATACTGATACAAATAATAGAGAATGTTTGTCTTAACCAAATATACCATTATGATTAGCATTATAGATCATATGCTAGCAAAAGAGAGGAACCAAATACTCGCAGACTGTATTGTAGAATAGGGAATGTGTGCAAAAAAATTGATTTTGGCACACACACGATGCATAAAACACATTAAAGTGTGACATACCTGTGATTCTTGATTTGCATGATTGCTTGAAATCATTGTTCTTTGCAATTCCTATAAATCCTTAAACTTTGTGCTCCTTTATCTAATGAGATTCTGGAATTTTAAGCAAGATACATAAAGTTTGTTTGATTGTTTGATTTTTTTTTACTTTAAAACATTCTTATCTTTTTTAAACAATAATTGACACTATTTGAATTAAAAATAATGGGGGCTTAGTTACAACCATACCTATACAACCTGTAACCTCAAAAAATAAAGAGAGGTCTATATTCATTACTCCTATCCATTCATCCCCACCTTTATATGGGTAGGAGGGAGAACACATTTTTTTCATAGTTTTCATGCTCTTGTTAACATAGATAATTGGGTATTTTATTATAAATTAATTATTGAGCCACATGTATCACTAGAACATACCTAGTTTTTAGATAGACCTCAAAGGGAATCGTCTAACTTGGTGAGTGGACATTATAGTCCCAATGCTTCACTCTATTCATCTTCTTGGTCTGTCATATTTTTCTTAGAACTATTTCCACTCATGACTGACAAAGAGTTAATTGACTTAATTGCACCCACATTTGTTGGGAACATGAGTTCTACCTTTTATGCCTCCTAGGTGGTGGAAGATTCATCCCTACTATCTCTAACAATTGTACCTCCTTTGGATTTTCTATTTCCCAATTCTATCCCTATAATTCTTATTCATTTCCTAATTTTTGTTTCCACTCAACTTCTTGCAACTAATCATCCAAGGACTTCTCATTGTTCATTTCCTATTCCTTCTCACTTTGAGCTGCAAAAGGATTTGTCAAGGTTTGAACTAGTGAGGTAAATGGATTGGGTGGAGGTCTCTCTACTTCTTCCTTAGGACAATTTTGATAGGTTTCTCATCTAACTAGGAAGTAAGTGGTTTCTTATTTTCATATTGTTTTAGAAGTGTTTATTATATTCATGGCACACATTACATCTGAATGGTGGATACTGATAATTTATCACTTGAAGGTGACACCATCCATCCTAATTTAACTATATTTATTTCAAGGAGCTTTGTCTCAATATCAAATTCAACACAAATGCATGCACAAGTATACTAGTTGGTTTTGGTCACTGAACTATCTAAGATTTTTTCGATGTTATTACCTATAATTTCTAATGTTAGATCATCCTAGAAAATCAATGTTAGATGTGGGAGAGTAACCTAGACTAGTATTAGTTTGGGAATTTCCTCCTTGAGTTTCAAATCCAATTTCATATGGTTTGAATACAAACCTTGAGGCCCATGAAGTAGGGGCTACTATGAAAAACCAAATCTATATTTTCCTTGAGACGAAATAAGAAGGAAATATAGCTAAAAGGAATTTATTAGCCCCTTAATTAGGATATGACAATGCTCTTTAACTAGTGTTTGAAATCAATTAGCCCCTTAGTTAGGATATGCCAATACTCTTTTAACTAATGCTTCAAATCCATGTGGCTTGGACATTGCCCCATAAGAATTCCTATTATGGGATTATTATGGGATTTTTTTGAAAATAGGAGAGGCCTACATCATTGTTGTAGGAAAACCCCCCTGCAAATAGGTGAATATCCCCTTGGAAGCTAGACTCTTATACCAAAACAAAAAAGTGCAAATGGACACTAACATTCCTTTGAATCTAATTAACTAATCAGAAAGAGAAGGAGAAGGAAGAAAGTGTGATGCACCTTATCCCAATGTTTGTCCTTGTTGCTCCAACTTGAGCTTGATATTCAAGCTCTTTAGCACTGTTTGACACCTGCAATGCAATGGACAACAAGACAAAGAACTCCTACTCTACTCTATAAGATTAGTCCAATCAAATCTATCTATAAGACAAACATATGTAAAGAGACATAGGTTAGAAGGAAATAGGCAAAGCAATATATTAATGAGAACTCTTAAAGAAATACTTAAAGACTATAAATGCAGTTGCAATAGCTTCCCCAAGTCCTCCTCATACATCCCTTGCACAAAGCTCCAAAAATCATAGGTCTGATATCCTAAATATTTCTCCCAAGACCATAGGTTTGATACCTCAAATCTCCACCTCCTTATCCATGGAAAGCCCTCATTATATAGGATTTGGAGGCTTAACCACCATGGAGAAGATCACTCATCAGATCCACTAAAATGGGATCTCTAAGATATTTAGGGAGAAAATATCTCTTAAGGATTTTAGGGAAGAAATGTCTCTCAAGGATTTTAAGGAGAAAATATTTCAACCATCCATGAGATCCTCCACCTTCCCTAAAAAAGAGGAAACCAAATGTGAGGTGGATTCTCACACTTAATTAATTTCTTTTTCATGAATATTAATAACAATTCATGTGCACTTGGTATTTTGGCCTTCATGTAATATATCCCTCCTCCACATTGACTAGGGATTGTGACATAGGTTATTCCATGGTGTCAAGGTGTATGAGACACTTATATGACACTTACGACACTTAGGGTGAGGTACCTAGGTGTGCAAATTTCATTTGTAACAAAATTCCCCCTAAAGCGTGAGGTTAGAAGAGAGAATGATGACCGAAACACTTTACAAATCTTTAATTCAAGTGTGTGGAGTTGGAGAACTTGGAAGAATCTAGAAACAACCATAAAAAAGTATTAATATATGTTCCATTTCTGAGGCAGGCACACCTATGCTCGCAATACGAGATGACTCAAAGCATGGTCGCCAACCAATACACTATGGATCCATGAAAATATTTATTAAGGATATGGCCACTAGAGATACAATGTGGATCCATACCTCCATGACATGAACTGATCGTAGCCATGATAAATACACAATGGAGATACGAGATGATAAAACATAGCTACATACTAATACAATGTAGATATATGTGGCAGTCTATATATCGGCATGCTCAAAAGATCTCCTTTCACAGCCTAGGAAAAGCCATTATTAGAGTGAATGCTCAACCCAGGGTCTTCGTCCCAATCCTGATGTGGTACGAATATAGCCATGTGAATAGATGTCTTGATGTCGAACATGGTAGAAACCACTTGATTACCGGTCATTGAGGTAAACCATTAACGAGTGCGAGGGAAATCACCAGTGATGTCAATGAATCCCAAGGTACCCTAGTACATTCCAACGAATGTGAATAAATGATTTGAAGTCGAACATTCATGGAATCATCCGATCAGAGGTCAATGATGTAAACCTATTGTCATAAGCGAGGAGGAATGCCATTGAGTCATGCAGGTCCCAAGGTACTAACTGGTTTCTAAGTATAATTCTCAGATGATGTGTTGAAGTCGACATGAAAAGACTCGTCCAAGGAGGGCCTTGATGTATCTCCCATCATCGACATGAAACTAACATTGGAAAGTGATGTAAGATGGTGAATCGAATGATTTTGGAACGACACAAGAAATGAAAAATGAAAATATTGTAGATGGATGGTTTGAAGTGAAACTTCCCTTGAACATGATGAGGCATGACAACTGACTTGGCAGCATTGACTTGATGAATGCCAAGAATGTAATGTAACGACAAGAAGAGCAATCTTCGACTGTACGAAAAAGTATGGCGAAACATGGAATTGGTATGACTCAGAGACAAGAAGATTACCCAACTATAAGATGAGACACAAACATGTGCCATGTTCAAGGGTGACAAAAGATGCCATAAAGGATTCTCAAAAAAATTGACCACTTCCTTCAATTTCCCCCCCACCCAGATAGATGAGTACCTCTTTTTCATTTAACAAGCTCGAGGAGGATAACACATGATCGATATAACTCACCTTCAGTAAGTTTCTCTTCCTTTGTTTAATGAACTAGAAGAAGTAAGGGTTCGGTCCCATATGGGCCCTTCAATGTGTGCTTTAGTAATCCGATCACGGATGATTTTAGGGGCTAAATTTTTCTCATGGGCTAATTTTCCATGGTTTTTACCAAAAAAAGCTTCTCTATTTTAAAAATGATTCGCCTAAATTCTAAAAGATAAAATTAATTTACCTTAAAAATCGCCAAAATTTTATATAAATTATATCAAATCCTTACAAATTTGAATATTTTTACAAAAATATCGCCAAACATTTATAGTTGGCATATGAAGGATTAGTAAGATTCGCCAAGGTTTCTACATTTTAAAATAAATTTTCATCCTTAAAATCATCCCTATGTACGGTGATTTGGAAAGGCACGTAAGAGGGAAGGTGGGGTTTTGTCAAATGATTCCAATTAATAGAAATGATTTGATTGCTTGAAGGGGGTGACATCAAGATGGGAAGAGTGCCCCCTTGTCCGAGTGAATTGGTATTAATGAGGTAGACTTTAGCGATATCCTCACTCTTTTAATGAGGAGTGGGATTGACCAGTGGTGGAACCAAATCGACCACTTTGGTTTCACTCTTAAAAGGAGGAGTGGGATCAATCGATGACAGAACTTGATCAACCACTTTGGCACTCTTCATAGGAGGAGTGGGATCGATCGATGGCGGAACTGAATCGACCACTTTGGCACTCTTCAAGGGAGGAATGGGATCGATCAGTGATGGAACTGGATCGACCACTTGGGTTTCACTTTTCAGTTGAAGAGTGGGGCCAACCAATGATGAAACTAGATCAGTCACTTAGGTTTTTGGTTCAATCGAGGATGAAACCAGATTGACCACCTAATCAACCAGACTGATTAGGGATGGAACCGGATTGACCAGTCCATCAAATAATGACATTTTGGGAGAAATATTACGATAACCAGTTTGAATTTGAATCTTTTCTAAAAGATAATAAGCCTCGTCCATACGAGGGAAAAGGTGAGAGTAATGATCACCTTCACATAACAAGAAAGGAAATTTGACAGTTCTATTCTTCTTACCAAACATAATTTCAGTAGATGACAGGGTGTCACCAGCATGTCCCGTAGGGGATGATGAAGTGGAAGACCACATTTCTAATACCTTGGGGAGACTAGGGCAATCCCTCAAAAAGTGGTCAACCTTACAAAGACTGCAAGGGAATTTGGGTTTAGGATTCTTCATTTTAATCTTGTTGAATTTATCAACACTCCCAGTCTGATTAACTGTAGTTGATTGTTTAGATCCAAAATTATCTGGAGTGGTTGGAGGCTTGGTCCGTTTTTGGTTCTTCTTCTTCTTCTCTTTTTATTTCTTCTTCTTCATATCAACCTGGATACTCGCTTTAGAGCTTTCACTTAGTGAAGAAGGAGAAAGGGAAGGAGACCTTATGGGTGAAGAAGGAGAAAGGTCGACATGAGGTTGATGTGTGGGTGGTGTTCTTACATCTGAAGAACTAGGTGAATTTGAAGCACTGGGAATATTGGAGATCATTGGAGTGGGAAACAACCAAACCGATAATCCAATCATGAGTCCCGGAAGACTTAGTGTGGAAATGCACGGAGGACCAACGTTTTCAAAAGAAGGAAAGGAGAAAGGTTCCCCAGGAAAAGGGGTTCCTTTGTTGGTACTCCTAGGAGTTGACACCATTGACACTAACTCGACCTAAGGTCCAATAAGGAAAACAAACAACACACACTACAAATCTGAGAAGCAAACAATCAAACAAACCTTCCCACAATGAAACCACTAGTTGGTGATGAAATCCAACATCACGAGATCAAGATAAGAAGGGGTTGGGATAGAGCGGGTGCATCGGTTACATTGGCAACCTGCTTAACAAACTTACACCTTGGTGTAAGCTTCCACACAATAAACGTAGATTTACCCTCCAAGGATCCCGATTGAGTTTGACCAAAGTCTGTTCCAAGTAAAGTGAAGAATTTCCTTCACTGTCACCTCGTGTAATGACCCTAAATATTATGGCTACCAAGGTCACCAACTCGTAGTCATCCTCTGTGTGGGTACAGTCGACAATCAAGTCCAAATGTATGGGCATGATAACAAGTCTAAAACCCTTCAAGAGAAATGAGGATAAGTGGATTGGTAGAACTCGAAAGGACCCCGAATGGATTCATAATTGATGAAGCACCGAGACCAAATGAAGACAGTTTGACCTCAAGAAGAACCCCTAATATATGATGTGACTACTACAAAACATTAATCTGAAGAGGGATAATATTTGTTGCTCTCCCGAACGCAACCTTGTGCGTAACCCCTGTCTGAGAGGGGAACCCCAGCTATGCTTATACGAACAATTGGATTTACCGCTCCCTAGCACACGATTATATGTTTGTCTAATGTATTTGGAAAGTTTTCTTCACAACCTATTCCAAAGTCATACACTTGCTAATGTAGGTTCACTGCAAGAAAATATAAAAGTGTATGATCAATTTTATAAGTGCTTCATTTTAGGGATGTTGTTTACTCAAGGATGTGAAAGTGAAACTGATGATGTTGTAGACTCGACTCCAAAAGAATGCAGAAAAATGACATGAACATATTTTTCTTCAATGAATCCTACATATGGGATGGAGAAGAGTTTCAATTTTCGTAAACAAAAACACCCAATTCCCAAATGAAATTTGCTAAATGTAACCTAGTTATCTACACTACCCAACAAATAGAATGCAATTATCTTTCTTTGTTTGATTCTAATAAATAAAGAAAGTAAATTCAAATCCTTTAATTCTCCACTACTTTCAATTAAAAGAAAGAATTATATGCAGATGCAAAAGACATGAAGAAAAAAAGGGCTTCAAACAAAGCATGCACTCAAAGAAATGAGAATTGAAAGAAAAAAAGTAGGATATATCCTGTTCAAAAAAGAACTCATTCAAGGATTTTAAAATCAATAATCATTCAAAGAATACAAGAAATTTTAGAGAAGAATCCAAAAACTGATAAGGAGAAAGAGAAATCATTCAAACTATCCTGACAAAACAAGCAGCAAGAAAGAGAAATATCGCAATTTGAAAATGTGAAAGATCAAATCAAGAAAACAAAGAGTGATAAGTATCAAATCTCAACCCAAACAACTCCACAAACCAAAGTACAGTCTCTGGGAAAAGACCTCTGCAAAACAGGTTGCAAAAGACTGAGCAGAAAAGACAAAAAACCTCCAAAAAAGAGACCAGTGCTCCCTAACTCAAGGGAAAAAAGCACTATAGCACTCTGTAAATCACTATAGGGGGTGATGATTAGAGATAAATTCTCTGATATGCACTCCAGAGGAGCGCTACCCTTCCCAAAAACTAAAAACAGAGCCAAAAAATGCAGAAAAATTCACCCAGAATTCTTAGAAATTGGTGAAATTTCCAGTGAAGATGGGAAAAATGTAATGGATCAGAAAAAAACAATGAAAATGATATAAAAGTTGGGAAAAAGGCAGGCACTATCCAAGGAAAGACAATTCAATGTCCTTCCCCAATGGAGTCACCAATTTCTATTGTAGGAAAATCCCCCTGCGGATAAGTGAATATCCCCTTGGACTCTAGACCCCTATACCAAGATAGAAAAGTGAAAATGGACACTAACATTTCTTTTAATATAATTAACTAATCATAAAGAGAAGGAGAATGAAGAAAGTTTGATGTACCTTATTCCGATGCTTTTCCTCGTTGCTCCAACTTGAGCTTGATCTCCGAGCTCCTTAGCATTGTTTGACACCTCTAATTTAATGGACAATAAGACAAATAACTCCTACTCTACTCTATAATATTAGTACAATCAAATCCATCTATAAGACAAACATATGTAAAGAGACATAGGTTAGAAGGAAATAGGCCAAACAATATATTAATGAGAACTCTTAGAGAAATAATTACAAACTGTAGATACAGTTGTAACAGCTTCCCCAAGTCCTCCTCATCTAGCCCTTGCACAAAGCTCCCAAAATCATAAGTTTGATATCCTAAATATTTCTCCCAATACCATAGGTTTTATACCTCAAATAGCCACCTCCTTCTCCATAGAAAGCCCTCATTATATAGGATTTGGAGGATTAACCACCATGGAGAGAATCTCTCATTAGATCCACTAAACTGGGATCTCTAAGATATTTAGGGAGAAAATATCTCTTAAGGATTTTAGGGAGGAAATATCTCTCAAGGATTTTAACAAGGAAATATTTCAACCATCCATGAAATCCTCCACCTTCTCTAAAAAATAGGAAACCAAATGTGAGCTAGATTCTCACACTTAATTAATTTCTTTTTCATGAATATTAATAATAATTCATGTGCGCTTGGTATTTCGGCCTTCATGTAATATATCCCTCCTCCCCATTGACTAGGGATTGTGACATAGATTATTCCATGGTGTGAAGGTGTATGAGACACTTATATGACACTTACGACACTTAGGGAGAGGTACCTAGGTGTGCAAATTTCATGTGTAACAACCACCTTTCATATATAGTTGATTCCTTAAATATAAAAAATATTCTTAATGAATTGGTTTGATTCAATTTTAGAGTGTTTCCCTTGTTTGAAAGTCATTTCAATTAAGGTGGGAAATTCATGACCACATCTCTATCCCTCATGAACTAGATCTTACATTGTTACTACTACCATGTCACTTGGATTTGTTGTTCACGAAGAGGTCAAAATGTTTAGACTCAAAACCCTATCCAAAAGGATTGGAACTTGTCGATACTTCCACTACATACCAATGCATTTAAAACACTCTCTTTATAAATATATGCAAAATTTATTTATGTTTGTGTTTATATTTGTGGAAGCATAATGGTTAAGAATATGTGTTTCCTCCTAGGAGGTCACATGTTCAAATCTAGAGTGGGGTAGGGTGTGTACACCTCCGTAGACTTTAGCAGTCAAATTGTTGGGTGGAGGGGGTCCCTTGTCCCACAAACAAGGGAGTCTCATGCACAAATTTAGTGTTTGGCTTGGTCATAATATTAAAATTAGATTATTATTATTATTATTTGGAGTGGATGTATGTTTACACCAACTTTACACTTGTTAATCATTCACGAAACTTCTATTTACACTCGACTGTATGATCAGTCAATCATTTACTTTAAACCTAAAAAATAAAAATAAAAATTCCCTTCTATTTACTATTATTAGATAATTGTTTTATTTTAATTAGATTGTGCTTATTATTCTTTAATATTTAATTCAAACTTGAAATTTGTTCCAATATTTTAGTTTAATTCAGGTACGACGAGGAAAAAAATCAACAAGTATAAGAAAAAGTTGTGGAACTGCTTCTCGTTTTCATGAAATTGGTTGTAGCATTAATCATGGGGTAATGAATTGTGACACAATCTACCCACTTGTACCTTTTAATCCAATAAAAAAAAAAAATCTAAAATGAGAAAAATTCCTTTCTATTTACTATTATTAGATAATTGTTTTATTTTAATGAAATTGTGCTTATTATTTTTAATATTTAGTTCAAACTTGAAATTTATTTCAATCTTTTAGTATAATTCAAGTATGATGATAAAAAAAAAATCAACAAGTATAATAAAAATTAGTGGAAATGCTTCTCCTTTCCATGAAATTAGTTGTAACATTAGTTATAGGACAATGAATTGTGACACAATCTAACCAACTAATATCTATGTCACTACTAGATGGTTTAACAATACACTTTTCCATTATATATGATTACATCCAAATAAGGGAGCTGATACAACAACATTTGGAGTTGTAGATGGAGATGGTAATTATTTTCTACAATAATTTTTCGAAATTTACCATACAAGGGGTGCAATGAATTTCTTTGTTCTATATATGTTATTTCTACACCATTAAGAATGCAACATAACAAAGTAGTCACACAATAACCAGCAAACCATCAACGACCTTGAATTGTTGCAAGGATTCTCCATAACATTGACACATAAAAAAATCATTAAGCCCATGAGCTACATGGAATGTTTTTGGTGATTCAACATGTTATAACATTTGCAATACCAAATGTTTATAGTGTTGACCATGTGCAAAATTTGAAAAATGTACCATGATATAAAATGGATTATGTGTAAATTCATGAAGGCGGGTAACACTTTTGTGACAATCGGATCTCCAAAATTCTGAAAGACATTTTTTCGGTTGAACTAATATTTTTTTTTGGCCGAAAGCTCTATTTTTTCAGCCGAACTATGTTTCGGTCGAACCTTTGAACGTCATATTGAACGGTATTGTGACGACGCCCTCTATTTTCATGTACAATTTTATTCGGATGGATTTTTTTCATCTGGTAACCTCTTTTCGGCCGGAAGATATTTTGGCTGAAAAGCTATTTCTCTCGAAAGAATATTTTGGCCGAAACATTCTTTCGGCTGAAAATATATTTATATATTTACCTCACATCGTGACTGTTACAGTTTTTTTGAGTTCTTAGCGAGCGTGAGTGATAGTGTGAGTGAGTGTGCTAGCACGGTCGTGTTGGCGCGGTCCTGTTGGCGGGCGGTCATGTTGGAGCGGTCCTGTTGGCATGTGGTCCTGTTTGGCACGGTCCTGCGAGTGGGCGAATGGGTAATTGGAGCTACAGAGAGTGGGTCTTGGAGCTATAGGTAAGCCTAATCTCTGTAAATTTAAATTTAAATTTCATCACTGTAAATTTAAATTTAAATTTCATTTAATTTGGTATTTTGACTATGACTTGTCTGTAATGGGCTAGCCTTGTGGCCAAGCCGTGGGCATGCCAATGACTTGGCCATAGGGCTATCCCCTTGTGACCAAGTCACAGTCCATGGGCTATGACTTGGCCGTAGGGGGGCAGCTCTGTGGCCAAGCCGTGAATCTGAACTGATTGGGTTTGAATCAAGATAATTTTTTTCATTTGAATCAATATAGATATGTTTTTTTTTTAGATTAATTTTTGAATTTGTCTTTCATATGAGTTGTTTGGTCATTTCTATGTTTTTTGTTCTTTGTATATAAAATTGAAGCTCTGTAATCTTAATTCTCTAAAAAAACAAATTCATGTATATTACTATCTTATAGCTACAATCTAGAAAATGTATTCGTTTAGCTAGTGTTTCATATAGGTGGTTTTACTCTCTGCGCGTTGACATAACATGCCTTCAATGAAAACATTATGGGATTGACAGATAAATCACTGACACAATATGCCTTCGATATGCCTTCAATGAAAACATTGACACTAGTTGGATTAATGATAAAGACAACTATAGCATCAATATATTAGACATGAAACAATGAAAAGACAAATAAAATGGAGGCCCAATCGAGTGTAAAGAATTTATCTACAGAACAAATGAAAACACCAAATTTTCCAGACCTTGGGAAATATCATTTTTTTGTTCAGATAGACAATGTGCTTGATATTCAATTGATGAAGTTCAAAATGATCAATTCCTCTCCTACTGTCACTGTCTTCTTTTCGTTGATTTCATTAAGTCAAAATAGATTTCTGCTCCTATAACTAATTGATCATTGTGTGATGATTAATGGAAATCTTCATCATTTCAGGCTTATTCCCCTGTTTATGGTTTATTGATACAGTCATTGTCATTCGTGAATGACACCTTGCTACTTTCTAAGTTGTAAATTGATCATCTTGCCGAAGTCAAAGATGATCATTCTTTGTCATATTCAATCATTGATATTGGTGTGTTATTTGAGGCCGAGGAAGACAGTTGATGATTGTTTCTCTTCACATCTTTGTTTCTGAAATGTTTATGGTCATCTTCATATCAAATACCTCATTACTATGGGAGAATAATGCAAAACTGAGCAATATACAATCAGGCTATAGCTTTATATCAAATAGATACCAATAGCACAACATGGCAGTCCTTCAATAGGAAAGCACTGAAATTCTGCAAAAGCTTCTATAATGAGACTTTGCAAATAAGACTTACATTGTTCCATCGATCCTTCAATGGCATCTAAATCATTTAAAAATATACCATTATGCCTTGTATTCAATGAAATTCTTATTCCAATCTATGCTCCAATGCTTATACAAATTTGTCTTTCATAATGGTAATAGCATTAGAGGGAGTGGGACACATGTAAAAAATATTACCAGTTTTGTCTCGGGATCTTTCATTTGCATTGTTTCCATTTCAGTCCTAATATTTAATACTTTCCTCTATAATTTATGTGTGGCTACTTTTAGTTTGAATAGGCCTGTAACAACTTGTTTGCACAATTTATGTGTGATGAACTTGAATCAATATAATCCTATAAAATATAAATCAAATTATAGGATTATATGTCATTCTGATGTAAATCAGACATTTAAAATATCTTTGAAGTTGTGTTTATAGTTCTTTATAAAATGTATGCACATTTTGGTCTTAATATTTAATAATTTCCTCTATAATTTTTGTGTGGCTAATTTTAGTTTGAATAGGCCCGTAACAACTTGTTTATACAATTTATGTGTGATAAATTTGAATCAAGATAATCCTATAAAATATAAAATAAAGAAAAATATTAATCCTAAAACATTATTTATATTTGAAGATATAATAGTTTTTAATTTTTTCTTATTGATTATAAACTTCAAGTTACAAATTAAATTAAAAACATAGCTTTTTTTCTTTATTTTTATATATGGCTATTCATCACATATTTAAATTCCATCCAAGATGTCATAAAAATAGTTTGGAATCTATTTCTTTACTTTTATATTTTTTTGTCATTTTGTATATAATTTAGATAAAAATTAAGATTATTTTTGTTATTATTTAATTGTAACTTTACTTGCACTAAAAAACATTTGTTTTGGAAACTAAATTAATGTTATTCATCATCAATATTATGTATAAAATCAGGTCACAAATCTAAGATAGAAATAACATCAAAAATCATATTAGAGATCACAATAAAAATAACATTAACATTAAGTCAAGGACAAATTAATTAAATTTAATTTTTGTAAATTTAATTAACTGTAAATATGTGTAAATTTAATTTCTGTAAATTTAATCGGTCAGCTTACTCATCACTCGAATTCCTTCCAAAGTTCGTTTTCCGTGTATGGTCGCAATGTCTCCAATGCAACAATCCCTTTTGTTGCTAGATTCTGAAATTTTCCTTCTTTTTTCGCTCGGTCTTGATAGATTTATATTTGCAATCTTAAATCTGATAAATTTAGTTCTTTAATCCCCTTGTGGGTAGAAAACTGTACTCTTTATATTCACCAAGAAAGAGTCTTCATTTAAGATATAAAGAAGCATTCACCAACCTAAATAAAATTGGAAGAAAAGGAATGCACCGACGATGAAGAATCTGCATTAATATAGCAGTCAACAAATAGAAACAAACTTTGAAACATAGGCAGTATATTCACTGTAGTCATTCGCTCAACCTCTCGAAAAGATACATCGAACTATGTAATACTCACTTTGCATTGATAGTGAAATTGACAAAATACGTCAATATTTCATGTTGTAACATCCTCCTCGTTACGACAACAACGCTGATAACAGGTGCAATTTTTTTTTTTTGTTTGTTTTAAATGTGTGTGCGCGCGTGTAGGAGGGGAAATAGATACACTGGACTCTATGTCGCCACCCGATGACTGACAAGACACAACCACGATGATCTTAACAAGAAGACGCAAGGCACACAACAAGTAACTGCAAGCAAATAACACCCAAGACAAAGGTGCCCCACAATATCTTCAACAATAACGACATACTAGGTTAGGTACCGTACAAACACAAAAGGTAGAATCCATGGTAGTAGGTTTACTATTTCTGCACAGGAAGGCAGGGCGTTTAATCTTAGTCCTCTGCTCCAGAGAGAGAGGAGGTCAGATAAGCTCCTGGCCGACTGCTCAGGCAGAAACTAGTAATCCCCTCAAGTGTGTCGCAAGAGTGGAAACCCTGCCTTTAAAGGTCCTAAGACTCTTGATACGACACTAGATTCTTGACACAGAAAAACACAGACATATATACTAAGGCTACTGAAGGTGTCCACATCCCTCCCGACACAAGCAGACCCACAATGTAATACCACAAAGTACTACAAAATCAAGGACAATCATGACCTCTACAGGAGACGCAAGTCAGGAGGACTTTAATAACGACCAACCACTATTGAGACTCGAAGACATCAATCATAGATCAATTTCTCCAAGGTTTTCTATTAAGCGACGAGTACCATCCCAGTCTTAACAATGTACATTAGTTTACTTGCAAAATCCTGGTTCACTGAATCCTAAAGAAACTACCATCACGTCTCCATAACATAACCATGTCAAATTATGCTTTTAATAACAGTAACTTTTTCAGTAACAATTTCAATAATTTAACAACATCCTTCCATCTAACATTATCCTAGCATTGTCGTTGAATGACTAGGCCTTTCATGCTTCACCACCAACCAATAGAAATTACATAATTAACCTTGCGACTAACTAATATGGCAATAAAAACTAAATGACCATTTAATAACCATTAATTAAATAACATCACAGTTACAATTAAATGCATTGCAAATTTAATAATAAGGACCGCTTCACCACCAACTAAATAGCAATTTAATAATTAGCATTTCAACTAACTAACATTGCGACAACAATTAAATGACCATTTAATAACAACTAATTAAATAACTCTGCAGTTACCATTTAGTGCATTGCAAATTAAGCGAGTATTAACATTGCAATTGAAACAAATATTCACGTTGCTATTTAAACAAATATTCCCATACTTTACAATAACCTTACAACAAATCAAGGACAAACGATATCAATAATTGAAGAAGAGGAATATAAGGAAAATTCATTTAATATTATTTTATATCAACCCATTATACACATATTGCATCACATTACAAGATATATACATATAAATATATATAAATATATTATTGTTTTTTGTTTTTTTTTAAAAAGGCTTTCAACGTTTACTAAGGAATATGTATAACATATTATCACATATTTTTAGAATGTAAATAATTCAGTTTCAATTTAATTACTTAGTTGGTTTCTGTATTAAAAATATATATTAATATTACAATCTCGATTTACGTTACAGCTACTCTAGTGACCTGTACTCTTTTGGATTTTCAAAAACCTAAGGTTGAAACAGTGAGATCATGCGATCTAGAGGAGAATAATAAAAGTCAATACTACGTAAAGGAATGGCAGACCTATTAACAAAGGGTTTTGGTGATTGAGTTACTGCTGCACAGGTGTCGGAAATTTATAAAGTAATATAGTTCTGGTTTTGAGTGATTAAACGACATTGGTCCCACAGTAATCGAATGATTACTATGCCCAGGAAATCCCTGCGCACTGGCTACACAATCGTGATTAATGAAGGAATGATTCAGAAATTTTTCCAACAGTCAAATAGAGGACAGGTATTGGTTAGGCATCGGTGAATCAATAGCTGGCAAGCCATAACCATAAATTCGCCTTGAAAAACAATGACCATGACTGCCGAGTTGTCTAGATCACCACGCTAGTCAGATAGCTGTCAGAAAGGGTAAGGAAGGGCATTAACGCAGACATAGATTTTATTTTTTCTAGCACACAGTAAAGAAGGGCATTAACGTAGACCGAGGTTTTACTTTCCAGCATGCAGTCCACCATGGCCTCTTAGATTCTGCCAGCTATCCCTGGTGTGCGGCAGCCATGAGTTGGGGGTATGCGCTTACCCAAGACAAGGTGACTGCCAACCCTAACGTCATCCGCAATGGGAACCATGCGAGTCTAAGATAGGGAAGCCTCGGTCAGTAAACAACCAAAGCGATCTGCAAAAGGTAAACGAACTCCCTAAAGGCCCAACGAATTCCAGAAGGGAACGGATCCAAGTACATTACAACGAGCGGCAGAATAAAAAAATGAAATGACAGTATTATCACAAAAACAATTATCCACCAAACGATATATAAACAAAATGTAGAATTTGTTGAGTACTTAAAGTGGTTTAATTTAAAAGGAGGGTTTTTCTGTTCTGAAGAAGTTTCCATCAAACAAATCTCTCGTCTCCTTTGCAACCTTGGGTAACTTAAAAATCTTAACTGTCACACCCAAATTATTTCACCTTGCACAAGATTATTCATTACTCGCTCGGAAAAAGAAAAACACCCTAGTGTAATTGGCGGATTCAAGGTCGAATGGTTTATAAAATCCAAGGTGGATTAGGGCTCGATCGAACGATGGATTAGGGTTTCCACAAGATAAATCTCCTGGACGGCGGGTTAAGGTTTTCACAGGTTGCATCTGCGGCAGCACCTGTGCGTGAA
>JZKD02S0066751.1:1901685-1930711 GCA_000966675.3 Picea glauca | reverse complement strand
TTTCTTATGAAATTTCACAATGAAATATTCAAGAAAATGTGAAATAAAAATTATAGTTTCTCACTTATAATTTAAATTTTGTTTGATTTGGAAATATGGTTGAAAATAGTTAAAATAAGTCATCAAATTTTATGGTTTTTTATGAAATTTCACAATGAAATATTCAAGAAAATGTGAAATAAAAATTATAGTTTCTCACTTATAATTTAAAATTTGTTTGATTTGGAAATATGGTTGAAAATAGTCAAAACAAATCATCAAATTTTATAGTTATGAAATTTCACAATGAAATATTCAAGTAAATGTGAAATAAAATAAAATTTTATAGTTTCTTATGAAATTTCACAATGAAATATTCAAGAAAATGTGAAATAAAATTATAGTTTCTCACTTATACTTTAAATTTTGTTTGATTTGGAAATATGGTTGAAAATAGTCAAAACAAGTCATCAAAATTTATAGTTTCTTATGAAATTTTACAATGAAATGAGAGTCCAACAATGAAAATAGTCAAAACAAGTCATCAAATTTAATATTAATCATCAATATTTATAGTTTCTTATGAAATTTTATAATGAAATGGCAGTCCAACAATGGAAATATTCAAAACATGTCATCAAATTTAATATAAGTCCAATAATGAAAATAGTCAAAACAAGTCATCAAATTTAATATAAGTAAGCGATTTTCATTAAAATTTATATTGATATAAATTGTTTTTGTAAGGGTAGAAAATAGTTGATGGAAATTATCAATCCTCTCCACATTGGAAGCATTCACTAATGCCATTAATATGACCCCTACCATTAATTCAATTAAAATTATGAAAATCTAAATGCAACAAACCAAGCTTTAGTAGATAACCTCTTATTTTTTATTTTTTGTTATCAGACCACAAAATCAAATTCGTTTTCAACTTAAGTTTTTTTCAATCAAACTCAATGAAAACTATGTTTAATGTGTAGAATATAGGTAACTTGTTACTTCTTCATCATACACATTTTTATTTCAATTTTCTTCAAGATATTGAAATCTAAATGCAAAAAATTAACAATTTAATATAATATCAACACTTTTGGAATCAAAATTCACAATTTCATAATTAAAATTGATACTTTTTAAGATGACTTTAAATTCTTTAATTAGGATGATAATCATACATGTATTACCTTGAATTTTTTAATTAGGATGTTAATCATATACTTTAAGATGTCTTTAAAGTTTTTCTAAGCCATCAATAGTCCCTTATAATGACATGGAAATGGGTCATAGTCTTGATTTGAAGTTATCCTCTTCATATGAAAAAACATTGAACAATCAAATTGCAAATAATGAACACATTTATCCTATATGTAGTAAATTGGTTACATGCATTAAAGGATTTATGTATACGATTTGGATAATTTGTAGGATTAAAGTATAATCATTGAAAGTATAGGTCAATTTAGGTTCCCTAGATACAATCTATAGGTTCTTCCCTAAAATTGTAAATAAGGTTTGGTAAACTTAATAATTCATCAAAAATACAACTTTTCGTAATTGAATGGACCATGAAAGTAAACTAAACTGGAAATGATTCTAGAATCCTAGATATTCATAAATATGTGTACTTTCAATGCAAAATATAAAATTCTGGAATGTACATGTCACTTGTTTAAAGAAATTGTAATGGTATTCCATCTTCAATTATTCATTCATGATCGGCTTTGGACATTTTCCATTTTCTAACTTTGTTTTTTATTGAACTTCTATTAACTTTATGCACATTGTACATACCAAATGACTATATTGACAACTTGTGACATCTGACTGGTAGTCTTGCAAGTGAACATGAGTATCGGTTTTATGAGTTTCTTGAAAAAAATATCATTTCAATACAATGGATCCTCTTTCATATATAAAACTGTTATCATCAAAATCTTTTAATAACCTCATATTTTGTTCTATGCATCGCATTAAATAATATTTCACATTTTCAGTGTTGTCTATAGGTGAAATGATGGAAAAGACATCTCCTGCAAATAATTGGATATATTAGATAAAAAATAGTTCATGTTAGATTATCACACAAGTACATCTACAAGTTATTTGAAAAAATTTAAACATAAAAATTGCCTTCTCTAGCAAGAACAGCAACTCTATGACCATCAACTAACACTATAGTTTCATTTGATTCCATATCCTCTAAGCTTGCAAGTGACATTTTCCCTTTTATATTAAGTTCGATATGTCTCCAAGATTTAACATATTCTGCATTTTCGTTTTCGTAAATCTTTATGGATTATGTGTCCTCTATGTAAACTGAACAAAAACAAGACTCATTTCTTCTATCAAATGAAAACACATTTTGATAGCGTTTTGTTTTAACTGAATACATTTTTCGTGTCTAATGTATTGTACCGGCTTCATATGGGATTTATCTATTTACATCTTGGATTCCAACATACCAAAAAAACTTGCACAAGACAAGAACTTGTTAACTTGAAATATCTCAAGAAAATGATTGAAGATTGAATATAAATTTGAACACGTGAATAAAAATATCCTGTGTACATGTGTGACATGTATATATAGACACACCTGTGGACATCCATTGATGGATTATTTTCATGGCTTAGCGCTATTTTGCACCATTCAACAACTTGATCAGTGGATTCAAATCGATCAACATGAGGGTTCATCTGATACCTTCAAAGTGATCATTTTACACATGCCCCTGCACCATCGTGCTCTCCTTTTCCATAACCAGTCTCAAAAAAATTCCAAGAATGTGTAATGTTTGATTTTTTATGAAGACGACACAACCAATAGAATGATCGTGAATATTTGAACTAACCCACACACCCATATGACCATATCCAATTTTGATTGAATCTGATTCCACGTTCTTTCAATGAATCATAAAAATTATCAAAACAATGTTGTACATAATGTGTGTCGTGTGCTCGATCATCACTTATATAAAAATGATATTATTTAATAACATGTCGATTGTCATTGGTTTTTTCTATGTTATCAAGAATTCATTGAGCATGTCTATATAGAGCATGGACAAATATAGTGACTTGATCAGAATGATAATATTCACTCTGTATTTATTTTTGTGCAACAAATGTGTAATTCTCTGCAAAATCAACTACAAACAAAATTGTCCCTGGTGGAAACACTTAACGATATTGTTTGAATTGTAGGTCTTTCCATCGAGCTCTATGTGAATGCTTGGTGTATTTATAAATTTCTTCCTCAAACTTCTTCAAAAAATCTATCACACAGATTTTATATACTTTCAAATCAATCATTTTGGAAATAACATTTGAAGTATGTGGAGCTGTGTTGTTGATATATTCATATCTCTTTCAATTGACTGTTATATTAGAAAATGATTGATCATTCATATAAATAGGATACTTTGAGTGAAACAAACTTAGATTTCCACAATGATCACATTTCTTTCCACCAACACATTTTGTTTTGTAAAGTAATTCATCACCTTCTCTTTCACATAGAATTTCAGATATAAAAGCATGAAATGTGGAAGGAGGAGGTGAACTTGATCATAAAGTTTTACCAAAATCAAGAAAAGTGTCATAATACAACTCAAATTCCACATGATGATGAAAACAACAAGTTTCACGAACAGTGATGGGTCTAACAAACCATGGTTTTTGTTGCACAAATGTATTGATGGAAGTTTTAACTTCTTTGTGCTCTTCTTTGAACTTATTGAACAATTCTATTTGTGTCATTGGCAATATATGTTTTGGATGTCCTTCATATTGTTTTCTTGCTATTATTCATCACAACACATCCCTTGTATGTGGTGAAACATGAGATTCTGTCAACCAACAATTACGAGCCAATTATTTAACATTTTCTGCAAGTCTATCTTTGTAGGGTTGCCTATAAATCACTATCCAACAATCTAGTTCATCATTTGCATCTATTTGAAATCAAAATTTTCTATGTTTGTACAAATTTTTTCTTGATGTTCCCATCGTTTTTGCCATGTGTCATGTCAAACGATCTTTTATATTGCTAGATGAAACAATTGTTGTTAGTATCGCTCTACGTGTAACACTGACATCTTTTTTTTGAGATTTTCCAAAAGCTTTTAATGCACTAGTTATATTGTCAAAGACATTCTATTTCACCTTTGTATCTTTTGTCGACTTTTGAATACCCAATAATGATGTAGCTTCTTTTAACTTTCTTGACTTTATTAGACAGAGTAAAAGTTGAGCTTGTTTTGTTACTGATTCATCTTTGAGAAAAGTATTATACATATTCTTAGTTCGATATCTTATATAATTCTTAGCTTCTTTCTTTCCAAATTTTACAGTATCAACATTTTCTAATATTTCATCATCAATGTGGATGGATTCTCCTCCATATTTCAATTTAAAGTTTATATTAAAAAACAAAACCCGAACATAAGTTCACTAAACTATATACAAGTGTTCATATTGTATTATCTAAATTTATGTACATACCTATAGGTGATTTGTCTTCTGATTCAATTTTAGTTTCAACATCTTCTGCTTCAATTTCTCTTTCAACGTCTTCATCGACGTTATGAGACAAATCTATTTATGTTTTTTGAAAAACATCAAATCGTAATTACAATCAATTATATTAAACAATATTTTAAATTTGAATTCTATACTTTTAATATAGAAAATATGTGCATGCATACCTGGTTGGACTTCTTCTTGTTGAAAATCTCTATTTACATTATCATCGTTTCTTTCTTCAATATTTGCACATTCTCGTTTATTTCTCCAATAATGCTCTTTCCTTTGATCATTATGGTGAGTTTCATCTCGAGTGCAATCAAATTTTCTCTTGCACAAACTTATGTTTCCCATGAGTATAGTTATTTGTAAAAGGTATGTTCAACAAAGGCTTCACGTTGAAAAAAAGCTCACCATTTATCTTTCAACATATAAATTGTTATGCCAATAAAAACTTGAACAAACATCAATTACTCTATCCAACAAAAACGAAAAAGATGATTCAAAACTTTGTTTAGGTGCTTTAGAAAACCATCAAACAAGCAATGAGTTGTGTTAAATGTGTTTGGTTGAAAGAGTATTTATATGATTTGGCACGAAATGAAACGATACGATGTGTCTTTTCATTTTTTCTGGTCGACGAAATTCACTCAACCATCTTTCGACCGAAAAAAGGCTTTTTCGGTCGAAAAGCTTGGAAACCGTTTAATTTTGACAAATTTTGTTAGAATTTAGTTTTTTGGGCGAAAGAAATGTCTTTCGGTTGAAAACTAGAAATTGGGACTGTATGCAAAAACCAGAGAATTCCCTCAATCTTACTTGAACTTTGGAGGTTGTGGACTCCTGTAAATACTCAAAATTTGGTTTCAAAAATGACACCATCATTTGAAAAATTGAATCTACTTTAAATTCCTATAATTTGTTTTCATTTTAATTATTTTTATCTAATTTTATTTAATTTTTTAAAAAATCACTGCGTAATATTTTCAGCTAACATTATGATTCAGTGAAACAAAATATCTGTATCTCTAAAAATACACAGTGAAAAATTTAGAAAATTTTATATTCATAATCCTTAAACTGTTCTTTTCAAAAGGGTATTTTTAGATTTTACTTTTAAGTAAAAATTAATATATATACAAGGGGGGGGGGGACATGTGTTTAAAATCTGCAACGTTTTCAGCTTGGTCAACTTAAAAAAATTCTAGAAATTATAATATTCATCCGTTAGATTCAAAATTCTAGTCATAATAAAATAGAGTTTCTGTTGATTGTTGCAGTATATTTCGTTTGTTAAAAACAAAAGTTTAATAATAGATACATTGTTGGGGGAAAAAATAACTCATTATCATTCCTTTCATTTTTATGGAACATATTGTTAAACAATTGTCAAATTGACATATCAAATCTTAATAAAAAAAAATTAAAAAATAGTCATTCGAAAGCTAACAAAATTCTTCACAAGTTTTGATTTTACTGTAAAATGAAATTCTAAATAAACAAAACACTTTTGTATGTCAGAAGTTGAAGAACTTGTGAAAATATAGTTTTTTTTCTCATAAAACAAACAAAATAGACACCCATCTTCAGGATGGGCCGATGTAGACAACTTGAGGATGAAGAGCCAAAAGTAGTTGTAGTTGAATCACTACCACCATGGGTAGAGGCACTTTAAAAAACACTATTAGCGGTTCAACTCCCATATGTTTGTCATGTTGTTTGGAATACAAAATTCAAAAACATTAGTTGGTGTTTGGCTGTTTTAGCCAAAACCTAAGTTTGTAATAAATGATAAAGCCTTTGTATCATTGGCCAATAACCTCAACTATTGTGAGTTTATCTATTAGAGACTAGATCAACTCTTATTATATAAACTAGATCAACTTACTAAACAATAGGAACTTCATGGTTTAGGGTCAACCTCAAACGTTGCCAACTTTCAAACTAAAATAACCCCGTTGTGGGGTATACTTCTACTTGTGGTTACTCAAGGTTAACCACCTACTCTATAGGTTAATTTTCTCACTTTCGCATGATCAACGAGGTCCAATAATGTTGTGGGAAGATGGATTTATTTTTTGTTGAACTTGTACCATTCGAAGTACTCACCATCTAAATGTGAGTCAAGAAAGGTTACTCTTCCTTAGAATGTGTTCGATATTATGGGACATCAAACTAACTAAATTTGGAAATTCCTCTTTTTTCTCATTCGAGGTGCAATTCTAATTGAGTCCATCCAATTATTTTTGTATTTGTTCTACTCATAAGCAAAAAATGGATTCTGAGTCAAGAAAGGTTACTCTTCCTTAGCATGTGGTTGACATTATGGGACATCAAACTAACTAACTTTGAAAATTCTTCTTTCTCTCATTCGAGGTGCAATTCTAATTGAGTCCATCTAATTATTTTTTTATTTGTTCTACTCAGAAGAAACAAATGGATTCCTTGTAATAGAAATGCACTCACAGGGACAAACAACCATATATTCGCTTAGAAATTCCAAATATGATGTATTTTGTCTAGTTATTGATGGTTTGATTTCATTGGCTTGATAAACTTCATCTTTTTTTTTCCCAAAATAGTAATAGGCTCTCAAATGGGATTTGTGGGTGGACCAACTCCAATTTTAAATGGGACTTAATATGTTCAATATGGTGATGGAAAATTTAAGATAGGAAGGGATATTGACTTTGTCCAAAATTATTTATTTGCAATAGGAGGGTATTAAACTAGATGAAGGGATGATAGGGACTATGACACTCAAAATAGAAGGGGTGTCGACTCAAGGTGATGATATTGAAATTGTAATTTGAATTAATGGTTCAAACACAATTATTGACTTAACGAAAACTGTGACCTCAAAGAGAGAACTCTATCTCTTAAAACCCATATTTTTGCATAAAAAACATGAAAATCAACCCCCAAATCAAAAAGTGGTGCTACCGGTAGCACCATTTTTTTTTCTAACAAGGTCAAAATTACAACATTTTTCAAACATGGCTTTCAAAACTCATACAACAGCTCAAAGAAAACCTTAAAATCAACACCTAAATAATAAAATGACGTTACCTTAAACAAAATGTTTTTTTCAAAATGTTAAAATTATAGATAATTTGAAATCTGATTCTTAATAGTTGGTACCATTAAAACCAAAACCTTAAAATCAACCATCAAATTGAAAAGTAATGCTACCAGTAGCACCCATGCAAACATTGGGGTATTAAAATGACACAGTTTTTTAAAGAGATAAAATAAATCATCACTACTGTAAACAAAAGCATACAATCAACCATTAAATGTTTTCTTTTTAAATCTTAGTTTATCACTCCAAGCACAAGATAATACATAATGCCATGAAAATATCACCTTATACTTTAAAAATTCAACATCACTTTTTAATATTTTTTAACTTTTAATAAAAAAAAGTGAATATAAGTTACGTTGAATGAAACATAAATTATTTCTTAAAAGTATTGTTACATTGTCCATATTCAAAACATATAAGCTAAGAAATTTTATTATATTCTCCATAATCAAAACATATAATTCATAAAACATAGAAATGATTCATAACTTCATGTAAGATCATATGTAAGTTAAATGATCATTTCTAGTTACCATACAAAGATCATATGGATCAAAAATACATAAATGTTTTATACACTTATTCAGATTGACTCATGGATTTTGAAATACCATCAGAGTCTGCATTGTCTTTAGATGAATGATTGGATGAAGATGTAGATGATCCATACTCTTCTCTATTGTTGATGAATGCACCATCTGAGTCTACATGCATGTCCAAAATTTCAGATGTCAAAAGATTTTAAAATATACGACTAGGTTCAACAATCTCCCATCTTGAAGTTATTTCTTGCAGAAACAACCTCTTGATAATCATTGTTGTCATGGAGTGAAGAGTTCCTCTCTTTTTCAAATTGAAGTCATAAACAAGTATGTCAACATCCTCTAATTTTAAGAGGTCAGTGCAATGACGAGTTTTATTTTGACCCTTTCTTTTTCTCTTTCTATTGACATTTTTCTCAACCACCATCTCTGGCTTATACACACCATTGAATGGGTGTGTACCTATTTCATACCAATGCACTTCAATTGCTATAAATCTTCATTTTTTTTGTCAATCTTTATAACCTTTGTAATCCATAATTGATAACCATGTGGATCTTTGGTTGCTAAGACTGCAATCATGCTAACCTCCTTAATATCATGAACTAAACCCCTATAAAGGTCTTCCATGGCTTCATGTTGTGCACGTGATCTTCGAGAAACAATATACATTTATCTTTCCTCTGCTTGTGTAAACTCAATAGAACCTTGATATTCTTATTGTTTAACAACGCTTCTTTCTTCGAATTCATTTGACATATTTTGTGGCCAATGAAATGGATTCTTCAAAAATGTATCTTCATTTGTTGAGCTTGAAATTATGTCACTTTGACCATTGAAAAAAGACTCCCGCCAAACATAATCAACAAAATCAAAGTAATCATATATATCTTTAATTGATTTTTTTTATTTCTTCCAGGCATTCAGAATAATCTACATCTCTATTACGTCTCTGTGCATTATGGATTTCAGCAACTGATTGTAATAACAATAAATTTGATGGAAACATTGGACGATCTGGAATGAACTTAAAAAATGTTAAACCTGATGAAGACCCCATTCTGTAGTAGTTGAATACTTCTTTCCCCATATAAGTGTTTTCCCATCAACTTTTTTTAAACAAAATTGATGTTGGAAGCTAATGTCATTAAGTTTCTCAATACATTTTTTCTTCACCATGTGATCCCTAAATAGACCTTTGCATGTCAACAATTTATTCTAATATGTGAAAAACATGCTCTAGAATGTGTGATTTCTTAATACATTCAATTAATGATGGTAGATTTCCAACATCTTTCTTCTTCAATGTTACTAAAAAACAACTGAATATTTGATCAATATGATCACGAGTGTGTCCAACAAGAAGGAAACCAACTTTCACCTTTTGAAAGATTCCCAGTTGAACAAGCATGCTTATATATCCAAACACAATTTGATTTTTGTTTTCATGACTAATGTTGTCTAACTGTAGATATAGAACTTGAGGAAGATTTCCATACCAATGAGTGAGAACATGATGAATTATGGTGATGGTCAAATTTGCATCATTATGACTATTTGGAGTTGTGAAATAAACCCTTGGACACATTTTCCATTAAAAATCATACAACCAACCAAGTGAAACTAAATGAAATTCTCTTCTTGTAATTGTTTTGATGTATGAAAAAAATGTGGTAGAAATGTTTTCTTCTGGTCCATGCCATCAATTATCATACCTAAATATTTGTTTGGAGAATCATAACACTTATTCTGATGTTTGTACAAATTTTATCTTTCAATTGATTGTTGATTCCGATGTTCTTGAAGTGCTTTGACTATGGAATTTGTACAAGAAATAAAATGAAAATATTGATAATATGTTTTCATAGTTGATAAATATCCAATTTAAAAAAAAAAATAGTAAATACATACCTCTTTCGGAGTTATTTGCTGGATAATCCACAGTTGGTGTCATATTTGTCATCATAGTTGAATGATGATGATGACAAATATGACACCAACTATGGATTAACCAGAAAATAACTCTGAAACGCTTCACCACAGAAATCTCAAAACAATACATACCTCTTTCTACCCCTTCATATTTATCTCTTATTTAAGAGTAGCACATGTACTACAAATCCCCATGCTTGACTTTTTAGGAATACATACATTGTTGAATTGTTTTTTCCATATTCTTGTAAAATATGCATATGTAATAAAAATATCATTTCCTTCAATTCCTTCAACATATTCTTTGTACAAGTAGTAGATTTCCCTCCTTGAGAAATTATTGGGAATATGTATTGTGTCTCTATTTGGTATAAAATCTCCATGTTTGGAAAAGAAGTCACACATCCATGCCAATGTAGTGTTTGTTAATGGCCCACTCTCTCATCCATGATGTACCTTTGAATAAAATGAAAGATATTTTTCCAACCTTGTTTGGATTCTTGATAGACGAATATTACCAATTGAGTGAAATGTTTTGAAAGTATGTCTACAAAGTAAAAGATTCTCAATGTGATAATCATATCCTGTCTTAGTGGATATCATGTACACCATTAAATATGATTTTTTCATGCTCTTATTCATTTACAAATATGTCTTCTTTTTATTCAAGGAATACATGTAGTCCATGTTTTTCAAACTATTCTTTTGACAACAGTCACTTGAAATCAAATCACTTATGGATACTGATTTAGTGAGAAATTAATTCCTAGACCTTGTATAACTAGAATGATTTGGATTGATATAAAAGGGTTTAGTCCTTGTCCTAGACACAATGTTTCTTTGCAATGTCTCCATTATTCCATCATTTTCACTAGAAGGAATTTTCTCATCACTAGAAGGAATATCAAGAAAAACATTGTCAGGAGACCGAACAAGAGAATGTCGATCACCTTGATTTGTTACAGTTGAATGATTGAGAACATGATATTCATTCCTAGGTCCATCATGATCTTGATTTATAATATCATTGATAAGAGGAATATCAAACTCACTAGAAAAATCATTATCATCCTCATCAATGTCATTGGATCTTCCATGAAAATATTCACTTGAAGGAAAATCATTATAACCCTTAATACTATCAATGCCATTAAACTCTTCTCTAACAAGAATGTCTTCATCATCAACAAAATAATCATCAGTGCCTCTAAAATATTCATATGGAGGAAAAACATCAGCATCACCATTGGTGCCTTTAGATTGCCCACCTGGAAAAAATTGTCCACCATCAACATAATCATCTTCACTACTTTTAAAATTCCCACTTGAGGGAAATTCTTCAGCATCCTCATGAGTGCCTTGAAAATTCTCACTTGGAGGAAAATTTTCATCATCGTCATTGGTACCCTAAAAATCCTCACTTGGAGGAAAATCATCATCAACATTGTTACCTTTAAATTCCCCACTCGGGAAAGAGTGTCAACCGTTGGCATAATCATCTTCTTTGCTTTTAAAATCACCACTTGAGGGAAATTCTTCATCATCCTGCTTAGTTCCTTGAAAATATTCACTTGGAGGAAAATCTTCATCGGTGCCTTGAAAATCCTCACTTGGAGGAAAATCATCATCGTCAACATGGCTACCTTTAAATTCCCCACTCAAGAAAGATTATCAAACATTGGCATAATCATCTTCACTACTTTTATAATCCCCACTTGAGGGAAATTCTTCATCATCCTCTTTATTTCCTTGAAAATCCTCACTTGGAAGAAAATCTTTATCATCCTCATCAGTACCTTGAAAATCCTCACTTGGAGGAAAATCATCATCAACAACAATGTTTCTTTTAAATTCCCCATTCAAGAAAGAGTGTCCATCATGGGGATAATCCTCTTCACTACTTTAAAATCCACACTCGAGGGAAATTTTTCATCATCCTCGTTAGTTCCTTGAAAATCCTCACTTGGAGGAAAATATTCATCATCCTCATTAGTACCTTTAAAATCCTCACTTGGAGGAAAATCATCATCACCAACATTGTTTCCTTTAAATTCCCCACCCAGGAAAGAGTTTCCACCATTGACATAATCATCTTCACTACTTTTAAAATCCCCACTTGAGGGAAATTCTTGATCATCCTCATTAGTTCCATGAAAATCCTCACTTGGAGGAAAATATTTATCAGTGCTTTGGAAATCCTCACTTGGAGGAAAATTATCATCCCATTCATTTATCCCATCATCAAATTATCCACTTTGACCTACATTTTGATTATTTTCAATATTATTAAATTGGTGAACAGATTGGTCACCATCATATTCTTTCTCTTTATCATTGGTGCCTTCAAATTCCTCTGATTTAGGACTTTCCTGAGGAACATTTTGAATAAAATTCCTTGCACTATGATCAAAATTCTGACTAGATGAAAAATACGATGCCTCATTTACATTATAAGCATTCCCATCATATTTTCTAGTCCCAAAAGAAGAGGTATGTGAACAAATTGTTGATGTCTCAGAAATAAAATCTTATTTATTTGACGAATCCATCACTTCTCACTAAGCACATAGAATGATACAAATGATCACCCTCCCAATGACAATCTTATAACTTGTAGAATAAAATTTTCCTTCAAAAAATTTCCCTCCAAAATTTCCCCCAAAAGTTTTCCTCCAAAATTCCCCCCTCAATTTTTTCCCTCCAAATTCTCCCCCCTCCCATTTTTTCCTTCTATTATTTTCTCTTCAAAATTAAAACAACTTTTACTTTATTAATTCGTCATTTATTTGTTAATTACAATATTTTTCATGTTTGTTTATTTATCCCACATTCATTAAACTTAGCGATGATCCATTTAAGTTTAGATATATATGTACATAGTCTTCTTATTTTTTATTTGTCCCACATTCGTTACACTTAACAATAATTTATATCATCTTTGTTATATGTACAGAGTCTTGTTTTGTCTTTTACATCGCATTAAATATTGGGCAACATTCGTTAAATAGTTTGAAACAATCTACAAGGCAGAAACATCGAGAAGACATTCGAGGAGAATCTAACATTTCAAAGGTTACTTATTTTTAAAATTATCACCATTTACCAAAAAAAAATTTATAAGATCATTTTTTAATCACATGATATTTTTTCATGCGAAAATTAAAAAAAAAAACCTAAGTTTTTTTAGATGTTTTGTAATTTTTTCTAAAGAATCACAACTTTTTGAAAAAATTTAGACCTTTTTCAAAGAAATTTTAACAAAATTCTTATGGACTTTCAAAAAAAAAAGGCCAAAATTTGGTATACTTTTTATAAAAATTACAGTTTTTGTTGTTTTTTAATAATTGTTTTATAATTTTGGCCCATGGTGATTAGTGGAAATGATTCCCCTCCACGTTGGACCGTGACTTGGCCTATGGGATCGCTTGGGGTGATGCTCGACATCGCCCCATCCCCCCCATGGCCAAGCCTTGGGCGCACCTAGGGCTTCGCCTTGGTGGGGAATGGGGCAATGATCGCCCCAGCCCTCACGACCAAGTCACGATCCCATGCCCAAGGCTTAGTTGTGGGGGCGGAAAGCCTTGGTTCCGACATTTCCCTAGTAACCCCATGGGTCAATTGTTTTTAAAAAAAAATCAAGTTTAATATTTATGGTCTAGGATGTTTTTTAAATTTAATTTTTATGGTCTATAATGTTCTTTAAATTTAATACAATCCCACACTTAATTTATTTTTTTATTTTTTCATATAGATAAAATAGATGAAAATAAAATATCTATGAATGTATCTAGATTACGATCTACAATAATGGCATCCAAAATTGCAATGGGGACCTCCATGAATCATACGCAACAAATTGATAGAACATTTGTTCAAGGTCCAACTCTTGAGTTGTCAAGGGAAATGAAGAATGTTAGAGAGTGGAAATTTGTGGAAGGTGAAAACAAAATGGAATATTCTTGGTTTATTAAAGACAAACAATGCAACAATGGAGAACATCTATATTTGTATTGTGTTGAGTTTGGTAATGTATGTGCAAGGAAATTATCAGCCACTTGGTTTGTTATGAGGTATATGTTTGGTTCCAGACAAAGATATTGTTTATGCACTCGTGAAACAAGACATGACTTATATCAGGATTAGATATTGTTTGAAACTGAACAATTATAATAGGGATGAATGTTTTACAGAATTATGTGCATCTATCGTTGAAGGCATTGAGAAAGACAATGTAATTTTTTTTATTTTTATTTTTGTATCGTGTATTATATTTAGTATCATGTTAATTTTTTAATTTTATTTAACACATAAATGTTATATTTTATTTTTACAGGATTTTGTTGAACGACTTTCACATATGTTAGTGGGGATTTACTCTACAAAGAAAAATATAATGGAAACCATCAATGCCTTTCATATCGATAACTCACAAGAAGGAAGGAAAAATAAACAAAAAGTAACAGAGGTTGAAGTTGCATGAGTAGACAGAAAAAAAACATGAAAGAAGAAATAAAAGTCCTCATTCTAGAAATCCTAAAAAGGTTACATTTGAATATGAGGAAGATCCTAATGAATATTTTTTTGAGATTAGTCCCAATTAGGTTATCTTTTTTTTTTTACGAAAATGGTTATGGATTATATTAAGAAGGTGGACTGGCCAGTAAAACATTGGCAAGCCACTGGGTCCTTTACATCGAGAGTAATTTCTATCACTTTAAAGTTCAAGATCCTGGAAACGTTACACATTACTCAGAATACATCTTGTTGATAGCTATTTCAGCGAGCCAAAGCGGCTTCGTGTCATTACATCTTCCCGCTGATAGACATTTGTTTTCCTTTTGGTGACGACCTGCCATTCATTGCTTTGACCCTGGTTATGAATTTCCAGTTGAGCTTGCACTTCTTCTGCCTCAGCAATATTGGCCCAGCTTGAGGCTTTCTTGGTTGGGCTTGAAGCCCTGGGCAGAGCTGCTTCCGCTGGGTCTTCCCCCTTAACAGGTATGGATACGTATTCCCCTTCAGCTTCTGACGACGATATCTTTGCTTCAGCTTGCTTCTCCGGTTGCGCTCCTGTCCACCAAGTGGGCCTATGGCATCGGGATGATCTTCTTTTCCCGGATGACTTCTCACAATTACGGGCTATGTGCCCTGTTTCAAAACAAACCCTGCATCTGAAACAGAGGTTCCCGAAATCGATCTTCTGGGTCCAAGAGATGTTCTCTCCGAGGAGGATGATTTCTGCTAGGAAACCCTTGTTGAAGTCCATCTCTACACAGATCCGGGCAAAGGTGGAGTTGACTGGGGAAGCTTCAGGGCAATTGCAGAGATATTTCCCTATCCCATTTCCGATAGCTTCAAGAGTTTTGTCCCCCTGGAAGTGCAGGGGGAGTGACAGGAGATGCACCCAAACCAGAGCAGTAGAAATAGAGGCTGTGGATGGATCAAAGTCAGGGATCCACGGCTGCACGGATAGCCCTGCTCTGCCCCAGAACCACGGCCCGGAGCTGGAAACCAAGTCTCTTTCATTAGAAGAATCAAAGATAGCTGTGAAAAAACCCTTCGCAAGGGGGCAGACTGTAATCTCACCCACAAGAAGCGGGGACCATTCGGAGTCGATCTAGGAACGAAGAGCAACCAGATTTGGCCAAAAGCTGTTAAACCTGCAAACCAAGGCAAACTTGTTGAGCTAAGAGGAATACTCTAGTACTTCCTTCGGAAACTGGATAGAAACTGTCGGGGCTTCAACAATCGAAGTATTTGGAGCCGAAGAACCCCCTCGAAGGGTAGCAATATCTTTGAAAGTAGCCCGTCCCGCACGGCCCAAAGAGGGACCCTTATCTGGGAGAGGGTGGGAAGAGAAACCCCCATCGGGCTTGGCACAGGTGTTTGAAGAGGCGTGTGCAGGAGCAGGGGGGGCTCCGGCCGCCACGAAGGACGCAGCCACGAGAGGGGGCGCAACAGCCGCAGGTGCAACCACCAGGAGCTTCACAGCTGCCATTGGGGACTGCCCGGAGCGAGCTTGACGCCTGGATCAGGTCGGGAGGAGGCCAGCGGGCTTGTGGAGAGATGCAGGACCAGGCCGAAGCCCTAAAATCGAACCCTCGCCTTCTCTGTCGTCGCCGCACAAAAAAAAAATGATGAAGATTTTTTTTTTAGTCCCAATTAGGTTATCACTCATTCTCACAAGAAGAATAAACAAGAGAAATGAAAAAGAGTGATGATCGGTGATCCGGATTTATGAGAGGAATGAAAGGAATAACAAACTGAATAGAATAAAACAAAGATATGGAGAACAACCATAGATATCTAGTGAAAAATAACTTCTATTGAATAAATAAAATAGGTTGAATCTGTAAAAATGCAGAACTGAAAAAAACTTGCTTGAATGGTGGTAGTTATCTCTGAGAAGAGATGTGGCTTCTATGTGCAAATGTCTGAGAAGAATGATTACAATGAGACTCTAGAGGCCTTTTTAACATTAGTCATGAATTCCAAAACCCTATACATCCAAAAACCTAACCCTAGGAGATGAAACGCCAAAAGTTATGTGGGCCCCAATGGGTAAGTTGGTACCTCAACTTCATGGGGTCGTAAATTTGCATATGGCCTCTATTTTAGGTGCGTGATAGCCTGTTGGAAAGGTATTTTTGAGAAATACACATAATGTCATCAAAATGTGACTCCGTCTATAGTGTGACTATGGCAAGACAAAAAAGCACTATTTAGGGCCCCAAAACGGCCCTAGAAGTACATAAAGATGTACTGACATGAAAAATTCCAAAATAAGCCAGTTGGATTAAGTGAGAGGCCACCAATATCCACCTAAAAGATGTGTAGGGATTCAGACAACCCCATAAGTGTAGAACCCACAATTACAAAGAATTACATGTAACATAAGAACATGTTGAACTAAAAACCGTCAAGAGGAGGCAATTGGAATAGGTGGGTGGCCACCAATATCCACCTGGATCAGTCCTCCCCCCTTAGGAAGAAATTCTCTCCATTACGTTGAGTGCCCACATTAGGTGAGGAAAATTTTGTTGAATTTGGCCCCGAGTGAGCTACTTTCCTTGGTGTAGGAGTTTCCCTGCCTTGACAACCCTATAAATATGGATCCTCTGTTGGCGAGTGCCCTTGACCTGTGTGTCCACTATTTTATTAGTGGATTCATATTCCAATGCAATAAGGGTTGAGATCTGTTGGTATCAACTGTTATTTGATCTCAAAGGTGTTCAATAATGGTGGAAAGTATGGCTGAAGGAGGTCCACATTGAACACTGGGTGCAAGCCAAGGAAGGGTGGAGTGTTGAGCTCAAAAGAATTGCTACCCACAACCTTAGTGATAATGTAAGGCCCATATTGAAGTGGGCAGAGCTTTCAATGGGGATATGTAAGGAACTCTTTCAGAAAATGTAACCAGACCTTGTCTCCCACCTGAAATGGGTGCGGTACCCAGTGTTGATCATGGCATTGCTTGTACATAGCATTGGCTTTCTGAAAAATCTCATAGACATGTTGGCGGATGTGTTGAATCTACTCAATGAATCTGGTGGATTTATCATCCTCAAACTGAACATGGGAATATTATGCATGTGTGGTTGCAAGAGATAGTGCAACATCAATGGAACCCAAGGGTTGGAATCCCTGCCCCACCTGAAATGGGCTATGGTCAATGGAGCTATGTAGATCCCTATTGTAGTTGTGTTGAACATAGGGAAGACTCTCATCACATGTACACAAATGCTTAGAGGTGTACATGCATAGGATGTGCACAATGATCCAATTGACAACCTTTGTCTGGCCATAGGTTTGGGGGTGGAAAGCAGTGGATTTAGTGATCTTGGTGTCCAACAGTAACCAGAGACTTGACCAAAATGTGTTGAGGAACATCTTGTCTCGATCTGAGGTGATGGTCTATGGTATCCCAAAATGGACCCACACCCATTCGAAGAAGAGCTTGGTAGTATCTTTGAAAACTGACCAACCACCACAAATACACAATCATTGTCGTGCTTGTTGGATGGAAGGCCAGTCATGTAATCAATCGAGATGGATTCTCAAGGCCTCTCAGGAGTAGGAAGAGGGTTATATAAGCCTTTCTTCTTGATGTTTGGGTTGGTAATGGAACAAGTAGTGAAATATCTGATATAGTTACTGAAGTATTTTTGAATCTTTGGAAAATAAAAACGTTTATGTAGAATGACCACAATTTTCTCCACACCAAAATTCCCTGCCATCCGACTGTAGTGACCCTCCCAAATCATCTTTGCACGCTCTCTTCTGGGAACACAAAGGTGGCCCAAATGGCATAACAATCGATTATGGATGTGAAAATCAGTGAAATTTTCTCATGTACCCAAGAGATAATAGGTGGTGGTGAAGTCAGGGTCACGTTGATAAAGTTGGGGCCACTCATATGCCTCATGCCCACAGGAATGGAGAACCGTGGTGAGTGCAACAATGAGAGGGCGACTGAGTTAGTCATCAACATAATTTGTGCTCCCTGTCTTATACTTGATGTTGAGATGAAACTGTTGTAGGTATGTGGACGACTTTTGATGGCAGTTGTTCTGCAACTTCCCCTGTGTTTGTATGAACTGCAGAGGCTTTTGATTAGTGTGGATGATTGTCTCCTTTCCCAGAATGTAATGTTTCCATTGACGATAGGATTGCACAATAGAATACATTTATTTTTCATAAATGAGGTATTTCCAGATAGTATCTGAGAGTGTCTCACTATGGTATGCTACTGGGTGACCATGCTGAGTGAGAACTGTGCCTAGAACATAGTCAGAGGCATCAGTCTCAATATCGAATGGTTGTTGCAGATCAAGTAAGGAGAGTATTGGATTTGAGTACATTCGATGCTTCCAATCATCAAATTCTTGTTTTTGTGCCTTCCCTCATGCGAACTTTGTCTTACCACCACCCTTGGTTACTTGGTTGAGGGCCCATGCAATATGGGAGAATCCTAACATGAACCTTCGGTAGAAGTTGGAAAGTCCCAAGAAGCTCCAAATCTTAGTTAGTGTGGTCAAGGCTGGCCAATAACGAGTGACTTGGATCTTAGCTCGATCCACATGTACCCCATGCTCACCAGAAATGTATCCCAAGTATTGGACCGTTTGCATGCCAAAGGATCATTTTTCCAAGTTGGCATATAGCTTGTGTTGCTGCATAGTTCCCAAAACTTGTTGAATATGTTGCATGTGCTCCTCTGAAGTTTTTATGAAGAAGAGGATGTCATCCAGATATACCACCACAAAAGAGTTGGTGAAGGGTCTCAATACATCATCCCTCAATATCATGAAATTTGTTGCTGCATTTGTTAATCCAAAGGGCATGACCAACCATTCAAGGAGACCTTCTTTAGATTTGAAAGTTGTCTTCCATACATCAATTGATTCGATGGGAACCTAGTGGTAGCCAGACATTAGGTTAATCTTGTTGAAGAAATTTTCCCCCTTGAGTTGGTCAAGAAGGTAATCAATTAGGGGAATTGTGTATCGGTTCTTGACTATGATTTTGTTTAATTATATGTAATCAATGTAGAGTTGCCACATCCCGTCTTCTTCTGCACCAGCATAATCAAACTTCCGCAAGGGGAGGAGTTGGGTCGGATGTGCCCCTTTTGAATTATCACTTGGATCTGGTGCTTGATTTTATCATTTTCTATTAGCGATTGATGATAGACTGGTCCATTAAGAAGCGATGCACAGAGGGTTAGATCAATTGGATGCTTGACTTGGAAGTGCGTCGGTACCCCAATGGGTGAGGAGAAGATGTCTTTGTACTCTTCCACGATCTTTTCCACTTGCTTCTACTGCAAAGAGAGGCTCTATGTATAGGTCATGAATGTGGCAGTGACCTTATGCTTACTGTAGGAAAGAATCACAAATAATATGAACTTCCCGGTATGTGAAATCACCGTATTGCATTGCTTAGGAGAGATTAAAGAAATAGCAATAGGCGGCACTACCTCTGGTATCCTATACAATTGTCTACCCAAAGTGATAATAGCACTGTAGAGTCTAGACTCATACATAGCATGTCACTTCAACAAATATGGGTAGCCTAAAAGAACATCACAAACTTCAAGGGGAGAAATATCACACAATACCTTATATTTGAAGGGATTCATGTTGTAGGGAAAACATGATTGTTGGTTGACATGGAGATCTCATCCTTGGTGAAGCCAATGATGGTGTAGGGTTGCGAGTGTGGTGTTATCAGTAGGTGCAACCGCTTAGCGACATTTGCTAAAATCAGGTTCTTCTTACTGCCACTATCGACAATGAAATGCAACGGAGTCCCCTTTACCCACATCTGTGAGTGAAAGATGTGTTCCCCTTCCTCTGGTTCTTCTATTTCTCTTGGTTTTACTTTGGTGTTAGTGAAAATGGCACTATATTCAACATGGATGATCCACTTCCCACTTTTTGGATTTGATTTGGAGTCAGAATCTACCTCTAACTTGAAATATTTCAGCTCGGCCACCAGTGACTACTTGGAGTGACATTCTTCAGTGTTATGCCAAGAAATTTTATGGTATTCACACAATTTTGCTATTTCCTTCTTCGAATTCTCATTACCCCTCTTGGGTTTTGACTTGGACTAGTTGTCCTGAGAGAAGCCATCTTTTCTGTATCCCTTGTTTTATGGGTTGGGGTTGTATTTTCCCTACTTCGGCTGTGAGGAGTTTGCAGATCCAAACTCTCACCTCTTTTGCTTAAATTTTGGGTCGATCTTGACAACATATCTGTAAGCCGCACCTAATGATGCGATGTCCAGAAACTCCATTTTTGTTTGAATGTATCTATGCAGACAACCGCATTATTTGAGCACTAGATGTTCTTCAGAATCTTTGATACCCAATTTTGTGTGTAGGGTATGGAAAATATTGGTGAAATCTGATATTGTCTGGTCCCTTTCCTGACTCAATGTGGTCGATCTTATGTACTCATCCTCGTCGCTTCCAACAAGGTAGTATTGTTCATTAATGGCATCCCTGAAGGATTCCCATGTGGGAGCAACCACAAATATTGCATATTTCTCTATGGACCTTTGCTTAGAGTAAGTATCTCACCAGTCCTTAACATTGGGGATGACCTTGAGGAGTGTAAAAGTAATATTCCCCTATCGGAAAAATTGTGGACCGAAAAATACCCTTCGAGCAGATTCATCCATTTATCTACAACATTTGCATCTATCATTCCTTCAAATAATGTAATATCAAAATTTACATGTACCTTGAAGGGGGTTGCATGGCCACTTGATGAAAACATGTCTCCTCTAGGCAACCGTCGAAGGATCTGTGCAAAGATGTCCATCATTTCGTTCCTTTTTTGCGCAAGGGATTCCTTGAGCAACATTTTAAAATGATCTCATGCTCCATAATATTTCTTCTCTTCCCCCATGGGTTGTTGTCAAGCTTAGTGTGGCCGATATTGAAAAGGATCGATTGGTTCGAGTCCCAACTTCTTGTACCGAGATATTGTCGGGGACATGCATCAAGAAAAATAAATGAAGAGTAGATCGCTCTGATACCACTGATCTAGATTTATGAGCGGAACGAAAGGAATAATAGACTAAATAAAATAACATAGAGATACAAAGAACACCAATAGATATCCAATGAACAATAACTTCTATTGAATAAATAAAATAGGTTGAAACTGTAAAATTGCATAACTAAAAAAAACTTACTCGAATGGTGGTAGTTATCTTTGAGAAGAGATGTGGCTTCTACTCTCATCCATCTGAGTAGAATGATTACAATGAGGCTCCAAAGGCCTTTTTAACATTACTCATGAATTTCAAAACCTTGGACATCCAAAAACCTAACACTAGAAGATGAAACACCAAAAGTTATGTGGGCCCCGATGGGTAAGTTGGTATCTCAACTTCCCAAGGTCGTAAATTTTGCATTCGACCTCCGTTTTAAGCGTGTGATAGTTTGTTGGAAAGGTATTTTTGAGAAATACACATTATTCCATCAAACTCTGACTTCGTCTATAATTTGACTATGGAAATCCAAAACAACATTGTTTAGGGCCCCAAAATGGCCCTGGAAGTACAGAAAGATGTACTGATATGAAAACTTCCAAAATAAGTTAGTTGGATTAGGTAGGCGGCCACCACTCTCCACTTGGAAGCTATGTAGGGATTCAGACATCCCCAAAAGTGTATAAACCACAATTACAAAGAATTACAGAATAACGTGTTGAACTAAAAATTGTCAAGAGGAGCCAATTGGAATAGGTGGGTGGCCACCAATATCCACCTAGATCAACTGGGGATGATTCCATTCCCATTGATTATAAAGAAATCATTGATTTAGATGAAACTCATTTAAATCGTAAGAGGAAGAAATAAAATGTTGTTTATTACGAAGAAACCATCGTTAGCTCTGAATATTATAATGAAAGTCCTAAAGGCAGTAGAGAAATAATAACACCAGGTGTTGATCTAGAGGATGGTATTATGAAAAAACAAAAAATTCCATTCGAAATAGATTAAGGATGACAAATTTAGTTGATGATGGCCATACATTTGAATTTAATGTGGAGAAGCTTTATAAACCCACAGAAGGGAAAGAAAAACATCAAATTAGAAAACCACATCACTTGCATATTCATAATTTAAGAGCATTGATTAGGTACAATCCATATGAATATGTGGTTGACTACCTAGTTCTTGTTGACCGAATGGAAGTTCCTAGCAGGGATGAATTTGATAGACCAAAATTTTTTGACTAAAAATATTATGTGATCAGAGGAAATCATTCTGTAGAGGCTAGAAGAGAATTGATGCAAAAATATCCCAATAACCCTATTTTTTAGACAATCAAATGCATAATTTATGTTGGTTTATCATATTCATAAGAAAAGTTATTGGCATGGAATCATAACACAGATACTGAGTACATGATGTCCATGAATTTCAATCAAAGGGTGAGGTTTATTCATAATGATTTTTCTGAAATATGTCATGGGGAGAGATCAAATGTTGATGTAAAGTTTCAGAAGAAATGTTGTATGGAAATAGGATTTCAAATTAATGATGAAAATGCAAAAGAAAAATATCGCAAAGGAAGTTATGTATTCAAAGATGTGGATGATTATCTTCAATTGGGATTTAGAACTAGAAAGGTATGGGATTTGATAGATGATATCTTCAGTCTATGGGAAAATATTGGTATAAAAAGTCAGAGAGTTAAGAAGGCTAAACCCTTAATATGTAGCACAAGTAAGACAAGTCATGAAATCAATAATCTTTTTGAAGATATGACTATAACACCTTGGAGAAAGATACGAGTGAAGGATGAGAAACTTATCATAGCTATATTATCACATATAAGGTTGGGTGAATTTTCAATGGAAGAAATGTGTTATGAATTTAAAAAGTAAGTTTGTTGAGTTATTTTTATTTATGTTAGGACAAGAAAATTAATTTTTTGAGTTTAATATATCAATGCTCTAAGTATTTTATTATATATATCATTATAAAATTAATTTTTTTTTAATTTAGTCACAAGGTATATATGAGACTACAAGAGGAAATGGTTAAAATGTTGAATGAAGAGAGTTGGGACAATGTTAAGCTCAACTATCCAGATTCAAGCTCTACAGTAGTATTGAAACAATTTTTGTTGCATTAAAAAAGGTATGTTGATTTATTACATTCATATTACTCGTTTGTAGATTAATTTATTTATATTTTATTAGTTATAGATATGTAACTATATGTTTGTTTGTTTCATTAAATATGCCAAAGAAGAATGCAGATGGAGTACTTGAAACCTTCAAAAGTTTTATTCAAAAATCCAAGTTTGAAAGAGAAAGAAGAAGACGTGTTCAAACTATTGAACTTGATTAAACCCTTGATCACTACTTTTGGAATGGTCTCGACATTGTTCAGTATAAAGTGATAATAGATGATTGTGAACAAATTGTAAATATTGTTCCTAAAAAAGAATACTCCCTAGTTATTGTGTATATCCCTCGTGGTTATAATATTCAAAACATTGGATATGATATTGATCCTTATACTTACCAAGATTTCAATAAAGTGGTTATGAGATTTACAGAAGTCACAACATCACCATTTTCGATATTTCTGGTTTTTCATTCAGGCACACAACAATGATTAGTACTATCAAACTTCAAGGGAAAATAAAAGACAATGATGCAGCATATTTGGTAAGATATTGAAAGATTAAGATTAGAAATCAATTTTATTAATTCACAAGTTAATTGAATTTGCACTTATTTATATTACAAGCACACGCCTAATATTCAGAGCTCCAATAGAGAACCATTTACATATGATATTTGTTGGCATGTTTTACAGACAGTGTATGCTTGTCATTGATGGCAAGAACATCGATGGAAAAGATCAGCATGATCAGCGGCGCAGTGATAATGGAAGAGGAGGAGCAATAGTGAACATTGGATCTTATTTAGAATCCCCGATGATCGTTAGATATGAATTCAGAGAAGAGTAGCATGCAGTAGATGAGAATAGATCTTGGGCGTTCGATCTAAGCATGGGGTACATCCATCGTTGGATCAGGGAGGACCTGCACATTCATTAAAGAGCAAGAAGAGGCGAAATGCGAAATGCCAAAATATGTTGGTCTGACTCCATTTCGAAGTTTTGTAGATCGTGACTTGAAGGCTTGAGACCCTTCATCATAAGGTGGCGAAATTGTGAAGTGGAAAAATTGCGAAGTGGCGAAATCACGAAGTGGCGAAATCATGAAGTGGCGAAATCGCGAAGTGGCGAAATCGCGAAGTGTCAAAATCGTGAAATGCGAAATGGAAAAATGATCCTAGCCATTGGATCAAGGTGTGATCTAGGTCGTCAGATCCAGGAGGTGAATATGGCAGACCACGTTAGAAAAGATAGTCGTGGACCATTGGATCAAGAGGATGCGTGGTGAAAAATCAGAGTACCACAAAGACCCCATTTCGGAGTTTCGCAGGTCATGAAATTCAAAGGAAAGAGGTTTAAACTCACGATATGCGAAATTGCGATATGATCTGAGCCGTCTAATCAAGATCAGATCTGGACCGTCGAATCATAGGACACGTGGTGGAAGATCATCATGTCACTGACTGGAATGTCAAAGGAACAGGGTTCCCTAACCTCTCGAATTCGTGATATGCGAAATCATGAAACTATCTTAGCTGTCAGATCGAGGTTTGTTATAGACCATTGATCCAACTCCATCTCGGAGCTTCACCTATCATGACTTGGAGTGACGAGAACCTCCATCACAGGAATCACGAGATGCGAACTCACGATAAGATCAGGATCATTGGATCACCAAGAACGTGGATCGTTGATCTGAGCTCCATCTTGGAGCTTCGCCTATCGCGACTTGGAGTGACGAGAACCTCCATCACAGGAATCACAAGATGTGAACTCACGATAAGATCTGGACCATCAATACACCAAGATTTTGTACCGTTGATCCAACTCCATTTCGGAGTTTCTCCTATCGCGACTTGGAGTGACGAGAGCCTCCATCTAAGGAATAGCAAGATGCGAGATCGCGAAAAGATTAGGACTGTCAGATCACCTAGAACATGGACCATCGATATGAGATCCATCTCAGAGTTTCTCCTATCGCGACTTGGAATGACGAGAGCCTCCATCTAAGGAACAGCGAGATGAGAGATCATGAAAATATTTGGACTATTGATTCATCAAGATCATGGACTGTCAATTAGGGTCGATGAAGATCATGAGTTCACAGTTCCTTTTAGCGCAGATAGTGGTCACTGTTTGTGGTCACGTGGAGGAAGGACCTAGTGCAGATAAGCTCTGCCTCAGAATTTCGGGGATCACGTCTAGTACGAATGCCAAAATAACGAAAAGGTGAAATGTCGTTGTAACCGGTTGTCACCGCCTGTGGTCACGTAGAGGAGGGAGCTAAAGCATCCAAACTCCTTTTCAGAGCTCGCGACATGAAGAGTCAAGATGCCTCATCACAGAATCTTCGAATTGCGAAAGTGTGAAACGCATAAATCACGACAATATCCTTCAGAGCTAATCCAATAGTGCAGATGAAACTGAAGGAGATCAGAGGGCTACTGTTGCACGTCATAGTGTAACTGCTAGAAACCACTGATGGTTTCTGCTAGAGGACTCGAAGACACTTCGAGGTGATTGACAGAGGAGATGAAGAGTCTCTAGGAATCTTCAAGAGGGATGAATATTCTCATGGAGGCGATTGACAACTAGATGAGAATTGAAGCCTGTAACTGGAACAGAGAAGGTGAGCTCGACTGTCACAGAGAAGATGAAGAGTCTCAACTGCTAGAGAGGATGAGGAATCTCATAATAACATACAGTGATGCTGAAGGAGTGGAAAAACGGCCAGAGAATCTGAAGAGTCACAATGATGATCAGACAAAGAACTCGAGTTGTGTAGAATATCGGTGTGGTGTGAGTATGCAGAGGTATTGTGTGCATTTCATGCACAAGGTGCACAAAAGCTATAAATACACAGTACAGAGAGGAGATGTGGTTGTTGTTGCTGCTGGAGTTGTTGTGGATGATGTTGTTGAAGGTGATTCATGCATGAAGAAGGATTAGAGTGCAGTAGCTAAAAGGCACAGAAGAAGAACTATGCAGCGAATGGACATGGCGCACAGAGCATAAAAACCAGAAGAATAGAATGGGCAGTGGATGCATGTTGGAAGACAGTGAGGAAGTTTGAGTAGCAAAATCTTGCAGAACAGTGATGAGACTGGTAATCTATTATTGAACACTATATCACTGTAATAGGTTTCAGTATTTCATATTCATAATCCAGGGTGGTTGGGAGGTTCTAGGGAGGATTGGTGTCCTTAGAGGTTCTAGTGGGTTCTTGAACACAGGGAGTTGGTGCTAGAGAAACCAGGGAGTTGGTGCTTCCTTCTAGTGGGTGCTAGAGAAAAACAGAGAGTTGGTTCTCTCAGCAAGTTGCAACTTGCAAAAAATAGGTTGTAGCCTCACAAGGAGTTGGTGCTCATATGTATGATAATGTAAAGAATGTAAATAATACTTATCATATAAAGAAGAAGAGGTTTTTACCCTGTATGGGTTTCCTTGGGAAATATCTGTCTTTGTGTTTCTCATATATGTGACTGATGCTGAATGTGACATTGTTTATTTCCCTTCATTATTGTGATCATCATTGAGTGCCTTGTAAAGATTTTAAAAGAAGCATAATTGTTTAAGCACGGTAACAACTGATTCACCCCCCCTCTCAGTTGTCCAACAATATTGAGAATATACATCGTGCAACCTCGACAAAAGATTATTCTTATAATTCTATTCTTTTCAATGTAAAGGATGGAGGGAAGCCTCATAGTTTATTGGTTTACAATGTTGTGGTTGGAAAGCTAACATATGAGGAAAATGATTTGAAAGGAGATATGGTTAACATTTATCAAAAGCCATAAGCATTAATTAATTATCTTATAGATACATTTTCAAATGAAAGAGATTGGGTTTTGGATTTGTTCTCAAGTTCAGGTAAGAATTGTGATCTAACAGTTATGAAATCATACTTCAATCTTTATGATTTTAAATTTATGTCATTTTACATTATTTAAGTTAAATATTTATTTTTTACTTTGTGATTAGGTACAACACTGACGTGTTTCTTACAGAAAGGAAGAAATTGCATAGCCATTGAAAGTGACTCATTATAGTGTGTTTTATTCAGCAGATAATTAATGTGATTCTAGCTCTTCCAGATGAAATGCAAGAAGTTGGATTGAGGAAATGATATTTTAATGAATCAAATGTGGAAAAAATGTCAAAGGAACCTAATGTACCATTAGGAGGATTGATTGGAAATGATCACTTTGGAGAACTTGTGGATATCAAAGACTCAATGGAAGAGAAAAATGACACAATGGAAGCACAAAATGATGTCCAAGAATATAATAATGTGTCTATTGAGAATGATGAATTTGAGATATATGATATTGCCGATTAGTTTTAAGATGCCCTTGAAAACAATGCTCAATTTTGCAAATTTTTTATGAGCTATAAGTGTAATGTTTTGACTTTCAGATTTTGAAATAAGAATGAATAGGTATCTGTTGTTGTTTTATGATGATTCTTTTTTATTATTTACTTTTTACTTTTATTTGTATGTGAATCACTATACTTGGGAAAAGAACATGAAATGTTGTCATTTTTTTACTTCAAATGTATAAAAATATGAAAAATTTTGTTAATTTAAAAAAAAAATCATTTTTTTGGTTCAATTGTGTCCATAAAAATGCTTTATTTGACATGTTATTTCAAATGGATAGGTACCAAAATGTATATATATTTTTATTTTATATGTATTTAAAATGTATATTTTTTTTCTAAATATTTAAAAATAGTGTTATTTAACTACAATTTTTTTCTATGTATTGAAGTAAAGGTAAATAATGTGTTAAAAATGATATTTTCCACTATATTTAAAAAGTATGGAACCACAAATTAATTGAGACACAATTATATGAAAAATATAAATTTCAAAAAAGTAAATGGTATACAACATTTATAACATCGAAAGAAGAATGGAAAAATGATTAAAAACACCATTGAAAAAAAAAACTTAGAAAATTTTGAAAATAGATGAAAAAAACATCGTTGAAAAAAAAATTAGAACAATTTGAAAATAGATGAAAAAATAAGCATTTTAAAAAATAATGTAGATACATTATGGATAAGAATATTTAAAATATCAAAAAACAACCTAAAAAGGGAGGGGAGTGCTACCAGTAGCACAACTTTTCAAAACAAGGTAAAAACTTTGATCCCCCAAAAATGAGAACTCTGTAGAGTTATCGTTAAGTTAGTAACTATGTTTTCAAGTTCTTGCTATGCTAGGACAAATCTAGAAGGATTATATATATATATATATATATATATATATATATATATATATATATATATAT
>JZKD02S0066751.1:1881073-1901635 GCA_000966675.3 Picea glauca | reverse complement strand
CATGAATAAGTATTTCATTCTCTTTACAACACATACAATCACTCTTTGGCATGGGGTAAACCACAACAGACAGAAATGACTGCAGAAATCAACTCTAATCTCAAGTATGCTATATAGAAATATATCCTAACAAGACAAGATAAAAAGCCTACCTCATCCAGACGTTTGATGAAGTCCACCATTGAGCACTTGAATCAAAGCTATACACCTGTAACTTGTCCTCAACAACCAAGATACACAATAATATGTTGATAGTATATAAAGTTAGCACATATAATAGCATAATCCATCAATATTCATAACAAATATGCCCATGGAATAAAAATTCAAATATTTTCAAGACATTAATTGGACGAGAAAAGAGTATTTCTATTAAAATATGAACAACAGAAATGTATGAATGAAAAACTTATGTGTCAGAACGTCTCAGAGCCGAGAAACTAAGTCCCTTCTAGTTGGGTCTCCACCACTTCAATCCTTCACCAAAGGTAGGCTCATATAAGAGAGACAATGAGGTTCTCCATCAAATAGGGAAAAGCTTGGGGGTTGAACAATGTGTTCATACTTAAAAGGAAAAATGGATGCAGACTCAATATGAAGTGAATAATTTCTCCAGAGTAACTTTTCTCTCAAAGTTGAATTTTTCTCCTCTCTTCCACAGTTTGGATATGGCCCATTTATATCCGTCAAATGGAACTGAAGGACTGAGTCGGAACGTTTCCAGTATATGGAATATCAAGGATCATGGATTTCATGACGTGACATGGAAACCCAACATTATTTTTTGATTTTGGGCATAAAACCTGATGTACATGGGATGTAATGGTGAAACCTATGTATATGCATGTTGTATAGATGTTAGGGCACGTATATGTGGAAAATATGATTTTTATCTCTGGGAATTGCAAAAAGGAACTTCAAGTGTGCATAGGGAAATGGAAAAGGTATTTTGAACAATTTTCATGGGGTGAGGAAAATCTTGCTATAATAGATGCCCCTAATGTGTGTTACACATTATTTTGGTCACCCCAGTGATCCATTGACAAACATGTGTTCATGTTCCTAAAAAAATGTCTTTTTCCATGAGGGAGGTGACTGGATTTCTCTTCTTAAAAACCCTAGGGAGAAAGGTCGTCACAGGCTACACTATACATAGGGTGCGACGATGTCTGATCATCGACCCTTGCCCTAAAGATGGGCTGCAACGTCTCCACAGGTTGCTCTATAGCTAGGGTGCGACGATGTCAAAAGATTAAGAAACGGTCAAGTTTCATGAAAGTTCTAGAAGGGGATATTCTAGAAGATGAGGTGGTGTCTGAATGGTTTGGATTTTAATTGCTTCTCTGATTTGGTGGGATCATCCTAATATCCTCAACCATCTCTCTTTCCCCTATATAAAGAGGGATCTCTCATGGAAAAGGTTAAGAAAGCATAAGCAAGGTTAGGGTGAAACTAAGGCTAAGATTTGGATGAAGAATTCTACTTCAGCTCATGCTTGAGAGCTTCATTTCAGTTCATCAAGTCATTGTGGATCTTATTCATTGAAGGTTGGAGCAAGTGTGTGTGTTGGAGTGAAGGGTCATCGAAAGGGGACCTTGTGACATCAAGGCTTTGGTTGTAATCTCCACTTTCATTTTAATACAATGCATTTATATGTTTCTTTCCCATAAAACTTGTTTTGTTTTATTGTATGAATCCTTGATCACATACATAGGTTCTCGTTGAGTTCATTATATTGATTTCACTTTGGTTGGCTTGTGTTCCCTTGTATATTCAATATCACAAGAGAATCAGAGCAAAACTAGGATGATGATGGCAGGAGGGAGCGATATTTAAACGGTATGTTGCATATCTCTTGTTAAATAGTGAACTCAATAGTTAGAACTTAGGGAAAGCATCATGTTCAATTATTTTTTGTTCTAGATCTAGGTGGATCTAGGGAGATCTATTTATGTCTGCATTACCCATTAATCCCATAACAAAATTGGCGACCATACTGGGGATACAACTTCCTTTTGATTTTTCCTTCCCATTTTCTTTTAGCCTACCTTCCTTTGATTGAATTCACTCTTTGAGTCAGTGGATGATCCATCTGGACTCCCTGGGTCTAGAAGTTCATTTAGATTTTTTGCCTTTCTCCCATTTTTTCTTCATTTACAGAGATCGTCGCACTGCACCATACTAGCAACATGTGACGACCCTCATACATCGCACTCTTCTTGACCAATCCAATGTGATTACGTCGCATTGTGCTCCTCTAGCAGCCTATGACGACCTTTTCTCACCGCACTGTGTCTCATACCTAGCCTGCGATGACTCCTGTAGATTTTGTTGGAGTGGGTCAATTTATCTTTTTTCACCCAGATTTGCCTCAAAGGCCTGGGGTGGACTTCTGATGCCAATGTTTGAATGATTCATGAGTTTAAAGCTTGCTTGTGATTGGTTTCCAGTGATTGAAAGCATTTCTTGGTGATTTTGCAAGTTTTTTTCTTTTGGTCTTTGTCTCAAGGATATAATCTCGGGTTCTTGATCTGAGTGCTTGTTTGACAAAAGGTATTTTGGTTTATTTAAAATTTTGGATTGTTTTCACTTACCAGATTGCTTGTTGGTTGAGAAACACTTTTTGTTTGTATTTGACAAAAACTTTCTTTTCATCTTCATTTTTTTCTATATTACAAGTTTGAATTGGGAATTATGTTGCGAATGTCTTGATTTTCTTGGATTACATTTTTCTTTCATCATTACATCTTTGATTTTGTTTTGGAAAGGAAGAACTGAATTCATTTATTCATTTTAGTAATCTCTCATAAGAGAATTTTTATTCGAAATATTTGTTAAAGAGAAGAATTGGAAAATTTTGTAGTTCGTGATTATTTGGAATTGTGTTCATTTGAAATTAAGAAATTGCAATTTGTAGCTTTTTGTACTTCAAAAAGAAACACCTTCTCCATACTGTAATTAGAGTTCACTGAATTGAAAATTTCACATTCATTTCTTCTTTCATTTTCTTGGGTCAAGGTCACAACTTCATCAGTTTCATTTCCATCTCCCTTTTGAGTAAACAATGGCCTCTAAAACACAACGTAAATTTAAAATTTTTTAGCAAATTTTTATTTTCTAGGGATAATTTTCACCAACATTAGCTAGGATAGCGCTTTGGAATAGGTTGTAAGTCACACTCTCCAAAGCATCAAAACACACAATAGTATCTTGTGATAGGGAGAGTTCAAATCCAATTGCTACATTTTGTCCTGGGAAGCCCTTCTAACACAAGGGTCAATCACGAGGTCGCATTAAGACTAGCAGAGTTACTCACCCTACTTTGTTGGTCATGGTGTAGAGATTGCGCGTATTAATGGGGGTCACTTGAAGGTATACCCACAATTATGTGTGGGATCCTCTCGAGTTGATTTCGAGCTATATACCCTACCTTTGTGCATGGATCGGACTATCGACTGTTTCCCCAAGAATCACTATTGTTGCTCGTAACCTTAGTAGCCTATCTCTCTAGGGTATTTACACGAGGTGACTATGGAGGGGCAAGTCTTCACGGTACCTGGAATCAACGTTGGCCAAACTCACTCGGGCTCCTTGGAGGGTATACCCACAATTATGTGTGGGAGCTTGCACCAGGGTGTAAGTCTGTTAAGCAGGTCATCAATGTAACTTTTCCACCCACTTTATCCTAGCCCCTTCTTGTCTTGGTTTCGCGACGTTGGATTTCATTACCAACTAGTGAATTCACAATAAGAAGGTTTGTTTGCTTGGTTTGATTTCTAGATTTTATTAGTGAGTGTTGTTTGTTTCCTTAGTTGGACACATATTTTTTTTGTTCTTTACTTGGTTCAGCCAACATCAACCTTCGTCGTTCATGTAGGATGCAAGGGCTACCAATAGAAGATTACCACCCTTTGCTTCCTAATTCACCATAAGGATCTCCTGAGGGAGTAGTGAACAACGAAGTAGCTTCTGAAGTTGGAAGCACACACTCTTTGGAAGGATTTCGAATTGTTTTAGATTCCTTAGAGGTGTTCCGACTTCCCCCAAACCCATAGTTAATTGTTCGACAAGATCCACATCTACTTCAAATGAAATCATCAAGAGAAATTATTGTTGTTTATAATAATGAATTACCTACCAGACCTAACGCATGATTTGGAGTAGAGGATCCACTTTTTCATAGTAAATCATTTAGGACCCCAACTCACACTGTTATAACTTCTAATCCAAGTTCTATCCCTTTGACAGTACGTGATCTTTACAGAAACCTAGGAGTGAGTCCCAATCAACCTATGGCATCACAAATTCTTGAGATGTATTTTACCTATATGGTACCTTTAGACCATTTTACTGGTACTACCAGTAGTGTGTTGATTAAGGTTGGTTTTCATTGATGTCAACCCTTGAAGAAAGCCCCACAGCATAAAGGTTTAGGTAATGGACCCAATATTGTTTTATGTAAAGATGAATCATTATTGTCTTGTCATGGTTGATAAGAAGTAAATATGGATGAACTCCAAAGTGGTCCCCTTATGGTGAAAGCCCTCACAGGAAGACGCTTTGCGGAGTAAGAGAACCCATGCTTAATTGTGGAATAATGAGATGAAGGAAAGTGAATTTGTCAGAGAAACTATCCTATATGGATAGTTCTTGTCATTCCATTTCCATTGGTATGTGGAACGTCACATAACTCCTCACAGTTAGAGAGTTATGACCATGTGAAGTTGGAGAACCCAGGTTTGGGTAATGGACCCAAGTTTGTTTGATGGATAACGGTATGATTTTTTATATATTTTAAGGTAATACTATTCTATATGGATAGTACATGTCATTCCATTTCTGGTGGTATGTGGAACGTCACAAAACTCCTCACGGTTTGAGAGTTATGGCCTTACGAAGTTGGACAACCCTCATATGTCATCTAGAAGCCCCAAAAGGTCAAAGTAGTGAAAGTGGTTTAAGAGTTTTTAGAAGGTAAATAATAAAGTGAAGTGATGAGTGTACTATAATTCAAATTTAATACAAAATAAATTATTTAAATAATAAATTCAATGGAGAAATCAGAAGTGGGTTAACCCTAAAATAAGGAAAGTGGGCAAACTGACCTAGAAGATGTTTTTAAGGAAGCTACTTGGAGAGTATAAATAAGAGGCAAGGCTCTCTAATTTAACATAAAATTGAGAATATTGAATACCTATAGTTTTCTGAGGTAACCAAAGGATATCTAAGCCAAATTTCTGAGGGAAGGTGAAGAAAAGAAGGCCGGAATTCAAGGATAAATTCTTTTGATGATGCTTTCTAAGGTGTTTTGGGTAACAATGTCATAAATTCTTCATAACAAATCCAAATTCAATAAGGAAAAATGTGTTGGTTAGAGTATAGTTTGTAGTATGATGTGTAACGGTTTCATATCGATTCAACAAATATTCTGTGTGGGGCATGCTCTACAAGGTCGCTTTGTAGAATAAGCCAGAATTCAACAGGTATGCCATTTTTGCTATAACTCCTTTTCTGAGAGGTTAAAAGTAGTGCCACCTCAAAAAATTACATAAAAAACACTTAAAAACATTGTGTATCAGTTTTAGATCTTTATTCATTACAGGTTCAAAGTTATGATTATTTCAAGTTAGGGTTGTTGACTAATCCAAAACTAGGCATGTGAGACTAAAGAAAAGTTTGATGAAAATGCTAGTCTCTTATTGTAAAAGTTAAGGAAGGTTTGCAGGAATGTGATAATATACACCAAGTCTATTACAGATCTACAAATAAGATTTGGATGATGAAATTGATGAGGTCTTTTAGTTGAGGTGCATGTTGAGTACATGGTTGAGACAAGTAGTTGATGAGTTGGCATATACATGAGGTGTATAGTTGATGATGTTGGTATGTATGGATGAGTCATAGTTGATGAGTAGTTGACACATGATTGGTACATACTTGGTACATGGTTGGATGCACTTTTTTATGGTACATGTTGATTACAAGTTGTTTGGTACAGGTTGGTGCATGGTTGATACACTTGTTTATGGTACAGGTTGATTATAGGTTGAGGTACAGGTTGATGCATGGTTGATGGATGGTTCATATTTATTGTTACAGGTTTACAGTGGTATATCTCACAGTGATAGTGTTATAGTGGTTCCATCATTCTACTTCTACTTCAGGGCGGTTGGATGGGGCAAGGACAGGTGGTTGTAGCCACCTTCTGGTTGTAGTCATAGAACATAGGAGGTTGTAGCCTCCTTCTGGTTGTATTCAGATAATTGGGGAGTTGGAGCTTCCCTCAAGTTGTAGCCTGAGAAACTAGGGGGTTGGAGCCTCCTTCCAGTTGCAGTTGGAAAACAAAGGAAGTTGGTGCTTCCAATGAATGTAATTCTTCAAGACATATAAGAAAAAGCATTTCGTGGTTTTCTCCCGCTTTGTGTTTCCACGTAAAACACTGGTGTATTGTGTATGTGTATGATTGTTCATTTGTTCATTGCTCATTATTCGATGATAATTCTACATTGACATAACACTTAGATTATTTGGTTAAAAGGGATTAAATTGCTCTATTACTGATTCACCCCCCCTCTCTGTAATCCAAAAATTGGTATTAGAGAAGGTTCCTTCAGAAATTAGTTTAACCACTGAAAGGTAGATCGTGGAGAGAAACAACTTGTATAAAGATGGAATACCACAGTTTGATGGACAGAAGTATGCTTTTTGGAGCATAAGGATGAAGACATATATACAAGGACAAGGATTTGAAATTTGACAATCAATTGTAGATGGATACACAGCACCAGCAGTTCCACCAACAAATGACAAAGAAGTGAAACTCGATCAGAATAATTCCAAAGCCACAAATGCACTTTTGAATGGTCTCAGTGAAATGGTATTCACCAAAGTTGCACATTGTAAATCTGCTAAAGAGATTTGGGACAAGCTTCGAAATATCTATGAAGGAGATACAAAAGTCAAAGAAGTAAAGCTTCAAACTTACAGGGGTCAGTTCAAACAACTAAAAATGAAGGAAGATGAGAATAGTGCAGCCTACTTCTTACGAGTCGATGAAACAGTGAATGCAATCATAGGATTGGGAGAATAAATCGAAGAATCTGTAACTGTTCAAAAGGTACTAAGATCTCTTCCTATGATATTTAACCCTAAGATATCAACACTAGAAGAAATATCAGATCTAAACTCAATAAGCATGGACGAAATGCATGGAATATTCACAGCATATGAAATGAGAACTGAACATGAAAATCTATATGTAAAAGAAGCATCCTTCAAAGCATCCAAAAGATCAAAGAAAAATAAAGAGAAACAAGAAGAACATAGCAGTAACAGTGACCTCTCGGAAGATGATGAAGAAGTGGCCAACTTCATCAAAAGACTGAAAAAGGGAACCGACGGTAGGTATAGAGGTAAGATTCCTTTAATTTGTTTTAATTGTGATGGTATTGTTCATTTTGCTAGCAAATGTCCTCATAAGAAAAGGAGAAATGATGAAGTTTACTCAAAAGGAAAACAAACATATAAAGGCAAAAGAACTACAAAGAAAGTTTTCAAGAAAATCCTATGCACCAAAGAAGACATCTCATCATCAAATGAAGATGAAGTCAGTGATAGTGAGACGGGAAGAGTTCTATTCATGGCAGTAAAAGACTCTGACAAAGAAGACTCTGAAGAAGAATATGAAGAAGTCGAAGAAGAAGTTGAAGAACAAATTGAAGAAGAAGAAGTTGACTTTCGAGAAGAATTAAAGTGTGCCATAGAAGTTATCAGAAGAGAAAATAAGAAGAACAAGAAACTACAAGCAGAACTAGACAACAAAGAAGACACTCAAGAATGAGAAAAAATAATCACAAAATTGAAAGTTCAAATAGAAGAAGATAAAAGAATTGAAGAAGCACTCAAAGAACTAGAAGAAAAGGACAGGATCATCGGAAACTTGGAAGCAGATATTGTAACATTAAGAAAATATATTCAAAAGAAAAATATGCAAAATAGATAAAAAGTTTTGGATGACATTATCAGCAGTCCAAAATCCCATTTTGACAAGACCAGACTTGGATACAATCAGACAGAAAAGGGATCAAGCTCCAAAACAACAGAGCAAGAAACCCATCCAAAAATATATGTAGAAACAATCAAAGGGGATAGGAAGATGTACAAAGACGATTACAGGGACACTCCTCCATCAAGAAGATTCAGATTTTAGAATCAACAAACTATAGTTAGGCCTCAAGAAGAAGAATGATTCACAAGAGCAATTCCTTTTAGAATATCCTCAACTCCCAGGTATCAAATTATATTTTTTGGTTTATGTTATGCATGTAATAATTTTGGACATAAAGATGTGAATTGCAGAGCTAACAACAAGAACAACAACAACTTTGAGAGTTATACACAAAGGGGTTATTCAAGAAGGTCTAGTGAAACACAGAGAAGAAATTACAACAGGTTTGAATCCTTGAGAAATGAAGTGGAATGTTACAAATGTAACAATTTTGGACATGTGGCCAAAGAGTGCAGAATGAAAATCCCTCCTAAAGAACCTTAGCATAACAACAACAGTCACAAACAAGAACCACAGAAAAGGACATGGATAAGAAAGTGAGATCAGTATAGCAATGAAAAATGCACACTCATTCTACAAGATAAGCATAAGAAACATGGTTGGTATGTTGACAGTGGGTGTTCAAAACACATGACAGGTGATAGAGACAAGTTTCTTACATTATGAAAGGAAAGAGATCGATCAGTCTCCTTCAGAAATGATGATTCAACCAAAATCATTGGAAAGGGCACAGTCTAAATTGAGAACAAGAATGAAAAGGCAGAAAATGTTCTACTAGTAGAAGATATGAAACATAATCTTCTAAGTGTGAGTCAAGTGTGTGACCAAGGTCATAAAGTTACTTTCGATTCACAAAAGTGTGAGATAAGAAAAGAAGGTTCAGGGAAATTGGTAGCTACAGCTGTAAGAACTTCAAGCAACATATATGTGTTAAGTGAAATTGGAAATGAAAAATGTTGTCTATGAAAGGAAGATGAAAGTTGTCTATGGAATAGAAGAATGGGTCACATACATTTTGATAACCTTACCAAAGTCGGCAAAAGAGAAGCAGTCTGAGAAATGCCCTAGATCACGAAACCAACCAACACTTTATGCAAACATTGTCAACAAGGAAAGCAAACAAAGACCAGGTTCAAATCAAAGGAATATTCAACGACAAGACCACTGGAAATTATGCATATTGATCTAGTTGGAACAACTAAAACAAAGGGATTAAAAGGTGAGAAATACTTTGTGTTGTTAGTTGATGATTATACAAGAATGATTGCAGTTTGTTTTCTTAAGAATAAGTCAGAAGCTTTTGAAAACTTCAAGATCTACAAGGAAATGGTTGAAAATAAAATGGATTCAAAATTCAAATGCTTGAGATATGATAATGGAGGAGAGTTCACCTCAAAGGAATTTATGGACTACTGCAACAATCATGGAATAAAAAGGCAATTCTTCGTTGCTAGGACACCTCAACAGAATAGAGTTGTAGAAAGAAAGAACAGGACAATACAGGAAATGGCTCGAACAATGCTAATGGATTCAAAATTGATAGATATTTTTTGGACACAGGTAGTGCATACAACAACTCACATTCAAAATAGAGTAATGCTCAAAAACAACACTGACAAAACTCCTTACGAACTATGGAAAGGAAGATCAACAAATGTAAAGCACTTTAGAGTTTTTGGAAGAAAATGCTATATCAAAAAGGAAGATGGCGGAATGGGAAAGTTCGACTCTCACGTGGACAAAGGAGTACTTGTTGGTTACTCAAGTACAAGGAAAGAATACAAGTGTTACAATATAAGATTGAACAAAGTTGTGGAAAGAATCAACGTAACAATTGATGAAATAGGCAAACCAGAATCAAAGGAAAAAAATGAATCAATGAAACAACCCTTAGAAGAAGAGGCAGAAGATGAAAAAGAAGTAGAAGAGGAAGATGAAGAGAATCTGATAGAAGTAGAAGAGCAAGTTCAACAAGTTTCTCCAAAGACACCTAATAAACGAGTACAGAAGAATCATCCTTTAGATCAGATTATCAGAAACAAGGATGCAGGAGTTGAGACTAGAAGAAGAATCCGTTCACCAAAACAAACACACCTAGCAATCTTATCTACAATTGAACCAAACTGTTTTGAAGAAGCCAGCAAGGATGAATTTTGGAATAAGGCTATGGATGATGAATTGGATCAAATAGAGAAAAATGACACTTGGGAATTGGTTCTAAGACCAAAGAATAAGAATGTGATCGACACAAAATGGGTTTTCAGAAATAAATTGAATGAAGATGGATAGGTTACAAGGAACAAAGCTAGATTGGTATGTAAAGGATATGCTCAGATTGAAGGAATCGACTTTGAAGAGACATTTGCCCCAGTTGCCATAATGGAAGAAATCTGGTTTCTTTTAGCTTATGCATGCTCTAAAAATGTTAAAGTATATCAGATGGACATAAAATCATATTTTTTGAATGGGGAACTTGAATAAGAAGTCTAGATTGAACAACCAGAAGGATTTCAATTGTTAGAGAACACAAATTATGTGTGTAAATTAAATAAGGCCTTGTATGGTCTAAAACAGGCTCCTAGAGCATGGTACTCCAGACTGGATAAGTATCTGCAGTAGGAAGGTTTCAGAAAAGGAAGTGCAGATAACAACCTCTACATCAAGGTAAGTCAAGGTAATATTTTATTAATTGAAGTTTATGTTGATGATATTATTTTTGGTAGTGATACTGACAGGTTAAGCCAGAAATTTGCAAAAGATATGCAGAAAGAATTTGAAATGTCGCTACTTCTAGAACTATCCTTCTTTTTTGGAATTCAGATATGTCAAAGCAACCAAGGAATTTTTATTTCTCAAACCAAGTATATCAGAGAAATGATAAAGAGGTTCAGAATGGAAGATTGCAAACCAGTTATCACTCCCATGCAAACCAGTTGCAAGTTGAGCAAAGATGATGATTCGAAGTCTACAGATCAAAGGAAATATAGGTCCATGATTGGTAGCCTATTGTATGTGACAACATCTAGACCAGATGTAATGAGGCAATTGGACAGGTAGCACAATTTCAAACAGCACCAAAGGAATCACATGTATTAGCAGTGAAGAGGATTTTCATATATCTCAAAGGAACATAAGAGTTTGGACTATGGTATCCTCCTTCTGGTTGTAGCCTCCTTCTGGTTGTAGCCAGATAATTAGGGAGTTGGAGCTTCCCTCAGTTTGTAGCCTGAGAAACTAGGGGGTTGGAGCCGCCTTCCAGTTGCAGTTGGAAAATAAAGGAAGTTGGTGCTTCCAATGAATGTAATTTTTCAAGACATATAAGAAAAAACATTACGTGGTTTTCTCTCGCTTTGGGTTTCCACATAAAACACTGGTGTACAGTGTATGTGTATGATTGTTCATTTGTTCATTGATCATTATTGGATGATAATTCTACATTGACATAACACTTGGATTATTTGGTTAAAAAGGATTAAATTGCTCTATTACTGATTCACTCCCCCATTCAGTAATCTAACATAGTGTCACCGTTGTTCCAGACCAATTGTTCGTTGGTTATCACTCAATTCTTCCTCTCCAAATGACCCATTCTATTATGGTCCCAAAAGCTACCATGGTTTCTACCAAAAATATGGTTATCACTCAAGCTCCTATTCGAACACCACTTCCGCCTAGACCAAATCCTTCACTTCCCCCTGGGCATAAAGCTTTGAATATTTCTATTGCTATCCCTACCCAAAACCCATTCAGAGGGTCTGGACTCTTTGTTCCTCCTAGGTATAATGTTGCAAGTCATTTTGTACCCACACTTTCCCAGGTTCTCTCTGGAGGGTCGTACATTCCTCCTCCACCTTTGTTAGGAGGATCTAATCCTCTCAGCCCTGGTGGCTCCAATCTAGTTGGAGGCATCGGTCCTTCTGTCACTTATGGTTTTCAGATTCCTATTGGAGGCCAACCTCAAGTCAAGGTAAAACCTCAATTTGGGGGGAAACATTAGATTGGGGGACAACCTCAGCTTGGGGGGAAACCTCAAGTTGGATCCCATAACCTAGTTTATGGAAAAAACATGCCTTTGTTACAACCCCAACCTTGGAATATTCCTTTCCAAGGGAATCAACAGCCGGTTGGGGGGAAACATCCTCAAGTTAATTGTTTTTTTCCCCCTAAAATCGTTCAACCGTATCCAGGTTCTTTGAATCCCACTTGGGGTCAAAACTTTCAATCTAATGTTCCTTTTCAAGGAAACATACCTAATCAACCCAACCTTGTGGGCTATCTGCCTCAAAATCCTCCACAGTCAAATCTTTCAGGACTGTCTAATTATCTCCAGACTTCTTATGTTCCTACTGGTATACCTACGAGGCTTCCCTCTTAGAACTACCATTTTCCTCAAGTGAACCGACAGTTGCCTTTCCTAGCCACTTTGGATTCACCAGATTTGTCTAGGATTTTGAATGATCCTATTTTACATTCTCCTTATTGGCCCGTCATACCAACCAAACTACCATATGACATTCCTAAATTTGACGGTCAAGCAGGAGAAGACCCGAATAATCATGTTATGACTTTTCATCTTTGGTGTTCTTCCAACTCATTGATGGACGACTCCATTAGACTACGAATTTTCCAATGAAATCTCACGAGTTCGACAACAAAATGGTACATCAAGTTACCAAAAGGATTCTTTAATGAATTTAACACTTTAGACATGGCATTTTTAACACATTACCAGTTGCCAATTCGATAAGAAATAGGAACCAAAATTTTAAGTTCTTTCAAACAGTCCTTGTCCACTCATATCTCTGATCACATTCATGAGTGGAGGAGAAGACGTTTAATCAATGTCCGTCTTCCTGATCAACTTTTGGCTGAGTGGTTTACCAAATCACTCATTGGACCCATTTCTCGTTATGTTTCCATGGGTGGTGTTGTCATTGAAGAGAAGGTGATTAGTCATGCTCAGTATCTAGATCTCGTTTATTCACAAACGGGAACACTTTACGATTTGATCCCTGATGCTCCTCATCTTTCCACAAACCCTACCCCAACACCTTCGACATCTTCTCATGTTGTTGATGGTGTTATTGGCATCTTTCATTCTGAGAGACATTCTACACACGCCAGTCACACCAATCCAAAATCACCTACTTCTAATATACATAATGCTCCTACTCCTACTCCTTCTGCCAGTAAAAGAACTGAAGTTAATTTGGTTCAATCTGAACCTACCGATAAAAATAAAAATAAAAAGGAAGGGAAGGGTAAGAATGAGGAAAATAATAACAATCAACCATCTTTTAAATCCAAAACACAACCCGCTTATGAGAAAGATAAATGTAAGCCTTGTTACCCTTGCCTTATTTGTGGTGAATATCGTTATACGAAAGATTGTCCACGACAAGCCGAGGTTACTAAGTTCCTCCAAGGGACTGGGAAGCCTTCTACACCTGTTGTCTTGTCACAACTGTTTCCTTCTCAGCAACAGGCCCAATTGGTCATTCATGACCAACCCTCCCCCTCTACCTCATCTTATGTCCTTATGTTTACTAGTGACTCCAATAAGAACGAAGTTTCCATCGCAACTCGAGCCAAAGATTACTCTTCATTGAAGAAGAAAGTTGATGATACACCACCTTTGTTGGTTCAACCTCCTCCCCCAATTTCACTTCATAATGGTCCTCTTCATCTCAAATGACCGGGTCTTGATACAGTTCTTCTCCCTCCTCCCAAGGGCATTGTTTGAAAGTCCTCGTTTAATCCTCATGCACGTGCTACCCAAAACTACAGTATTGTAGAAGACCTTGCGCAAGAACCCTCTGCGATGTTGGCTCTCAAAGTCCTTCAAAGTTTTCCCACTCAAATGAAGGCACTGTTAAAGGACATTGGTGGAATTGACCCTACCAACACCAATTTGATAATCTTTGACTTAGAAGAGCATATTCCAAGGCTTCCTCTTCAACTAGCATTTCAGATCCAAGTTGTTGTAGAAAACAAGAATATCTGTAGAATTGTTATTGATGAAGGAGCCTCGACTTGCGTTATGTCCATTACTGGTTGGAAATCTTTTGGCTCTCCTACCCTTACCAAGTTTCACAATACCCTTAAGGCCTTCAATGGTACAGGTTTTAAACCTTATGGTGTTCTTACCTCGTTGTCTATTATGTTGGAAGGTAAATCAGTCAATGTAGAAGTTGAGGTCTTCGATGCACCTCTTGATTATAATATTCTACTTGGTCGTAGCTGGATCAATTCCATGCACTCATTTGTGTCTACCCTTTTCCATGTGATACGTTTCCCGCACCAAGCAAAAGTCGTTATTGTTGACCAACTAGACTTATTTAATTCTGATTCTCGTACTAGCAACGTTCCTTTTATTTCAAAGACACCTCCCTGTTATAAGAATGTCGTTGTGGGTTTGCTAAAATATTAAACCCACATGGGTATGATCCCAATCCCACCACCCGATATACCTCCTCCTTTTGTCACTTCGATTAACATGATCTCCACCATTTTTCGTGAAACCCCTGAGTCCTATGACACGTGGATAGTACCCGAACCTGGTGATTGTCTTCGTTATGGTGACAAGATGCCTTTAAGTCTGGTCGAATCCACTTATCAATCTATTCAATCGAAAACCCCCTCTCCTCCTTCTCTCTGTAATACATCTCCAGATCCATTTCATGTGATATTTCCTACTGAAGAAATGATCACGTCAGTCATGTCTATGGAAGATACTCCATGGGACGATGGGCATCAGCATTCTATCATCTTCCTAGAATGTGATACCATAGAGAGTTACCAATGGATTTCGACTTCGTCAACTGTTGTTGTTTTTTCTTCAGTTCTTGAGTCAACACATGATGTCTTGTATGAAGGGAACTTGAGTAACATTTCACCTACCGTTCCTCTTGACATATCAATTAAACCCAGGGTTGTGTAAAATGTTCATATCGGGGCCTCATGTTCTACTGATGAGGTCCACACGTATAAAACCCTTTTCCAAGAATTCCATGACATTTTTTCCTGGAGTTATGAAGCAATGTCGGGTATTGATCCTGACATCGTTGTGCATGAGATTAAGACATATCTGGACGCTAACCTGTTTGACAGAGACTTCACCCAGTCAACCCATGTAAAGTTGTTGCTATCAAGATTGAAGTTGAAAAACTTCTTAAAGGTGGCTTTGTCTATCCTGTGGCTTTAACCAATTGGGTGTCCAATCTTGTTCTGGTAAATAAGAAACAAGGAATCATCCATGTTTGTGTAGATTATAGGGACATAAATAAGTCTTGTCCTAAGGACAATTACTCAACCCCTTTCGTTGAACATATTTTTGATGACTACACTGGGATTTAAATCTTCTCTTTGATGGACGGTTTCTCCGGCTATAATCAAATTAATATTTTACCAGTTGATCAACACAAGACTACTTTTATTTTCCCTTGGGGAACCTTCTCTTACTGGAAACTACCCTTTGGTCTCAAAAATGTTGGTGTGACCTTTCAATGCACTATGTCTTATGATTTTCATGACATTAAGCACGTTGTGAAACCCTATCTTGACAATGTCCTGATGCATTCCATGCGTCGCCAAGATCACCCGCCACATTTAAGGGACATTTTTGTACGCTGTCGTTATTATTGCATATGTTTGAACCCACATAAATGTGTTTTTTGTGTGGAGTCTGGTCAACTTATTGGTTTTATTGTGTCGATATATGGGATTCGAGTAAACCCTTTGAAGGTTGAGGCTATTCTTAATCTACCTCCTCCTTCCACACTACACCAGCTCCAAAGTTTGTAAGGGAAGGAAAAATTTTTATGTCGATTCATCCCCAATTACATCGAATTAACGAAATAATTCACTTGGATAATCAATAAAGGATATGATTTTTTATGGGATGACACTGCAAACAAATATTTTGAGGCTTTAAAACTTGCCTTAACCTGTACACCATTACTGTTCCCCCCTGACTATAGCCGAGATTATTTCCTCTACTTAGTTTCTTTGAACTCTACCATTGTTATGGTCTTATTCCAAGAGGATGATTCACAAGATGAACATGTGATATACTATTTGATTCAAAGTCTTATGACTACTAAAACCAAATACCTACATGTGGAGAAACTGGCCTTGGAAGTTGTTCAAGTTGTTCAATGTTTTCATCATTATATCTTATTACGCAGGACCACCATTATTTTCGACTGCAACCCCATGAAACATATCCTTACTCGACAATTTTTTAGGGGAAAGTACTCCAAATGGATAGTGATTCTCCAGGAGTTTGACTTGGAGTTCGAATGCGCCAAGTCCAAGAAATATTTGGTTTTTTCCGAATTGATGTGTGACCTTCCCTCCATTGAGACAAAAAATGTGGTTGAGGATTCCTTACCTGACAAATCCCTTTTTTTGATCAGTTCTGATGACATATGGTATAGATATATCATCATCTATCTCTAGACTCAAACTTTTCGGCCCAATATTTCTAGTACAGATCGTTGTTGTATACAATATCAAGCCTATCAATACATCATACTCGGTGATACCCTTTATCGACATGGTATTGATTCTATATTTCGACGATGTCTCACCTATGATGAAGTTGAGAAAGCTTTGAATGAATGTCACTCCTAAGGATGTGGTGGTCATATGTTCGGGTATGCCACTTCCCAAAAGATCTTATGAGGGGGTTATTTCTATCCTTTTGTGTTTAAGGACTACATTACTACCATTCAAAAATTCATGCTTGCTAGACTTATAATAACAAGATAATATCTCATCCTTCTCCCTTACATCCTGTAGTTTCCATTGGTCTATTTTCAAAATGGGGCATTGACTTCATGACATGTAACCCTCACTTGACCGGGGGGCATGGATACATCATTGTAGATGTGGATTGTTTCACTAAATAGGTTGAGGCAATGCCTACATTTGATAACACCGGAAAAACTGCATCATTATTCATATTCAATCATATCATTACTAGGTTTGGTGTCCCTCAAGCCATCTTTACTGATCACGGTAGTCATTTTTGAAATTTTATGATCTCTAAACTTATTGACAAGTTGGGTCTTCGCCATGAAAACACAACCTCATGTTACCCACAGGCCAATGGCTAGGTTGAAGAAATCAACAAGGTTTTCATTAATATGCTTCGACAGATGATAGGAATTCATAAGAAAAATTGGCACACGATGTTGTTATCATCATTATGGGCCTATCAAACATCTGTTAAGTCTGCCACGGGACTCACACCTCTCCAGCTTGTCTATGGTATCGAAGCAATTTTGTCGATTGATTACGAGATACCATCTTTGAAATTAGTCGTTGAACTTCTCCCTAACACCTTTGTTGAAGAGGAATGTCTTTTGTATTTGATGCAATTAGACGAAACTCATAGTGATGTCACCTTAGTCATTGAAACTTAGAAGAAGCGTGTTAAAGCGCAATATCAAAATCATGTCAAGCCACGTGTTTTTTCTAAAGGTGATCTAGTTCTTCTTTACGAGCAAGATCATGATTTTCTAGGGGACGATAAATTCGAGCCCATGTGGTGAGGGCCTTATATTGTCAAACGAGTGTTGGAGAAGGGAGCTTATGAGCTGGTTGATTATGATGGAACCCCTTTGAGTGAACCTAGAAATGGGCTTTACTTGAAGAAGTATTATGCTTAAGTCATTTTTGCATGAGTGCTTGTATTTTAGTGTATAATATTCTTGTGTGATTTTTCTTTATTTGGCTTCTACCTTTAGCTACTTAGCTTGCGTTGTTCTTGGTTTTCATATGTCAGTGTTTTCACTACCCTATCTTGGCTTTGCTGATGGTGCTAGTCGCAATACTCAAAACTTAGCATCTGTTGCTTGGGAAATCTATGCACCTACGGATGAATTGATTAGTCTACATGGTGTTTTCCTTGGTCGTGCAATTAACAATATTGTGGAATAAAGTGTAGTCATCAAATTATTGACCGACGTTGTTTCACTTGGAATTCGTCACCTTATTGTACGACTTGATTCATAGTTAGTAGTCTTATAGTTGAGTAATGTGTACTCCATTCGAAGTCCTACGTTGTTAAGGGTATATTTATGAATTTGCCTCTTGGAACGTCATTTTGATTACATTGAATATCAACACATTCCTAGATGTCTAAATAAATTAATAGAGGCTTTGGCTAATTATGTGTTAGAAAAACATTTGAGAAATTTATAGAATCCAATCACACTTTGTATATACAACAAGTAAGTTGGTAGAAGCCTCATATATATATAACGATAAAAGTTTACAAAATGTGTTTTTGTTCGAAGACCAAAATATCAAAAATGTGAATCACATGGATTCAAATACAATAGAGCATCATGGATGTTTCTCGCTATAACATACAACTGCCCGTGCTACTCTACGAAGTAGTCAACCGATGGAAGCAGACATGCCCACTGTGTGGCGCTAATAATGCCTTGGGATATCATGAATGGAGGCATCTGAGATACTCATCGTGAGTCCCTCTATATTCTTCTCTAGGGTCTCGTAGTCAGCAACAACTACTCCTGCTGCGTCAACTCTCTCCCCTTGCCTATGGATGGGGGATGAACTGGGAGGAAAATAGGGTCCCACATCTACATCATCAAAGAGAATTTTGATTAGTCATCGAATAAACAACATAAAAAACATTTTGTATTATTAAAAAAAAAAAAAACATCATAAAAACAAAATGTCCTTCTTACCTATGTTCCCCCACTGGGAACCCTCAAGAAAATCCAAGTCTAGATCTCCTCAAAAGTATAGTCCGCCATATGCGTAGTCATCGACCATGAGCATTTGAGTTCTCAACCAGTCAAAGAAGACATCGTTATATCTAACGATGGGACCAGATGCATGTCGTGCCATGAGGTCGACCCACCTCTTCATTCTCAGATCTTGTGGGGCAGGTATACCCCACTCTACCTACAAATGCAAAACTGGGACCCTCTCCAAGAAGAAGGATACCAAAATCGACCTGTATCCAAAATTTTTCAAGCCTCCACTCCTGCACTTGGCCAGTTGTTTTTTCATACTCTTGAGAACCCCTTCACACCAATTGAAAATGAGAGGCTCCATACACTTTAGCGCATATTGAAAAGAACTCTGAAGAGCCATATGGGGAGATGCACTCCCTGCCATGCATGTGATGGTGTAGAGGATGGTTCGTAGAGGCAAGTCTCATACATCTCTTATAGAAACTTTACCACTATGTTTTTGGGTTCTTGGCACACAATGCTGACTGATATAATGGTTCATAAGCTCTTTGCCACCCATGCTACCTGTGAGTGTTACTCAGGACCCAGTGTAACAACCCTAGTTGAATATATGCTTAGGGATTATTAAGTAAAATTTATTAGGTAATTAATTTTTCTAACATGTTATTAACTAAACAAAGATTGGTATAATGATATTAATTAAATATTTATTAATTAATTAATTTTTATAATTTTGAGTAATTAATTAATTAATTAATTACCTATTACATTCAATGACGAGTATTAAATTTAAGAGGGTTAATAAATTTAATTGTTTAATTAAAGGATTACATATACGGAGGGGATAAGAAGCATTTAATTGTAAGGATAAGAAATATTAATAATCGGATAAGACATTAACTAAGAGGATAAGACAATGAATGTATGGATAAGGAAATAAATCAGGAGGAAAGGGTCAGTGAAGGGGGGAACGAGGGAAGGAGGCTTATGAAAGAAGGGAGAGGATTTTTATTTTGAGGGTTCTCTTGGATTTGTTGGTTGAGAGTTTGAGTTATGTAGTCGAGGAAGGATCATTACGGGGGGGCACCGGTTTGCTGGGGGTTTTGGGCACGGGGGCCAGGATATCCATATGGTATCCTAGAGCTAGGAAGCTATCCTAGCTGGTATGGAGGAAACACGGTTTGGGCGGAGTTGATCAGCGCATCAAGCTGAGCAAGGCAGCAGTAGGAAGGTCAACAAGACAAGTGGAAGTTTAGCATCAGACCAAGGTATTTTAATTTATTTATTTGTTTTATGCATTTAAGGAATACGAAGTTTTATAAGGTTGTCCGTAAGCTATTATGTTCGGCTCAATAAATTTTATATATGTTGGTTTTGGTTATATGTTGATTATGAAGTAAAATAAATGTTAGGTTAGCATTCTTTATTATTAAATTCTTTTAGGTTTTATAAGGCTTTGTGGAGCCGAACCCTACACATGGTATCAGAGCCCTGGTTCAAAATCTAGAACCAAAGGCCTACCTACCTACCTACCCGCCTACCCGATTTAGTAATGGAATTGTACCCACCCAAAAATTAGATAAATCTGGGCTTGAGGGCCAAGTTCCATCTCCAAGTCCCAGTGCCACCTCCACCTAACCTGTAAGCCAAGTATACATTTTGATTTTAGTATATACACAAATCTATATATAATATATAAACAATATGCCTGGAAAATGAAATTTGTTTAATATTATACGTATTTAAAGTGTTAAATAAATT
>JZKD02S0066751.1:1802063-1858696 GCA_000966675.3 Picea glauca | reverse complement strand
ACACTAGTATGTATGAGTTTTCTTGACTTACTTACTAATAATGTCGGTTAATTGTTATGAATGTGTGAACCATGTTTCTTTTCCTTTGTACCATAAGATACCTTAACTTCGGGACAAAGTTTCCTGAAGGGTGTGTGTATGTAACAACCCTAGTTGAATATATGCTTAGGGATTATTAAGTAAAATTTATTAGGTAATTAATTTTTCTAACATGTTATTAACTAAACAAAGATTGGTATAATGATATTAATTAAATATTTATTAATTAATTAATTGTTATAATTTTGAGTAATTAATTAATTAATTAATTACCTATTACATTCAATGATGGGTATTAAATTTAAGAGGGTTAATAAATTTAATTGTTTAATTAAAGGATTACATATACGGAGGGGATAAGAAGCATTTAATTGTAAGGATAAGAAATATTAATAATCAGATAAGACATTAACTAAGAGGATAAGACAATGAATGTATGGATAAGGAAATAAATGAGGAGGAAAGGGTCAGTGAAGGGGGGATATGAGTGAAGGAGGCTTACGAAAGAAGGGAGAGGATTTTTATTTTGAGGGTTCTCTTGGATTTGTTGGTTGAGAGTTTGAGTTCTGTAGTCAAGGAAGGATCATTACGGGGGAGCACTAGTTTGCTGGGGGTTTTGGGCACGGGGGCCAGGATATCCATATGGTATCTTGGAGCTAGGAAGCAGTCCTAGCTGGCAGGGAGGAAACATGGTTTGGGCAGAGTTGATCAGCGCATCAAGCTGGGAAAGGCAGCAGCAGGAAGGTCAACAAGACAAGCAGAAGTTTAGCATCAGACCAAGGTATTTTAATTTACGTATTTGTTTTATGAATTTAAGGAATACGAAGTGTTATAAGGTTGTCCGTAAGCTATTATGTTCGGCTCAATAAATTTTATATATGCTGGTTTTGGTTATATGCTGATTATGAAGTAAAATAAATGTTAGGTTAGCATTCTTTATTATTAAATTCTTTTGGGTTTTATAAGGCTTTGTGGAGCCGAACCCTACACCCATGGTGAGATAGCCTGGTAAAGAAGTAGATATCCTCAATATCTATCGTAAGAGTGTGAGCACTCACATGAAACGCATGTTCGTTCACATCCCACATGTGAACTAGGTACTTGAGTAATCCTAGTTGTGCCCTCCGTAATCCGCAGTGGAAAATTGAGGTAAATAGGGGGTTTTAGAGCAAGGTTTGGGTGAAATGACTAATGGAATAGTGAAATGAAGTTTTTACCCATTTTTATTGAAATTTTCACTTTTTCATTTGTATTTTTATATTATTTTATATATATTACCTAAACCCTAAAGTCCTAACGACCTTGCAAGTGTTTGATTTTTTGCAGATGAAAAGTCTAGGAGTGAAACATTGGAACAAGGATTTGTTTTCTGGTCTGTTTTTATACATTTGTCACATGTACAGATCCTTTTAGGGTTTTTCAGGAAAAACTCCGAGCTTAGTTTTTGTTATTTCTCATGCTCGTAAATCAATGAGAATGTAACCGAGTATACTTTTATCGCGTTTTTGGACTCGTAATGGTAACGCAAAAAACAAAACCTATGGAGTATCCTTTAAGCTCTTTCCATGCTCCATAAAAATGAAAAGATTGTTGAGCGACCTTATTCTTTTCACGCTCGTAAAATTATTTGAAGAAAACATTTGATGAGTAGTAGGTTATCACTTTTTCGGTCTCGTTAAATTAATTTATGAAAAAGGACCTGATGGAGTTCTCTTTAAGTGTTTTTCAAACCCTCTAAACATGAAAAACCCCTGAATTTTGTTTCTTTGGACTCATTAAACAAACATTGAAAGACCCATATGGGATCGAACCACTCCTTCTTAGGGTTCGTTAAACATACTCCGAGGGACTCATCCGAAGGATGAACTTACATCAACAAGCATATGTTATCCTCCTCAAGCTTGTGTAAAAAATAAAGAGGTACTCACCAAAAATGGTGAGGGGGAATTGGGAAATGAATGTATCTTTGTATTTGTGTTAGTGGCAGTAATAGTCGCTCTTGAACATGACACCCCCCTTCATCATTGTATCCGGCTTGAGAAATCCATTTGTCTCTCATTTGACCATCCATATGTCCATATGTTGAGTCCTCCTTGAGCCAATTCTCCCAAGACTATTGTCATATCATTCATATGTTCAAGAGAAGTCCAACCTAAATAAGCCTTCTATTGAGTCGGCCATCTGTAGTTATAAATTTTCTACCATGTTGGCCTTCCCCGGGTCAGTTTAAAATCACTTCACACTCTAATTTAATTCAAATATGTTACTTATTTTGTTTCACTGATGGGGGATACATTAAGGCCCTCCTATGATGAGTCTTCTCCTGTCAACTTCAACTCATTATCCAGGAACAGGAATTACAAATCATGTAGTACCTTAGAGCCTGCATGCCTCAATGGAAGGTCTCTTTGCTTCCAACAGTGGGTTCACATCATTGACCCCTGATTGGGAGATTTCATCGAGTTTTCAACTTCAAATCATTTATTCACATTCGTTGGATTGTACTACAGTACCTTGGGATTCATTGAAATCAATGGTGATTTCCCTTGCACTTGTTAACGGTTCTCATCATTGACCGGTAATCAAGTGGTTTCTACCATGTTCGACTCCAACACCTGTAATCACATGGTTATATTCGTACTTAGGGATGATGGAAATGAAGACCCTGGATCTCATCATTCTGATCCAGGTGGCAATGGAGTATTTATGATTTGTATTGACACATAGATCCACTTTGTATGTCTCATGGCTATGTCCAAATTGGAGTCATTTTAAAGAGTATATCCACAGTGTATTCCTGCTGGCTATGTTGGTTCACAATGACATGGATCCACAGTGTATATTTAGTGGCCATGACTCACTTAATATTTTTGTAATCTGAGTATGGGAATGCCTACCTCGGAAAATGGTATATTATTATGTTGATGCTTGATTGCTTCCAGGTTCCTGATTGGTGCGCTCCTTGTTTTCAACACAGACATTCTACAAAGTATTTTGGTTGTCATGAGTTGCAGGTTCATACTTTGGGGGGAATTATATTACACATTATTTTGGTCACCCCAGTGATCCATTGACAAACATGTGTTCATGTTCCCAAAAAATAATCTTTTTCCATGAGGGAGGTGAATGGCTTTCTCTTATTAAAAACCCTATGGGGAAATGTCGTCGTAGGCTGCACTATACATAGGGTGCGATGATACCTGATCCTCACCCCCTTCCCTAAAGATGGGTTGCAACATCTCTGCAAGATGCTCTATAGCTAGGGTGTGACGATGTCAAAAGATTAAGAAAAGGTCAAGTTTCACGAAAGTTCTCGAAGGGGATCTTCTAGAATATTAGGTGGTGTCTGAATGGTTTGGATCTTACTCATTTATCTGATTTGGTGGGATCATCCTAATCTCTTCAACCATCTCTCTTTCCCCTATATAAAGAGGGACCTCTCATCGAAAAGGCTAAGCAAGCATAAGAAATATTAGGGTGAAACTAAGGCTAAGATTTGGATGAGGAATTCTACTTTAGCTCATACTTGAGAGCTTCATTTTAGTTCATCAAATCATTGTGGATATTCTCCATTCAAGGTTGGAGAAAGTGTACGTGTTGGAGCGAAGGGTCATCGAAAGGGGACCTTGCGACATCAAGGCTTTGGTTGTAATCTCCACTTTCATTTTAATATAATGCAATGATATGTTTATTTCCCATAAAACTTGTTTTGTTTTATTGTATGACTCCTTCATCACATACATAGGTTCTCGTTGAGTTCATTGTATTGCTTTCACTTTGGTTGGATTGTGTTCACTTGCATATTCAATATCACATGAGCACCAGAGTGAAGCTAGGATGACGATGGCAGGAGGGAACGATATTTAAATGGTATATTGCATATCTCTTGTTAAATAATGAACTCAATAGTTAGAGCTTAGGGAAAGCGTCATATTCTATTATGTTTTGTTCTAGATCTAGGTGGATCTGTTTATGTCAACATTTACCAATTAATCCCATAACAATGTATGAGGTCATAGAATTATCTACGATGGCCGAAATACATTATAATTCCCAGAAGTGGAGTAATGGAGACCCGAATGGATGAACTAGTTGCTCATAAGAATATTACAATCCATAATGACTTTGTACACATGGCTACCAATTTGAATTACACTACAGATTCATGTGAAAATATACCAAACAGTTATTCATGGCCATGAATGGGCAATACAAAAGTAGATACATGCCATAGGCTGTCATAGTCACAAACAAGGCCCAGTGAAACCAGTCTCAAAATCTATCTGAAGATATTTGGATACAATGGAGTACAATCTGATCTCCCATGATCATTGAAGTCATATTGGTACTGGTCCAATGAATGATAGCAACAACTCAGAAAATCTACGACTATGAATTGGTGTCTTCATGTCTTCTACACGATCCTCCATAGGTTCAATTCTACATCATGTGAATAAAGGAGTTGAGGTCGAACACAATGAGACTTTGTTTGATTACCGGTCATTAAGGTATACCGTTAACAAACGCAAGACAACCTACTGATAATGAAAGTAGGTACCAAGGCACTGAGTACATTCTTACAAGTGTGAATAAAGGTGTTGAGGTCGAACACTTGAAGAATCCATTGATCAAGAGACATTAATGTATTCCCAACTGTCGATGGCGAGAGAACCTGCCACTAATGACTGCAAGCCTGTAGGTACTCATAGGACTCTAGGCCTCATTTCTAGAATAGATGGGATAAATTCAATGGAAGCAGACTCGTTGAAAGAAGAGCATTAAGGCATCTCTCATCAGTCAACATGAGGTACAAAGCAGTAGCTTGATGATTTGGAGGAACTTAGACGAAGAACATGTTCACGAACCAATGACCCTATGCATCTTTTGTATGCACCAGATGCAAGCAATACATAAAAAAGACCCTCTGAATAGCAACCAATAATGAAAATTGTCGACAAAGGTGAGGAAACCACCAATAAGGATAATGTCATCCAATACACTACACGAATCCCAATGTGTGAATATATTTCTTGTCGTCGAACAAAAGGGAAACTCCCCAGTCGGTGACCAATGAGAAGATGTCGACTATTGGGCTCAAGGTTACCTACCCATAAGGAAAGTAGGACCAGGGTGCACGGTAGGACTACATCTTCATGTAACTCTGAGACACACTGAGGGTATGGCCGACATGAAAAGTCAAGAGTTATGAGAAATGGATGACATGGGCCTATAGAAATCCTTTGAACAAGAGCATGAGACATATGAATGACTCTGGCATCATAGACTTGATGATGAAACTTTGTGATGCAGGAGGCACCAATCAAACTCTCCATAGGGACTGGAAGAGTAAACAATTGGGGGAGTAAACTCTAAATAGAGAGCTCATCTTCCTAAGGTCATGATAAACCCAAAATTTTGATGACAAGTGGACTCAAAATTTTGTGCTATGTTTAAAGGTGACACAACTGCTGCCAACATGAGATACTATTCTTTTCCCGCCCATATTTTTTTGTTATTTCGTAGTCAAATGAATGTTATGATACAAAGGAGGAAATGTGTGTCATGAGTAATCAACTAGTTCAAACAGTGGAACATACCTATGCTCAATGCAAGTAGGTGCATGTAGGATATGGACACTTGGGGGAATGTTTCCTCTTGGAGTATAGGGTGTCAAGCCGCAAAGGATATAAACAAGTCTCTGCTTGGATGATGATGCAAATTGTTGAGGTGATAGGCTTATAATGTGAAAGAGAGAACTGACAATAGGATCGATACTACAAGTAAGAGAATGAGATGCAATTACAACTTAAATCCAAAGAATGTCCTTTTTCATAAATTTAGTCTAGTTGATCCAAAAAAGGGTTAAACCTACACCAAATAGACATCCTTTCAGATCTAATTTACGAGTGTGAAAGAGACAATTTCACTCGACAATATTTTCTCTTTTGAGAGAGTCAGAAAATATATTAAAAAATACTTGGTGGGATTCCCATAGGTATAGGTCATCATTCTTATGAGTAAGAAATGAGGTTTGAACACAAAGCATATTAGTTATAAGGGACTCCCAGTCCTACGAAAAAATCTATTCATGGGCACTGAATGTCACAAAGGTTCTTACTAGGGCACCCGTGTTTGGTAAGTCTCTACCGTTCAATAACGACACTTCTATTAGCAATAAGGAGGTTCCATGTCGCTAATAAATGGGTTCGTACCTAAGGCATATGGATCGCAGTCATAGGATAATGCAAGAATGGATGGATGACCTTTCCTATATGATGGTCAAATAAATATACCTACCAAAGTCATGAATGGGTGGCAAAACACTAGAACCGCAAGAATCCCTTGACAAAACGACTCCTTCCACTGCACTATTAGTCCATTTAGGTCAAAAATTAAGCAAAACTATGCAAAGTGGGTAATTGTTTTTCTATAAATAGTAAAAATAATCAAATTTACCATACCATTTGTATTTTTTACCCAAATAGTACATTTTGGACCAAATTTTCCCCAATTTTCAACTGTCAATTGCAGGAGCCACGAGTGACGAAATTGAGAACCCTCTAGACCAAGTAAGTCTTATTTCCCTTCTCTTCATTTCTATTGGTTTAAAATTTTAATTTGGGCTTCAATTTTTTAGTATTTTAAGGTGTAAATTAGAAACTAAGTTATATGCAGGTTGTAAATCATAAAGTCATGTATATGCATCCCTATACATGATTGTTATCAAAATAGACCGCATATATGCATCCCTATACATGATTGTGTAAACCACAGCTCTCATACAAGTCTGTGAATTGAATTTTTTAAATGATATTGACCCAAAATTTGATTTTAAACTTGTAGGATGGTGCTATAGTGGAGAGAAAGAGAGCATGAAGAGGTTGATGCTGCAGTAGAAAGAGATCAAGGGGCCCAAATGGAATTAATAATACGTGGGATATATAAATTTTGGGTCGTCAAAGTCATGAGGGATCAAGTGAGACTACTCCAGATGCTGGTGAACTACTGGGATCCAGATATAGAGGCCTTCAAACTCAATGGGAAACCATTGAGGATTGAATTCAAGGACATATACTTTTTGACAGGATTATAATGGCGAGGTGAGGTGGTGAACCTCAAAGCCCAAGGATCTGGGAGTGGCATGAATATAGAGGACTACATAGCCACTCACTGTGTTGTAGGGACCGAGAAGGGAGGGAGCCAACTCTCGATCAGAGTGATCAACAACCTAAGTCTCAAGATCATTTTCCTGGTTTTGACACGGATCACAGGGTCGACCTTGTTGCATTAGGCATCAAGTCCACTTATGTTCTACTTGGTGGAGTGCTTGCGACCCGCGGTTTACGACTGGTGCACCTCATTGCTAGTCAGCATGAAGAGCCAACTGACAGACTGCAAACAAGTTAGAAAGAGGAACTCCAGGTTTTCATCTATCCTATGTATTTTTCTCTTCCAGTGGGTTCCAGGCTTGGGCCCTAGAGTCGTTATTGTTCTGCATGGACCTCACGATCCATCCATGACATGGTGTATTGAGGTGATGAGGCGGTTGGAGGGTGGTAGGGTACCAACACTCTACAATGACGAGTTTTTCTTCTGGTGGCATCGACAAGTGATAGCTATGGACAACTAACCATATGCAGGGATCGACTTTAAGGAGATTTGAACATTCCATTACCACAAGGTTCCGCCTATGGAGACATAGGTATGAAATTGTTTTTTGAATATTTCATTTTTTTGTATTTTTGTAAAATAAAAACACAAATATTTTTGGATGATGTCAAGTACTAATTTAAACATGTATTGATACGCAGATGTGGGTTTGCCTAGGCCAGATGGACTCCCAAGACACTGGAAAAGGCACCGAGGGGATGGGCCAGCATGAGGAGACACTAAGAGAGTTCTTCAAAATGTGCAGGGAAACCTGTCTCATTTGACGTAAAGAATTCCCATGGTTCAAGTAGAGGATCTGCCGGAGGCGATGCAACGACAGGTGGTAGGTGTGCCTTGTGCTTGGGTGTGACTCTTCCGGAATCTCATAAACGTCGTACTATGTTATCATGACACACATCTGGTGCCATAGGCATAGATGTCATTATTATTGTATTGATTAGCCATATAAGTATTTTGAGTGTGTGAGCCCCAATTTTCTACTATGACACCATATTTTTTGGAGAGATGAAATATAAAAAACATTGGTCTTCTTCTTTACTTATATTACAATGTTTACATTGGTGAATGTGTTTTATTTACTTTAGTTATGTAACAAATGCCAATGTAAAATATAATTGGCATATGCATTGGATACATAATTAAAACTTCTAGGTATGTGATGATAAGTAATAAAATCAAAATTTCATTCCAAAAGTCATACCCATAGGAAACATCGGAGTAGAGTAGGTTCTCACACACAGTAATTGTCATTCAATTGACATACTACTAACTGGGTATAGGAGAACTTCTAAAGAACGAATACCATGTGAAGCTACACCACATAAAATATCTATAACGACGCTATATGCAGCGACATTATTCATTGATGGCCCTAGACAAATGCCACCTAAAGACACCAGTTGACCCTCGGGTAAGTAAACGACCCAAGCGGTGGAAGCCAAGTTCTGTGTATGACAACTAGCACCGTCTGCAAATCCTAAGTAAATTGATGACTCCGTTGACATTTTCCAACCAAGGGAAAACTCGATAAGCAAGCCAATGAAACAAATGAAAAGATATATATACACTAAAATACATTAGTATGCAAAGAATTACGACCAATCTTGGGCTCAATCATAATATATTTTCAAGTAGAGCCATTTTTGGGCTCAGCCAACATATTCCTTCATAATCTTCTAATTCGTAGGCTCCTTTTTCTAAGACATGTCTCACAATATAAGGACCATGCCACATGGGTTTGAACTTGCCTACCCCCAGTGGTTATTTGTCTTTTTCATAAAAGAGGACCAAGTCACCCTCAACGTAATTCCGAGGACAAAAAGACTTATCATATTGGACCTTGACACGTCATGTATTCGCTTTGATAGCTATAGAAGCATCTTGACGCTGCTCATCTAGGATCTCTAGGTGTATGAGGTGTTCTTCAATATATGAAGTGTCAGGTAGGAGCTTAACCGCCAGTCTAAGAGAAGGGATTTCACATTCAATAGAAAAAATCGACTCCACGCCGTGTACTAACTAAAATGAAGAAAAACTGGTGGAATCCTTAATCGAGGTTTGGTATGCCCGAAGTGCAGGGTAAAGCATGAGATGCCAGTCAGATTTTCTCTGGCTTATAGTTTTCTGCAAAATGGTCTTGAGAGACTTGTTCACAATCTTTACTTATCCATTTTCCTGGGAGTAGTAAGGGGAAGAATGACGATGTTTAAACCCCAATTTCAATGCTAATTCTTTCATCATTTTGTTTTGAAAGTGACTACCATGATCAGTGACATTCTCACTCAGGATTCCGAACCTGGCTATAATTTGATTGAACATGAAAAATGTAGCAGTATTACCATCATATTTAATTGTAGGCATGGCCTCGTACCACTTAGTAAAGTAATCTACAACCACGGTAATATGTTGATGCCCCCTAGCCAAAGTTAGGTTTCAATCCACAAAATCCACTCCCCACTTGGTGAAGGGACCGACGGTAATGATCGAGTGAAGAGGGGCTGCATGCAAGCACATATTTTGAGTGAACACCTAGTAAGGGTGATACTTCTTGACCACTTCAACATAATATTTAAAAATAGACGACTACAAATAACCGACTTGCAATATTTTTTGGGTTGTCGCAAGTCCGTAAAGATGACCACCACGAGCCCCACTATGACAATCATTAAGAAAAAACTCAACCTCTTTGTGAGTCAATAAATGATGCAAGATATTATCTATGCCTTGACGATACAAAGTGTCACCGACGATAAGGTAGTTTTTAGCTTGATACCATATATGTCGTCGATCATGTCTCGAAAGATGTTGAGGGAACTTCAAGGGTTTAAGATATATGAAAATGTCTCCATACCAGAGGTATGATGATGAGATAAGGAAAATGTGTTCATCCGCAAATGAATCGAAATGAATAACATCCTCATCTAACTGAGGGAAGTTCGATATTAACTCAACAAAAACTAGCAATTTCTTGGATTTTACCGAAGAAAAATCCAGGTCAAACTCTTGCAAGATGACAATCCATTTATTATATTTTCCCCCTATGATACACCTAGTATGGACGTATTGAAATGGGTTGACATTAGAAACTACGATAGTTTTTCAAAGCATATATAGTGTCGTAATCATTGAATTGCATGAACGACAACCAAATCTAGCTTCTCAACATGATAATACTTGAGTTCAGGGCCGACTAAGATAGTAAACGACGTGCTCATGGAGCTCATCATCCTCCTAAACTAAAACCATAACAATTGTCCCTTCGGACGTGGTGATATAAAGAAAGTAATCTCTATTGTAGTCTAGAGGCTTTAGCAAAGGCATCGATACCAAAGCTTTCTTAAGAACATCGAAGGATTCCTGGGCTTGATCATCCCATATAAATGGAGTGTCCTTCTTCAATATATGCATGAAACCCTTAGTAATATTGGAATAGTTTACTATAAAATGACGTAGGAAGTTATCTTTCCCATGTAAACCTTGAAGTTGATGAATGTTGTGCAGGGGAGGAAATCGAAGTATTAACTCAACCTTTAAAGGATCAACCATGATCCCAGACTCAGAAACTAATAATCCTAAAAGACGACCCGACCTAACACAAAAGATGCACTTGTGAGGGTTTAAGCAGATGCGATAATACCAACATATCTCTAAAACTAGTTGAAGGTGGGTAGAGTGATCCACTATCTTGCAAGAGTGAGCAGCGAGATCATCAATGTAAGCTTCAACTATATGCTTGAGATCATGAAAAGCGAAGGTCATGGCTCATTGAAAGGTTGCTCCGGAGTTTTTAAGGATGAAAGGAATTTTCCGGTATGCGAATGTACCCCAAGGAAAAATAAATGTTTTCTTATGTTGATCCTCAGGATTAATCTGAATTTGCTTGTATCCTAAAAATCCATTCATGAAAGAAAAAACCTCACTTCCCGCACACTCATCAAGAATCTTATCAATGAAGGGTGTGAGGAAGTTGTCTTTAGGACATGCCTTATTCAGGTCTCAAAATTCCATACACACACAAATGGTTCCTTGGTTCTTATTCATGGGAATGGGATTAGATACCCATTCAGTCAAGGGAACTAGGTATATAAAACCTGCATTGAGTAGTTTCTCCACCTCTGCCTTAATAGCAGGGGCCTTCCTAGGATTAATAGATCTAAGTCATTGTCAAACAGGCTTAGCATACGAGTAGGTTTTAATCTCATGTTCAACAATTTGAGGGTCAATTCTTGACATCTCTTCATATGAACAAGCGAATACATCACATAATTCTTTGAAGAGCTCGATGTAGATCTAAATTTCTTCAGGCAAGCAATCTGCATCGATATATACATTTTCAAATTTACCAGGAATACAAGAGATTTCTATCATGATGGTAGGATAAATACTTTCCATGTTTCCTTCAGCATAAATGTCATGCGTATCAAGTAGAACTATGACGTGACCGACTATCTCACTCAAGGTGGATCTAAAATTGTCTCGTTCGATCCTAACAAGCTCTGGGAGAAAGTAAGAGTGATGATGCATATCATCCCATGGCCTATCGGAATCATTCATGGCTTCTAAGATAGATTCATTCAAAGGTAAAGTGTCGTCGAGGAAATCAGGTGAGAAAGAAGATGAAGTTGCCCATATGGGCTGGAGAACAGGATCCTCCTCGTCCATCTGCGAGGAGACAGGATCTAGGTCGATAGTAGAGTTGAGAACAACCTGATACGCTATCTATGCCGCTGACAGTGGAATTTCCATTCCAATATGTGACTGACCTTCACAAGACATGGTCGGGGAAGGTAGGGTCCAATGATCGTTAAAATACGAAGTGCGAAAAGGAACATACCTCATTGACGAAGCAGACCTACTAGACATGGCATAGATATGATGAATTGGTTCCACGAAATCAAAGGTGCCCATAAGGGAGGAATACATTTTTACCAATATCCTTAGTTGACACCTGATAGTTGTCGATTATGGGGATTGACAGTCCAACTGATGCATGCATATGAAAAGGACAACTGATCGATCATCACGGTTTTCCCATCATGAGGAAAACATAAAGTATAGAAAATGAACAATAAGATGACAGTTGTAGAATAAGTCCAATTATGCCCTAGTAATAATTTATAGTCAAGGGGCACATCAACCACCTCGACATCCACCTCCACTTTCTTCCCACCTAACTAGACCGAAAAGGAAGGAATAATACCATGGGGATGGAAAGAACGACCATCAAATGCAGTCAACATGGTCAAAGATTGAGAGAGGGTTGTATTTCCAATGGATTTCCAACAGGTTAGGGACATCACACACGTTGCAGTGCCTTCATCAACAACAGTACGCTTGATGGTGTACTTTGAGTAACCCACATGGATTTGAAAGGCCACATGGTAAGCCAAGCGAGGCTTCACATCTGTGATGTAAAACTCGATAAACTTAGAGCCACAGGGATCTAGAGCTCCTAATGTAGATAACAAGGAATTCCTCTGTGAAGGACACGTTTGGAGTACCTTCAGAGATGAAATCACGCAAGGGGTTTGACCCAGATCCTTAACAATAGAGTAATTATGGGAAGCTCTAGCATTAGGGTTGTGGGTAGAGCGTTTGAGTACTCCTTTCGAAATATGATGTGAAGTCTCTGGTTTTTCGATCTGTAAAGGATTCTACGGAGGAGGGGGGGACTCTAGACTAGGAATATCCTATGAAGGAATGTGTTAGCACAAGATTAGTTTATGCGTCATCTTTCCATAAGTCCTTCATTATTCATTTTGGAAAATGAATATAATTGTTATGGGATATTTTATTTATTTTGGGGGAAATTAAAATTATATTGGGTTATGCCCAATATCCAAGTTCAAGCATTAATCGACATCTCAAGACAACAATAGCCAAAGACACAGGCCAATGCTAGCATATCGATCAAGTTATACACAAAGTGCCAAGAGAGAGACCAACATTCAAATTTAAGGTGCCAAGTGTCAAGAAAAAGCATTGACAACACTCTCACAAGTTTCCAAGCATCAAAAGCACCCACGGATTTATGCTACCAAATTGCACACAAACACGCAAGTGGGCACTACCGAAATTTTGGCAGAGACCAAGTTGTGCAAAATTATTTTGCAAGGATGCTTCTGCCATTTTTTAGTGACTAACTTAAAACTTGGATTGTGAACAATTGAGAATGTATTTTTTGAAAACTGGAGGAGGTTTTTGTGCATAACATTCCAAATAAAATAAATCTCTCTCATTTTTTCAAAATGTGTTATTTTTTGAGAGATATTATACATATAAGTGGCTCTACCAACTTTTTTACATCGGTGCTACCTAATTTCCTGTAGCGGTCACGGTTTTGATATTCGCCTTGTTGGGAGGTTGCCACCTGTCAAGAAGGATTCAAATGGATTCTTAAGGATCAGTTAGATGTAAAGGGACACCTGCACCTAATATTTATCTCTAGAAAATGCCTCATGCAATGAGGTGGAAACAATTTATTAATGACTTCCAACAAATTCCTGAAAATTAGCAGTTTGTTGGATTTTTGTCTCTTTGATTGTTGCCACCTATCTCTAAGGCTTAGAATCCAATGGAAGAGATGGGATTTTACCTCCTAAGGTTATTTGGATGCTATTTTCTATTTGAGGAAGGAGATATCTTTTGGAGGAGGGATTCATGAACCAAGAGAGGCTAGAGAGAGTAGGAGTAGCTAGTTTTCCTGTGTGTGTTCATTTGTAGGCCTATGGGAATTTTATGATTGTAAGCATTACTATTATTGGAGACTCATGAGAGTTGTGATTTCAGATTGTAACTCTTTGTTTATATTTCTTCTTATTTGAATATATTTCAGATTTGAGGATCAAAGGCTGCCAATGATTTATAGATCCCTAAGCAGCAGAGGATTTGTTGTATTTTTCCCATCAGTCATTGTTTATATTCAAGTACTTGGTGATTCATTAAATTGAGAGGATCTTTGTTTAGTGAACATTCTATCTTATGTTTTCCTTCTTCATTCTTCCACCTATCAGCATATAATCTTTTTTTCTGTTGAGTAGCTTTAGTGTCTTCAATGAGTAGAATGTTTGTGACTCCATTGCCCAATGGTGTAGCCTACTGATCTACAATTTGTTGCCCCCTCCCTTTCTTTCTCCATCTTGTTGATCCACCTATTCAAAACCAAATTATCTTTTACATTCTGATGGGTGTTCAGCTTACACTTTAGCAGTCAAAGTGTGACTTTCAGTGCTAACATTTTTGGCGTCGTTGTCGGGGATAGATTTGAGAAGATTGAAAATCTCCTTGGGAAGAACGACATTGTACAACTCCAGCTTTAGATGGTGACTGAAGTTGGACACCTTCAAGACTATACATTCACCATGGCGACTCCATTATTCAGAATCTGTTGGTGACTCCACTGGAATGAGACAAATTAAATGGCTATGAAGGCTATCCTGGCCAGGAGGTTTTCCCAACTCAATTTCTCAGCCATAGAGGATTATCCACATCTTGTGCCTCTTATTGATGAATGGCAAGATCTGTTGCCTAGATTTTATGAAGGTAAGGATGAAAAGCTTGTTGAGCATGTTCATGAATTTCATAATTTGATGCAGTAGATTGAAAACCATCATGAAGATATATTGATGAAAATGTTCATGTATTCATTGGATGGGGATGCACGTAAATGGTATTTATCATTACCCCCTTCCAGCATTTCATCCTTGAAGGATTTCCACAAAGTATTCAATGAACACTGCAAAAGGTTTTATCCCTATGAAAGTATTTGTCATAACTATTGTGAGGGATATGTAGAATGTGCTCAAGATTTGTTAGATTGCTCTGCTGAATATAAAGATGAAAATGATTTTATTCACTGTCCAAATGAAAGTATTGATGAAGATCTAGAAAGTATGGATGATGAGGACTTGTTTGAAGCATTTTATCATTTTTCTTCGCAATTATATTGCCATGATGATCAAGGGATGTTAGTTGTAGATGAAATCAATGAAGAAATCATAGTAGATTCCCATGATCTCTCTTCAGAAACAATTAATGATTCATCTTCTCCTTTTTGTACAACTAATGAAAACATTCAACATCATGGTCAATCTGTAGAAGAGAAAGAAAACAATTGTTGTTTTATCCAAAGGAAACACAGACTACCTCCTCCTTTAACTGAAGAAGAGATAGATCATCTCCTGAATAGTTATGTTATAGCCCCTGCTTACACAGATTTGGAGCATTCACACAGTTCTGAACATGTGAGTGAAACTTCTTCTATGACTGAAAATGAAAATCTAAGTTTAAACGATGACAACCATGGAAATTTATGGGAAGTTAGTAAAGCAATTTATGGTGATGATTTCCTGCCAGAGGATCAGCTTGTAGACACCGTTTTGTTTCATTAAGAAGATAGGGTTGTCATGTTTAATAACCTTGAAGAATGTTTGATGTTCGAAGATTCTTTAGACTATGATTTGGAGGAGTATGGATCTGAGATAGATAGCTTCACAGTTGATATTCAAACCATTTGTCTGACTGATGACACTTATGTTTTAGCTGTTGAACCTAGATACGATGAGTACAATGATGATTACATGGTTGTTTCTTTAGAACAATTTGTTGCAGTTTTTTCATGGAGGGATGATGGTATTCATACATATTTTAACAATCTTAATAGAGATGCCATAGCATATGATATTGAAGGGTGTTCATATATTCTCTTTGAGAATGATCATGAGCATAATGATGTAGAACGAAGAGTAGTCCTAGATGTTTTAAAACCTCAGGACCAAATACTTTTCCAAGATCATTTTCTTGGACTATTAGAGTCATTTAATGGAGGAGTATGCTATGCCATGAATGTTTTGTCACTGGATTCGAGAAAAATTTTGAACATTTATGTTCAACAACATTTCAAATGGGAGTTGTCATTTTCCTTTTTAGCCTGCTCAAAGAAAATGTGAGCAAAATTCGAGTAAATAGCCAGTTAGTAGATTGGCTTCATTGGCATTTTTGCATAATTTTATTCAACAAGGATTTTTAGTAGATTAGAGTAGGTGTGTGCAATAATCCTGATGGACAAGCATCGTTTTCATCATTTTTGTCAGTTTTAGTTTTCATTTGCATTTAGTTTCAGTTGAAGGTCACAGATCAAAGCAGATTGTAGAGGTTAAAGGTTGGGAGAAGCCCTAGATTAAGGCACTGAAACTACAAGAGTTATTAGAGCCTCATAGGGAGAACTCTATCCCCCATGGAGCCTACGTTGGCACAAGATTGGTTTATGCCTCAACTTTGCATAAGTCCTTCATTATTCATTTTGGCAAATGAGTATAATTGTTATGGGATATTTTATTTATTTTGGGGAAAGTTAAAATTATATTGGGTTATTCCCAATCTCCAAGTTCAAGCATTAATCGACATCTCAAGACAACACTAGCCAAAGACACAGGCCAATGCCAGCATATTGATCAAGTTATACACAAAGCGCCAAGAGAGAGACCAACGTTCAAATTTAAGGTGCCAAGTGTCAAGAACAAGCATTGAAAAAACTCTCACAAGTTTCCAAGCATCAAAAGCACCCATGAATTTACACTACCAAATTTCACGTAGACACAGGCGGGCGCTACCGAAATTTTGGCAGAGACCAAATTGTGCAGAATTATTTTGCAAGGACGCTTCTGCCAGTTTTGAATGACTAACTTAAAACTTGAATTGTGAACAATTGAGAATGTATTTTTGAAAACTAGAGAAAATTTTTGTTCATAACATTCCAAATAACAAAAACCTCTCTCATTTTTTCAAAATGTGTTATGGTTTGAGAGATATTAGACATATAAGTGGCACTACCAACTATTTTACAGCGGCGCTACCTAATTTCCTGTAGTAGTCACGATTTTGATATTCACCTTGTTGGGAGGTTGCCACCTATAAAGGAGGATTAGAATGGATTCTCAAGGATTATTTATATGTGAAGGGACACCTACACCTAATATTTAGCTCCATGAAAGGCCTCATGCAATGAGGTGGAAACAATTTATTAATGAATTCCAACAAATTCCTGAAAATTAGCAGTTTGTTGGATTTTTGTCTCTTTGATTGTTGCCACCTATCTCCAAGGATTAGAATCCAATGGAGGATATGGGATTCGACCTCCTAAGGTTATTTGGATGCTATTTTCTATTTAAGGAAAGAGAGATCTCTTGGAGGAGGGATTCATGAGCCAAGAGAGGCTAGAGAGAGTAGGAGCGATCAATTTTTCTATGTGTGTTCATTTGTAAACCTGTGGGAATTTTATGATTGTAAGCATTACTGCTATTGGAGACTCATGAGAGATGTGATTTCATATTATAAATCTTTGTTTATATTTCTTCTTATTTGAATATATTGCAGATTTGAGGATCAAAGGCTGTGAATGATTTATGGATCCCTAAGTAGCAGAGGATCTATTATATTTTTCCCATTAGTCATTGTTTATATTCAAGTACTTGTTGATTCATTAAATTGAGAGGATATTTGTTTAGTGAACATTATATCTTATGTTTTCCTTCTTCATTCTTCCACCTATCAGCATATAATCTTGTTTTCTATTGAGCAGCTTTAGTGCCTTTGATTAGTAGAATGTTGGTGACTCCATTGCCCATTGGTGTAGCCTACTAATCTGCAGTTTGTTGCCCCCTCCCTTTCTTTCTCCATATTTTGGATCCACCTATTCAAAACCAAATTATCTTTTACATTCTGATGGGTGATGATCTTACACTTTAGCAGTCAAAGTGTGACTTTCAGTGTTAACAGAATGTAATCGCGAGACCAAGTGGCTACATTAATTTGAAACTTGACCATATTTATGCATAGACGGTCACCATCTTGCGTTGGTGGGTTTTGACTTCCACTCGCCGCATTTTTGACATTATAGGAGCTTGAGGACATGTGTTAATTATGCGAAAAAGGATTAGTCAGCACAATGGGAGGAAGAGATAAAAGCCTCGTAACTTCCTCGAGTTTGGGGCATAAGTGGGTAAGGTGATCATCAGTACAAAGATTGCAAGGAAACTTCACCTTTCTACTTTATTTCTTTCCCTCACCAACATTATTGTTCAATTTCTCATTGTTAACGTTGTCCTTGGGTTTATTATTATTATTATTATTCCCACCCTTACAATTGTTACCATGTCCTTTCCTTTTATTCCCTCCTGGTTGTTGGTTACCATTCATGTTGGTCAACGACTGCACAAAATGTACATCCACCGACTGAGTGGGAGTGGAGGACATAGACGAAGCTTTTTCCCCTACGGGCTAGTTTAGAGACAACTCTTTCAAATGGATTATCACCAAGTCTATAGATTTAACATTTGTGGAGCCTATAATGCCATCGGAATGAGGCCTGGGATTTTGTCTAGGGTCGTAGCTCAACCTTGATGTGTCAGGAAGAATTTTGTATAACATCCTAGACTGAGCATATATAAGATCTAACTGCTGGGCTTTAAAAATCTCTTCTTCCTCAGATGTAATTCTGGATGTAGAAACATCCTTGAGAATATAAGGTTGTAAAGACTTAAGGATCCATTCCAATAGGAACTCTGGAGGAATGTAGGCCTTGATCAACCTCTTCTGTCTACACCACTCTTGGATGTGATCTGAGATATGGGTGGATTTTTCCTAGTGGAAGGTCGATAGAAGTTCTATGCCAACATTGTAACGAATCGGTAATTGGAAGTGGTTGAGGAAGACTAAAACCATATGATTAAAAATTATGTACATCCCCCCTCGTAGCTCAATGTACCATTTCATTGCGACTCCCATGAGGGTGTGTTGAAACAATCTTAAATGAATAGAATCGTCGTTAAGGGAATTAGAAGAGCACCAAAGATGAAAAGTAGTGACGTGATCACCAGCATTTCCCTTGAATTTCAGAATATCCAAAGGAATCTTAGTGGGGATGGGGGGCCATGTCGGTTCATGACGCACCAGTTCATTCATTAATCTTGACAAGTCTGGAAAATTAAGTGTGGCCAAAAAAGGGAGACGGGGTTGCGGCATCTAGCCCCAAGCTCCTGGGAAATATTGTTGTTGGGGAATTGTAGCCCATCCAGGGTTCTGGTATGCACCATGGCCCTATCAAGGATTGTAAAACCCCCCTCTGAACTGATTCATAAAGGGTTGGTTGGGAACCATTTCAGCAGGAATGTTATGATGAGGATTGTAAACATTGCCCCCAGTTGGAGTAGCTCCAGTTTGGGGGTTTCCCAAAGTGTGAAAATGACCTCCTCCGGGTGGGAATCTGGAGGATATAGGTGGATTCATCATGCCAAACGTGTTGGTCAGAATCATTTTGGAGGAGGTAGGTGTAAAGGATGGAACATAAGAAATAGATTGTATGCCTAGTTGATTACTCCATCCAGGAACATTAAGACTAGGATTAGACCGTGGGTGACAATGAGGTAGGATTCCAACCGTAGGGGTCTTTTGGGGAATATGAGCACCACCAAACAAGAATGGAATATGCGGAGGAGCCATGCCCCCAAGTCTAATAATATTATTCTGATTAGATGTTGGAATGGAGGATGAAAACTACGATGTGAAATTTGGCATACCATAAGAAAAATGGCTAGAGGTCGTAGGGATGGACTGAGTATTGTAGCCCGACGAATGAGAAAGAGACCCAAAAGGTTTCATGACTATAGGTTGAGTATTAACTATAGGTCAGACAGGAGTGATGACAAGAACCTCTGGCACTATAACCATGGTGGTTGAAGGTGTCGAAGGAGTACCATTAGCTATAGGAGGTATGATATTTGAAGTACTCCCAGTATCTTTCTGAATTGACTCAGTACTCATACTTGTATGACCACAAGTCTGGTAGGTGGAGGTGTGTGTACCACGTTTGATAACTTTACGCCTTTTAGAAGGCAAAGACTCAAGATGCGGTGGTAACTTCAATAAACAGTGAGTCATGTGAGGAAGACGGTCTCGCTCCATGATGACTCAAGACTTGAGATATAAAAACAAATTCTGAGGCCAACTAACAATCAAAGAGCACACCAAAATAAACAAAAAGGTCAATATGCACACAAACAGGATAAAGTGGTTGAAAGGGGCCTCCCTCCCTAAAGTAGGTATGCCTCTCCCAAGAGAGACCTGAGACTCCCTTCAAAATATCGGAGGTATCAGAATCAATTATAAGGGCCCTCGTGGGCTTAACAACTAGTCGGTTAGATCCCTCCGGAGAGGTAATCCTCCATAAAGGATGTGTGTTGTCCAACCCTTATCTGACCCAAGGTACTTGCAAAATAACCCCTGCAAGTAACCTATGTGGCTACGTATGTCAAGCAACTAATCCACCACGATATAACCAATGCGCAGGCGAACAGTTGTAAGTTAGGTCCACTGTATGGGTAGGTTAACAAAGCCCAAAATCTCGAAATCATCACCTCTCACAGAGGTAAAGGTACTAGCAAGACCCCCATATACGAATAGATTCCTAGAAATATCTCTTATGCTAAGAAGTTATTGGAGGGATATCTCCTCAACCAACTTCGTGCGACCTCATGCTTAACTCCGGTGTGAGTGGAGCCTCCTAACGTCATGAATTATACAATGGATTTCATCACTCCCTTAGTGAGACACATGTGTTGAGTTTAATAGCCTTGGAGAAGTTTACTCACAAAATTCTATTCCAAGGATCTAAATATTAAGCTAGTTTGTGCACCCTGAAAAATAAAATCATTTCTAATCAATTTTAAATTTATCATAGTTACTTTTAGTGGCTTTGTTTACTCAAAAGGTGTGGTCGTGAAACTGATGATGTTATGACTCAGCAAGTAAAAGAAATGAATATGAATATAATGCAAAGTCCTAACTTCAATTCTCAATAAATGATAAGATTTTCAAAATGCAATTTTCAATTCAATTATGCAATTTCAAATAAGATGCAATCTTTCCATACATGTACTAAGATCAATAATAAGGACCCAAAAGATCAAATGCCAACAATGAAAAATGTATATTTTTTGTATTTTCAATATAAAAGAATGAAAATGAAAGGAATGAACAATAACTTGATATAAAGACCATACTGTAAGAAAATAGAGACAACCAAGTAGGATATCAAGAAGAAAACAACCAACCCAAGATGCAAGGACAACCAATGAAAAGAATGATGAGAAAGAAAAACCGCTCAAAAATTCAACCAAAGAAAGGTTTCCTATCACTCTGCAGGCACTTAACAGTTATGAAAGAGACCTAAGAAGACTCAACAACCATCAAAACTTACCCAACAAACATCAAACTTAGCAATCAAGAAAAAAATGATGATGTACGCGATTGTTCAGGATAAAATCACGTATGTGCGTGCCCTATAGAATGACAGCTCGTGTATGTACATGTTTGTCAAGGGAAAACCCGTGTATATGTATTAAAACACTGCCAGGTTAAGGATAAGGCCAAGAAACTCAGACTCGAAGTGAAAAAAGGATGTCAAGCAATCAGATGACAAGAAAACTCCAGCTAACCGAGAGCAATCAAAGGAGAAAAACACTCCAAACCCCGAAAAGAAGATTCATTCCCCAGTATGGTCGCCAATTTTGTTACGAGGAAAATCACTCTATGGCATGGGGTAAACCACAACAGACAGAAATCACTACATAAATCAACTCTAATCTCAAGTATGCTATATAGACAAATATGCTAATAAGATAAGATAAAGAGCCTACCTCATCCAGACGTTCGATGAAGTCCATCGTTGAGCACTCGACTCAAAGCTATACACCTGCAACTTGTCCTCAACAACCAAGATATGCAATCAAATGGTGATAATATATAAATTGAGCACATATAATAGCATAATCCATCAATATTCATAACAAATATGCCCTTGGAATAACAATTCAAATATTTGCAAGACATTAATTGGACGAGAAAAGAGTATTTCTATTAAAATATGAACAAGAGAAGTGTATGAATGACAAACTTCCGTGTCGGCACATATCAGAACCTAGAAACTAAGTCCCTTCCAACTGGTCCTCTACCACTTCAATCCTCCGCCAAAGGAAAGCTCATATAAGAGAGGCAATGAGGTTCTCCATCAAATAGGGAAGAGCTTGGGGGTTGAACAATGTGTTCATACTTAAAAGGACAAAGGGATGTAAACTCAATATGAAGTGAATAATTTCTCCAGAGTAACTTTGTTCTCAAAGTTGAATTATTCTCCTCTCTTCCACATCTTGGATATGGCCAATTTATAGAGTTCAAATGGAACTCAAGGGACGAGTCAGAACGTTTCCAGTATATGGAAGGTCAAGGATCATGGATCTTGTGACGTGACATGGAAACCCGACATCATTTATTAATTTTGGGCACAAAACTCGATGTACGTGGGTTGTAATGGTGCAGCTTGTGTATACGCATGCTATATAGTTGTTAGGATGCATATATGTGGAAAAATATGATTTTTATCTCTAGAAATTGCAAAAAGGTACTTCATGTCTGCATAGGGAAATGGAAAGGTCCTTCTGAGCAAGTTGCAAGAGGTGAGGAAAATCTTGCTATAACAATATCCAACTAGTTAGCAATTGGAGCATATCCCTCTAGTCACTTATATAAGTGGTACATGAATCAACATTTCAATGGACATGTATATTAGAATCCTCAGTATATTTGACATGGAGTTTCCCTACATATCCATCTAGTTCGACCATATCCCACTAGTTGATTATGTATATGGTACGTGCATCGACATTTTAGTGGAATGGACATCTTAGATTCCTTAGTGTGTAAGTGATGTAGAGTTTCCTTGCAAAGAGTAGAAAAATGCATGTGGATAATGGTCATCATATATAGATTATTATTGATAATATTGTAGATAAGAACAAGTTTTCATTATAAGAATGAAAAGAGAGGCAGTGATATTGTTTCTGAAGTACCTCACACTAGGTAAGCCTCAACTCTGTGTTTGGCTTTAATTATCATTTCTAGTAAAATGACTTTTATAAAACTTCATCCATGATCACCACCACCTCCAAAGTAGATAAAGGATTTTGGTGAGAAAAGTTTGAGAGCTCGTCCATGAGGAGCAACAGCTCCAAAGATTTTCTCCTATAGCGAAATGTTGCAATGGAACAAATGAGCAACTTGCAAGACACGACCTTTGAATGCCAATGCCATTTCCATTTACCCTTGGTGGTGTTAATTTAGAGAAAGAGTGGCGTTGACCATGATTAAGGGTTACTTGAAGCTCAATACTTTGGTGTTCACAAAACCTCTATAATAATATAATAAGATAATAGAGATCTTTTATGATAAAAATAAAAAAGAGATAAAAACTTTATTTAAATGACATGAGGAAAGCCTAATTAATAAAGTTACATTAGATTGAACTCAAAATGATTTCAGTATTCCCTACTTGGCGAGTAATAATCACTGCATTCAAAATGATTTCAGTATTACCTACTTGGCACGGAGTAATAATCACTCCATTTTCTTTGGGTTAAATCATCTTTATAAAAGTAAATATACCAAATAAAAAAAACCAAACAAATAAATCATTTTCATAAATATACCAAACGAATAAAAGCCGATAGTCACTCTATTGTCTCCGCCTCAAATCATTTTCATAAAGGTAGTTACACCGAAAGTAAAAAAAACCCAATGATGACTGGACCCTCTACCAGTTAAATCATTTTCATAAAAGTAAATATACCAAAGAAAAAAAACCGGGACACTTAATTGATGCTCTTTAGAATAAATCATGTGCGTAAAAGTAAATATTCCATTCATAAAAGTAAATATACCAAAGAAAAAAAAACGGATAGTGGCTTGATTAGTCCACGTTAAATCATCTTCATAAAAGCAAATATACCAAAGAAAAAGACACTTAATTGATGCTCTCTAGAATAAATCATGTGCGTAAAAGTAAATATTCCATTCATAAAAGTAAATATACCAAAGAAAAAAAACCGGGACACTTAATTGATGCTCTTTAGAATAAATCATGTGCGTAAAAGTAAATATTCCATTCATAAAAGTAAATATACCAAAGAAAAAAAAACGGATAGTGGCTTGATTAGTCCACGTTAAATCATCTTCATAAAAGCAAATATACCAAAGAAAAAGACACTTAATTGATGCTCTCTAGAATAAATCATGTGCGTAAAAGTAAATATTCCATTCGCCTATTAAAATATTATATATTTATAGGAAGATACACTTAATGCCTCCACTTTCGTGTATCAACCCTCCGAGTCATTCATTCAATTGGAAGCAAATGTTGAGGATCGTCTTCCAGCCCACTAGATAAGACATTTCTCACCCCGCTATAGTGATAAGAATCATAGAGCCTCTCATATCCCTATAGTGGTTAAGTATCATATCATCCCTAGAGTGGTTTAGAGTGACTAGAGTGGTTAAGTTTAGAGTGCCTAGAGTGGTTAAGTATTATAGAGAATCTTACACTCATTGCTTGGATAAATGTGGAATAAATTTTCATTCTTCAATTTCTTATTTTACTTTCTTTTGAGTTTGAACACGTCATTTCTTTAGAGGAAATACATATTTTTAACCATTAGACCCTCTCAGGTTATATATTGTTAACCCATTATAGTGAAATAAATTATAAAAAATATAATCTATAATTTCTCCTTTCTTAAATCAAAAATCAAAACATATATTGTTTGAATTAAAAATAAGAGAGTTCGACTATGGTCATAATTCTATAACTTGTTACATAGAAATTAATCTATGAAAGTGTGTCATACTTTTTATTAAAATTTGATATTTTATGTTTTATAAATTAACATCCTTAAAGTCCAGATGTTCCTTCAAAGTCTATTGCGTAGCTAAGAAAAAAATTATATGGAATTGTGTTATATTTCTAATAATATTTTATTCGAAAACTAAAAACAAATTATATGGAATTATGTTATTTTTCAAATAATATTTTTTTCAAAAATGATTAATATGTTTCAAATTTGTATTTCCTTGCGAATTTTGAAAAAATGGGTAAGAGACTTTTGTTCATATCAACTATTTTCAATGATCATTATATAGTTTTTAAAAGATATTATATGAACAAGATCTACAATGTAATTTATCTCACATATTTTGAATTTTATTTTGAAAAGTTGTAATTTCTATTATTTTTATAAGGTAACTACTTAATATTTGAATCCAATTTTGTACATCTTCATGTTAATAATAATTTATTTTTTCCATTTATGTAAAATGAAAGAATGGAAATACCCTTTTAAAGAATAAACATTCATGGGTATCCTAAATATTTTTTCTAATTTTTTGGTTGTGTATTTTTTAAGATATTTATTTCTCTCTGGGGATCTTCATTAATCCAGAGAAAAAATTTGCGTATAAGTTTTAGAACAAAACAAATTAAAGATACACTATGAAATAAAAAACTAGAAAAAAATATGTCATTGGATAGAGGACTCAATGATGAATCTATAGGCACCAAGTCCACACCTTCTACAAAAGAGATGAAGGTATTTCACCCCCTAGTAGTTGCATCTCCATGAAAACCTACAAAAATAGGGAAGGTTTGTTGATTTTGAAACCCTCGATTGAGGGTTTCCATTACCTCAATCACTGTTTAGACCACAATTAAGGGTTTATATTACCTCGATCAAGGGATTTTTGAAACCCTCGATCGAGGCCCTATTTTGACTTAAGCCATTGATCATGGTTTTAGAATCTCAATCAAAGTTTTAAGCCCTCGATTGATGTTTTACCTTGATCAATGGATCAAAAAATTATTTCTAGGGTATTTCTTGATCGAGGGTCTACGAAGACTGTTGTTTCCCACTCAACTTGCCAAAAACTGTCACACAAATTTATGGATTAACCCATAGAAAAAGATGGAGAGGTCTATCTCCATTACTCATATTTGTTGATGATTGCAGCCTCAGGTGACATTCTCCATGATACGTTGTTGGTTGGTTATCTTAGTTATACCTTTAACATGATTTAACTCAGGTTCAAATCTATTGGGGATCCAACAAAGCCTCTAAAACTATCAGCCCTCCTGGTAAACCAGAAGGCAGTGCAACACACAGAGTGCACTGCGCAGTCTCACTCGAGATAGTCTTAATGGGTGGTTGCAAAGCTCAGGTGCTTGTAGCCTGGGATTGAGTGGGGATCTTGGATTGTACTATGTGATCTTCATTCAATTACTATATCATTCATCTATATTAGATATTTTGTCATTCTTTATGCATGCATGTAAATCAACAGATCTAACTACTTCATCAAGACATTCATCTAAGATCTAACCATTGACAGCAAAGACATAAACAATAAGCATTCCACATAACACATGATCTATCGTGGCTCACCCCCTCCTAGGCTACATCCACAAAGATTTGTCTCTTAGGCTCTTTTATTATGGTTCTCTCATACACGGTGCTGTGCGCACTACAACCCCGTTCATATATTCACAAAACAGACTCCATGACCTTTACAAGGTTGACTAGATCGCACCTGGCTCCTCAGCCTGCGATCTAACTCTCAATGTCTAGTTACTTTTCTCTCCCACAACTCAAAAACTTACAAAAAGGTATCAAATCATAGTTGTTTTACAGACCAGTTAAGCAGAACCCCCCCCTAGACCTCCTAGGTATCTATTTATATGTGTTTTTGTCTCATCAGCCATTACATTCTCTTCCCAAAACCCTAACCTAGTTAGGTCTTCTTGCATTCCAGGCTTGCATGCTTTCCTCCTTTTCATGCGCGTTTTCCTTTCGTCCACTGCTTTTCTGGCCATTTGTCTTTCTTTCCCATCTTCTTGCATGTGTGCCTTGCATGCCTCCCTACCCACTGTATTTCCTCCACATCGTGCCTTTTCCCCAAAATGGGCCTATTCCCAACAGGCCCCCAACACTGACATCGTGACTCATCCTGAGTCACTACCTGGCTTGTGTCGCTTTCATTGCCTGCTTCCTACTTCTGTTACTGCCTACTGCAGTGCATCATACATTTCCGTTATCCACTGGCATTGTTAGTGAGCCTAAGTACTCTTTTCAACCATAACGATGACCACCTACTCCGTGATAGGAGATTGTAAGATCTCTCCTCTCTCCGACCTGATCTATTCAATGCTCCTCTTAGTTGCGTCGCTCTCCATGACCAACTGCTTCGCCTTTTCTTGCAGAGGCTCCAACAACGCTTATCTTTTTGTCTTCTGTGCTTGCAGTGCTTTCTCTTCCAACTACAGAGCCTTCATTTCAGTGGCAGTCTTGATCTTCTCTGAAAGTGACATTATTTTCTTTTGTTGCTTCACTTCCGCCATTGTTGCGTGGATTTTATTTTCCTTCCCTTGGAGTTCATGGAGGCTTCCATCCTCTAGGAGGTGAGTCCACAGTTGTGCGCTCTTTTATAACAACTCAGTAACTATATGTATGCTTTGGCCGACATCCTTCGCAGCTGTTGTTTCCTCCTGTTCTCGCTGCGCTCTGACTTCTGCAGGAGTAGTGGGTGTGACCCGCTCCTCCAAATCTTTAATTTTCTCTTTATATTGTTGGATAGTATGATATATCCTTCGCAACTTCTCTTTCGAAGACCCTGCCTCCCCATTTGTGTTCTTGGGAATTGCTTGAAACAATATGTGGATCTGATTCTCCATCTCCTCCACTTTTTGTTGTGCTCTCTCTTTCTGTTGCGCTTCAATGTTGAGGGCTTACTTCATCGAGATTTTTTCTATCTGGGCTACCTGTAGGTTTGTCGTGTCCGCTCTTGCTCTAAACTGAATCTCTTGTGCAATGCTTACCTGAAGTTTATACATCGCCTTTTTTGGAATCTTGGTCAATGCCACGTCCAACGTCTCGATGTCCTTTAGGGGTTTCTATGTTTTTTCTTCATCAAGGAACATCATCTCACGCATGATGATGAAATTGGCACTCGCCTGCGCTGCAAATTGCATTGTTTCAGGCATTGGCACTCCTTCCTTAGCCTGCATGGGTGTTTCCTTTGGTGCCTGTGCTGGCCCAATCCTTAGCCATTCCAACACAGTTTTTACCTCTTTCACTTGATCTACAATTGAATCCCTATGCTTCTACGCATTATCCCACACCTTAGCCAGTCTTTCCTCGACATTTGTCGTCACTAACTCCACATCGTTCGGGGTTAGTGATATATGGCACTATGGTCTGTGAGCCTTCGCCTTCTTTCGTCCACCACCAGTTTTCTCCCTTGGCCGCTTCTCTTGGGTGTCTCACGGCTCAGGACTAGTGGGCCTATGAGTCTTTTCGGAAGTGGTTGGCCTTGTTTCTTCTTCCTCATGAATCTCCTGGGTTCTTGTCCCTAGTTCTTCCTCCTCAAGGATCTCTTGTGTCCCTATGCCTGTTTCTTCCATGCACACTTCTTTCATTGACTGTATTGGTGGTTGTTTTGCATGTGGTGGAGCCTATGTAGAGCCCCTTGGTGGTTTGTTCTATGTTCTTTGTTTCTTCTTGGTTGGGGTGCTTCCCCCCTCTTGGCCTTGTATATTTCTCTTTTTGGTTATGGCCCCGTTGGTGCATATTTGGTGCGTTGGGGCTGGTCTTTCCTGAATCTGAGTTTGTGAGCTTGGTACTGAGGTTGGAATTTCTGGTACCTTCCATTCTTCGGGCCACTCCTGGACCTCTCTTTGGATTTCTTCCAACATCACGTAGTAGTTGAGTTGTAGCCAATCCTTGGTTTTGTCTCTCTTTTCTTGCAACCATAAGCTATGGCGCGTTGCCCTGAAGTTTGCAACTGCTGGGCTCTAAAAATGTCCTAAAAAAAACCTTAGTTTGACATTAATTTATCAACCGAGGATTCAGCTTTTCTTTCAAGAATGTCACCAAAGTCCATGCAGATAGTCGTAGAGGTTTAAATCGTGTATATAATTTAGTTATAGAAAATATGAGTCTATCTAAATTACTGCAATAATCAAGTTCTTCACGCATTCATTAAAAACTTTGAAACTAATAACTCACTCAACAAAATTGTAATATGAACACACCATGAATCAAAGCATCAATCAATTTACTGAATTCATTTATCTAAGAAACCCTAATTTAATCTACGAAAAATACTTAATGAATCAATCTCTCAGTGATTAATTAATCTACTGAAAAGGAACAACGATCTACTGCATATTTAAGAAGGAACAACAAATGTGAATTAAACGAAAGGAACATCAAATGAGAATTTTAACGAAAGGAACAACAAATCTGAATTTAACGAAAGGAATCCATAGCCGATAAATTAACAACAATTGGAAATGGAACAATAATCGATAATCTTTAAATGAAACATCTATTCTCTGCAAATGAACAACATAACCAATTCATAAAAGAATCAACACATTAATGAGTTTATCTTAACTATTGAAAGGAAATTCAAATAACAAAACTATAGCAGAATTGATAAGATTACAGATGATACAGTAGCTCCTATCGACTGGGCCCATGGTCTTCAGAAGATATTTCTACTAAAAACTCAGTACGCAGAAATGATCAAAACGCTTGAAGCTTTCATTAATTCCATAACTGATAAATCATTTACAATGGATTGTTGTACAGAATGTCAACAATTAAGAGATCCGAATGTTTGGTTAAATTCCTGGGTATCTATCTATTGTTCACTATCCTTTATATATTACAATGAGATAAGTAAATTAATCTATCTTGAGGATCGAGAGATCCTTAGGATTGCTTTTACTATTTATGAAGATTGCAAGATAAAGAGTCAATCTTCCTTTGAACCATTTTGTGCTTGATTTCTTCGATCTCCAATGGCTTATGCATATTCATGATCTTCTTAACTATCTTGAGTTGACAACAATTGTCCATTTATGCATAAAATCAAAACAATTCAAACCGAAGTTCAGAAAATATGTATTATCATTCAATAATATTTCCTAAAGACTTTTTAACCATTTTCTTTCCTAATTACTTCAAATTAATAGAAAGTTCAACAAAGAATATATCACAAACCATAGTAATAAGGAGAATATTTGTACCTTTTTCTCAACTCAACATACCCCCCAGCTTACCTTTTTGCATGTCCTCATGCAACAAGAGAGTTTATATGTAAAGTAGTGATATTGAAGGGAGGAGAGGTCTCTTCTCTAGGTATTTGGAACCCATGCTTACCTTTAATCTCTTCAAAAGAAAAATCTTCCCTTTTCTTACGAATTTCATAATCACTTTGATAACCATCTGGAGGATACAAAATAATGGGAGGACTGTACTTGCATCCAATCAAGGAAGACCCTTCTTCCATGATCATTCTGGCAGACCTATCTAACTTGAAAGTAGCTGCTTGAAAATTTATGAAACCAAATGGTTCCCTATTCTTGACTTCATTTGAAGAGACATTCCATCTTAATTTGGCAGCAGAAAGGGATTCTTCCTTAATCTCTCCAAAATATTGTAGACCTGAATGTAGAACATGTCCATGGATGTGAGCTAAATATTCCACAACCTTCTCCCTCTTCATGAATTCTCTACACCTCATAATGGTATCAAAGGATTTAGGAGGTTCCCTTTTGATCCATAGGTCTAGTCCATTATTCCTTTTATTGAAAACCTTATGTGCTTTAGCCTACCTGGTTTGATTTTTGGAAAAAGACAAGAATGCCTGAAACTGGATATCCCCAGTGAATGGATTTTGATTCTCTTTTCTATTTCCTTCTAGGATGAAGTTGTGAAGATATAGTTCACACAAAATGTATTGTACTCCATCCTCTTGTTCTTTAAAACATGACACAAAATTAGAAACATTGGTGAACTCAGAAGGTGTGCCTGCCCTAATAGATTTTAATTTTGGTAACAAATAACATTCTAATAAAAACAGGGCATAATTAGTAGTAGGGGCCCTGCAAGCTAAAATATCAGAATAAACAGAGAAAATTTCTTTGATTTGCTCCAAAGCTCCATCAAGTTGGCCCTGTACCTTCTTCACCTTTTCTTTATCTTTGTTGAGCTCAACAAAGGTCTCAGTCTCAGTTGCTGACATGGCTCGAAGCTGTCTAACAATTTTTTGATGTTCTGACACTGTTACCATTTCACTTCTGCATTGAGTTGGGTTCTGTTGGGATTGTTCTAGTTCTGCTTTCAACCTTTTAATAATGGCATCCTGTTCAGGGGAGTGAAATACTTCTTCAGTCTAAACAACTATTTCTATTGTTGTTGGAGCCTTTGTCTGAGTTTCTATTTCAATTGTTTCCAAAGGAGCATGAAATTATGTTTGTGTTTCAACATAATTAGTATGAACTGTCCTTGTGGGAAGTGGATTTCTTCCCTGTACTCTAGCCCTCTTAGATTTATTCTTCTCATGGGCTTTGTCAGCTTGTTCCAGCTGTTTCTTAAGTTGTCTAATTGTTTCTTTCAATCTGCCAACTTTTTGTTTTAATACTTTTATTTTCTTAACCCTTTTCCTCAATGTCTTATTTTCATGTTCTAATTTTTTGATTATGTTATTGCCTTTCCCTGTTGTTTCTTTCTATCTATGGGGAATTTCAAGGTCTTCCCCACCTTGATCAACTGGTAATTGATTCCCTATATCTTCAGGGTTCTCTGGTTGTTCTAAAGGATTGTTCTCATCGAACTGGGGTTCTGGCTATTTTGTTCCTTCAGGAGATGGCATCTCCATATCAGGGAGATCAAAGATAGGGTTTGAATGAGAAGAAGTTGGAGCTTGGGGTTCTCTAGACCTGTCTGTATTTTCAGTAAGTGATATACCTAAATTTCCTAATACTTGGGCCATCTCTTCTTCATAACTTCTGAAGAAATCATCTCGTTGTTCTGTAGGGATTTCCTATGATGGATGTTCTGTTTGTACAGTTTCCTGAGTGCTTTCAAGTTGTGCTATCTTTTTATCCTTTCTTCTTTTTACAGTGGAGGTTTCAAGAACTAAAATTGTTCTCTGTCTCGTTTTCTTTGATGTTCTTGCCTACATGTTTTGACTTTCTGTCAACTGAATGAGTTCTGCTTCCATTTCAGGTTGGGGTACTGGAATTTCAATTTGGGCATTATCTCCTTCTGTCTGAGCTGCCTCAATTCCCTATGGGGGAATTTCATGGTGGACTTCAGGTTGATCAATTTGTAGGGGCCTATCGGGATCACTTAAGTCTCCCCAAGTTATTTGTGTATGGTTTAAGGCCCTTTTTACTATCAATTTTACTAACCTGTGGTGACTAATTACATTGGCAGGAGCTTTGGCGTTTTGGGTTCTTCCGACGACTTCATGCAACATGGTATTAAAAAAGAATGGTAAATTCATCACTAAGTGTTGTTTTAGTATTGCCAGCAGCTTGAGGTGGCGAGGTCTCACCATGTCGTATCACCCATCGCATGTGATATATCTTTGTACCACTCCTTCTAGCTCCCTCCATGGTTCACTAAGAGCAGAGGGGTTGAGGCCTTTCCCCTTTTTGTCAAATTCTTCCCCTGGTTCTGTGAAGGACTCCACAGCCTCCTTGAGTGTTGTGTATTTCTTGGTCCACTATGATCCTTCGTTTGGGAGGCCTGTTACCTTAGCTATAATGGCATCAGTAACTAGTATTTGTATGTGTCAAATTACTAAGACTCCCCCCTGTAAGTTTTGGAAAAATGCCAGTGCGACATTTATATCGAATCCCTGCAGTCTGTTAAAGTATTGTGTCCATCCTAGATGGTGTAGAATTTCCCTTGCTTGTTCGGTTACTTGTGGCAATATGGGCTTGCAACGAATGCTTCGGCCACCCATGTCTTCTGTAAACAAGTCAACACAAATATCATTCCCAACTACAAACTTAGTTAGACTAGCCTGTGAGAAAAAATTACTAAAAATGGTAAAATTTACAGAAAAACAATGGTATATAGAAATACGAATTTTCCCATTAATTGTAATCATTATGGTCTATCGATAATCATGTAGAATATCTGCCCCCTAATAAATGAAAAGGTTGACCTCGACCATCGATATGTGTGGACGTAATGATGGGGGTTAGTCAAGTGAGGGATAATTATTACACTGTCACCGCTGGGAGAACGACCATTAATAACTTTCAAAGAACTTTAATGTTAATCATGAACAATAATCACACCTTTTGTGGGAAGTACAAGTTCAAATACTAATGTTCAAATATGTTAAGGAAGAATATTCCAAGTAGTCTAATTTGTTCACGTCTTATAAATATGTCACATGTCATAACTTTGTTACTTTCCCTTGTGTTGAATATAACTAGAATGATAGCCTCGTTTTTTAAGGACGAAAGTCTATGAACACAATAAAAAAACTTAGCGTATTTAAGATAAACTTCAATACCATAGGCAGAGCCACTGCTGCCAGCATGCATCCATAGCCTCGACACAGTTTCCTTTTAACCCGTAGATGAGCCAATGTCCTCAATAAATAGTTTGAATATTCTTTTCCTGAAAAGGCCAATATCCTGGTTTGGTGGCCATATAACAATAATGCCACTCACTAGATCGTAACAAAGTGAACAAGTCGGCTCATGATGAGACCTCTTGTCCTTTAACGCTAAATGCCAAAGGCCATTGCCTTAGTGTGGTAGCCATAGTGGGAATGTCACTTATGTTAATATCATATGATCGTGGTAGGTTGGCTCATGATGAGACCCCCTATCCTTTTTGGGAGAAGGTTATTTTCTTTATTTATATTATTTTATTATTATTATTATTATTATTATTATTATTATTATTATTAGGCTATATTAAGGGAGGCTCATCTACTCCTTAAGAGTGTGGGATGGTGTAAGAAGTGTAAGAATGCCAAGTAAAAATGTGCCTTAGACTCACTATTATGATGTGAAGGAAAATTCACATTCAAGTATATGTATATATATAGGGGAAAAAATGAATTATGGTGGTTAAGGATTATGAACAATATTAAGATAATTCGGAAAAATCAATCCATGAACAATTTGATAAGGTATGCTAGATATTCCTCAAAAAGAAAATGATAGATCCTTACCATGATGATTAGAAGTGATGATGTTGAAAAATAGTTAGTGAAGTTCATACCCAAAGGAGTGGCTAAATATATCAGAAGCATGTGTTGTTGGTGGAAACAAAAATTGTTACTTTCAAAGGAAAGGAACAACAACAGGAACAACTGCAAAAAAGGAACAACAATTGTTTTTTTTGAATGAAAAAGGCTACCTGAAAAAAGGAATGACAATTGCGTCAAAGGGAACGACAGTTGTTACATTCGGATGAACGACACTACCCGCAAAGGGAACAACAACTGTTACGTTCTAATGAACGACACTGCCTGCAAAGGGAACAACAATCGCAACAAAGGGAATGACAGTTATTACTTTCAAATGAACAACAACGATGATGTTCAATTTAACCACCTAATTAAGTAATTGGATACCTCCCGTAGACATTTTTGTTTTAACAAGTCTAGGATTGATTAGTCATCAACTAAATTCATTTAATTTTTACATGTAGGTTTATTCAATGATCAAAGTATATTGGATGGTTTACAGTGTCATGCATTCATTTTCTATTTACTACAGTTGCGCATTCTTTTAGTGCAGTCGCATGAATTTTTGCGACGGAACATGATATATTCATCTCCTGTATAAAACAAGGTTTATATTCAATGGGTTTTTCCAAGGGAGACAAGAACAATTTGAAGTTTTGAATAAGGAACAAAAAAGAGTGCTAATTATATTTCATTACAGTCATATTTTCTAGTTTTTATTCTCCAACTCTTTATAGTGACTTTCCTGAAAAGTAATAACATAAAAACTCAATCAAATATTTAAAGAAAACTATATACAATATGTACAGTGCTGGAAAGACAACAATTTCATGGAGCTCAAGCTGTTGGGTTGCCTTCCTAGCCAGCTAAAATTTGAACAATAGGATCATTACTTACTTCTTAGAAAAATGATTATTTTGAAAGAGTTTGATGGTAGAGTCGTAGACGATGTCCATTTACCAAAAAGGGACAACCAGACCCGTCGATGGTAGCTAAGGTGACAGTTCCATTATCATGGACTTCTCTGATTTCATACGGTCCTAGCCACCTTGTTTGCAATTTCCCAGGAAAATCCTAAAATATGGAATCATAGATAAGCACCCAATCACCTTCTGGAAGGATTTCTTCTTGATATGCTTATTGTGCCAGCTATCTCTCTGCTACTGAATAACAGTTGTGCGTTGAAGGGAAAACAAGCGTTCTTCATATAACTCATTGAGATGATGTAAGTGCTATGTGTGTGCTTTGGTAAGATCCAATCCAATTTCTTGGGCCATTCTCAAAGTCTTGATCTCAAATTCAATTGGAAAGATAGGCTCTTTGCCAAAGACTAGGTGACAAGGAGAGTAGCTAGTAGTGTTATGCCATGTTGTGCGATAGGCCCATAAGGAATTTGGAAGCTCGGCTACCCAATTTTGATGGTTTGTTGACACTGTTTTTGTCAAGATTTCCTCCAAAACTTTATTGGTACTTTCCACTTGTCTGTTTGCCTGTGGGTGGTATGGGGAGGTAACCCTATGTTTGATGTGATAATTACGCAGAGTGGCTGAGATTTTATGTGCTGTAAATTGCGACCCTCCGTCCATGATTACTTCCCTGGGTAAGCCATAGCATACAAATAGTTCAAAGAGAAACTTAATGATTGCTTCCACAGTTGCGTTTGGAAAGGCCATTGCTTCTACCCACTTGGTCATATAGTCTACTGCAACTAGTATGTAAGCTTTCTAGTTTGATTTTGGGTTGAAGGGGCCAACGAAATCCAGTGCCCATCTCTTGAAAGGTTCCATCACCACTTGTGGTTGTAGAGGCATTTCATCAGCTTGGCCTGGTTGGCCCATCCTCTAAAAGTTGTCATAGGCCTGGACATACTTCTCTGCATCCTTGAATATTGAAGGCCAATAGTATCCCATCTGTAAAACCTTATGCCCAGTTATTTGGTCTGCAAAATGTTTTCCATAGGGATCATCGTGACCCTCCTTCAAGACATCATAAATTTCATCATCTTTGACACATCTTCGGATCTGAAGATCAGACCCTGTGTGGAAACGATATCCACCAATTTAGGTGAACTGTGCACTGTGCTGAAATCTCCCAACTGCTAGATAATTCACCACATCAACGTACCAAGGCGTCTTAATAGTGACAGTGAACAAGTGTTCGTCTGGAAATTGGTCTTCAACTGTCAAAGAGTTATCTGTTTTGGGTACACGAGATAAGAAATCTGCAACAAGATTCTCTCTTCCAGGCCAATCCTTAATGGTGATGTTGAATTCCTGCAATAGAAACAACCACTGAGTAACCCGTCCATTAGTAATTGGTTTTTTAGCTAAATATTTTATAGCAGAATGATCAGTATACGGAATAATTGGATAGCTTGTTATATAGTGGAGAAATTTATTAATAGCATGTATAATGACTAAAAATTCTTTTTTTGTTACTGTGTAATTTAATTTGGCATGAGTAAGATTATTTCTAACAAAATAAATAGCATAAGGTTTCTTGTCTTCTTCATGTCCAAGGACAACGCCTATAGCGATATCTAATGCATCTGAAGAGATGTGAAATGGTAATTTCCAGTTTGGTCCTCTCAGCACTGGTGCAGTTGAAACTAACCTCTTAAGCTCTACAAATGCAACATAACACTTATCAAACCACTAAAATTCCACATTAATAGTTAAAGCATGTAAAGGTGCAGGTATTCTTGAAATTTTTTCTATGAATCTGTGATAATATCTTGCATAGCCAAGGAAACTACATACCTCAGTGTGTGTACGAGGTGTAGGAAAATTAAGGATTACCTCTATTTTTGTTGGGTCTACCTTGATTCCATCTGTAGAAACATAGTGTCCTAGTACCACACCTTCATTCATCATCATGTGACATTCATCATGACTCAAACATAGCTTGGTAGAAATGCATCGTTCCAGTACCTTCTCTATATTGCTTAAAGCTTGATCAAAGTTAGTTCCATAAGGGGTAAAACCGTCCATGTAAACATCAAGTCCTTAATTATCTAAATCAGAAAATATGCTCAAAATAGATCTTTGGAATGTGGCTGGAGCATTACATAGTTCAAAGGGAAATAATCGGTATGAAAAGGTACCCTAGGGACATGTAAATGTAGTTTTATCATGGTCTTCTGGAGCAATATGAATCTGATTATAACCGCTAAAGCCATCTAGGAAGGAGAAAAAATGCTTCCCTGCTAAAGTATCAAGGACCTTATCAATAAAGGGTAGGCGAAAATGGTCCTTCTGGGTAGCTTTATTGAGTTCTCTGTAATCTACATAGATTCACCACTTACCATTATTTTTAGGGACAATTACTAGTGGAGAGACCCATTGGTTGTCTGAAATAGGATATATGAAATCTACATCCAACAGTTTCTGTAATTCTTCTTTGACAATGTCCCTGAGATGAGGGTTTAATCTTCGTTGGGGTTGTGGGATAGGTCAGGCATATTTTTCAATATAGATATGATGTGTACATAGTTGTGGATCAATTCCCTTCATGTCGGGATACTCCCAATCAAAAGCCTGTTGATATTTAGAAAAGGATCTGAATCAATTTTTTTTGTTGTTGCTCATTCAAATTGGCATTAATATTCATGAATATTTCTAGTGCAATTTCAACTGTAATGTTGTTGTAGACAGAAGTAGTGGGAATCTGTTGCTCCATCAATTCTTCCAAAGGATCTCCCTGTGCTTCATTATCTAAAACAAATTTTATCATTTGACATGTTGGGTTTCTTACAACAGTTGGGATGTTAATGAAGCTATTGATCACATCATCTTCTAGTTGATTTTTGAGCCCAAGAGCTTCTTCCAGTGTGAGAGGAGATCGTAGGTTTTCCTCTAGATATCTAGGTGGTTGCAACTGCTGATGTATGACAGGCAAACTTGGTTTAGCTGGAGGATACAAGATAATGTTTTTTATATCACTTCCTCTAGAAATTGTCATGTTTTCTATGCGACATCCTATGTATGCATATGGTTTTGCTATCCATGGTCATCCCAATATTAATGGGTGTCCATCGAGTCTACTTCTTGGGTTGATAACTAGGAAATCAACTGGGTATTCCCAGGAGTCGACCAAAATTGCTATCTCTTGTAATGTGTTGACTCGTTTAACCACCGATATATCAACCAGTTATAACATAGTTGAAGTAGGTTCGAAGGAGGTGATCCCCAAGACATTATAGGTCTCAATAGTTAGAATATTGATGGCTACCCCCAAATCCACCGGTGTATTTGGAAAAAAACAACCCTGTATCTGAACCGTTACCACAGGATTCCCTGGTTATGTGTACTTGACCGGCTCTTGATTTCCTAGAATAAGATCGGACAAGGTTCCTACCACGTGGACAATTCATGGATTCTTAGTTTTCCTTCCGAGCTTCTTCCCACATAATTTTTTGATTGTTTTTGCATAAATAGGAATATCTTGTAAAGCCTGTAGGAGTGGAATTTTAACACATAGATTCTTTAGTTCCCTGACGATATCAAAGTTAGGATATACAAATGGTCTTGCTATCATTAACCTCTTGGGAAACGAGGGAGAATAAATTATGTCTTTATCAAGATTTTGTTTCTCGACTGTGTTTTCCCCCTGTTTTGTTTCTTCTATTATGACCACAGTCGATGGTTTTATTGTTGGTTGTATATCATTCTCATTCTCCTGTTATTAATGAATGCCACTTTCCTTAGGAGAAATTACATGCCCTGATCTCAACCAGAGTTCATTGCACCCTACAGAGTTGGTTTCACCCTCCAAATTCTCGACAATTTTCATGAGATGGACTGGTCTGTTATTAGGATTCGGGTTGGGTTGAGATGGTAATTGAGGGCGCATTTGAGGTTGAGGATTCTAGGGTAACTGAATTTTAGCTTGTAAAGTGGGCTGAGTTTGAGGAGCCATTCCCATGGGTTGATTGGTTAGTCCCATGGGGCGCTGCCAGTTTTGAGTCCAATGGGGGGCTTGGGTAGCTGTGCTAGTCCATTGTGAAGGATAGAGGTTATTATTTGAATTCTGCCAAAATGGGGTTGGGTATTGAAAGTTAGACCAAGTAATATTAACAACTGGTTGATTTGGCTAGGGTGAAGTAGGATATTGTTGGGACAATCAGGTGGGGTTAGCAAATGGTTGGCCCTGCTAGAAATCAATCCATTGAAGGTTGGAAGATTCTATAGTGGAATTTCTTTCATTGGTTCATTAGCAACTATATCAACTATAGGATATTCCAAAGTGGAAGTCTGGGGTCACGACTAATTTTGCTGTGCCATTTGGTCGAAAATGTGCCAATAATCTTCAGGGATTTCTTGATCTGGGTGTTCTATTTGAGGTGATTGATTACTTGGTCCCTTAGGATATTTAATCACGCTACCTATGTCTGGGATTGCAGGTGTTCCTTCTCTTGCCAAAATCATAGGATATCTAGGTTCAAGTGGTGGTGGGTTTTCCTCAACAATCTCATTGGTCTCCCCTTCTTCTTCTTTCAAATTACAATAATTTCCCTCGTCTAAAGGACTGAAAAGTGGAGTTTGTGTATCTTGGAAACTTTGTTCGATCCCTTCAGTTCCCCTATGGACCTCAACATGAGCTGCAATTGGTGAATTTGTTGTTTGAGGGTTTCGGGTAGAACCTTTTTGAGGCCCAACCGAAGCTTGAGATTCAACTTTTCGGATAATTTCGTCTATGAAAGTTCTCCTTCCAGGGGGCACCGGGACCTAGGATTTTGTAGTTTTTGGTAGGGGTTTTTGTTTTTCAGGTTCTTTCTTCTCATTCATACACACAGACACAAATTCTATGCACATATATAACCTCTATGCATCAGCTAAAGGTAGGTGTTGGCACAAACATTTTAATTGTTGCCTACATAGGTTCTTGCCTTCCGTTTTCAATACCTCATCCTCGAGAGACACAATCTATGTTATCTTTGTCATTCTCCCCGATAATGGTGCCAAAATGTTGGGCTCTAAAGATGTCCTAAAAACAACCTTAGTCTGACATTAATTTATCAACTGAGGATTCATCTTTTCTTTCAAGAATGTAAGCAAAGTCTATGCAGATAGTCGTAGAGGTTTAAATCGTGTAGATAATTCAATTACAACAAATCTGAGTCTATCTAAATTACTGCAATAATCAAGTTCTTCACGCATTCATTAAAAACTATGAAACTAATAACTCACTCAACAAAATTGTAATCTAAAAACACCATGACTCAAAGCATCAATCAATTTACTGAATTCATTTATATAAGAAACAATAATTTCATCTACGAAAATACTTAATGAATCAATCTCTCAATGATTAATTAATCTACTGAAAAGGAACATCGATCTACTGCATATTTAATAAGGAACATCAAATTCGAATTAAACGAAAGGAACAACAAATGCGAATTTTAATGAAAGGAACAACAAATGCGAATTTAATGAAAGGAATCCATGGGTGATAAATAAACAACAATTGGAAATGGAACAACAATCGATAATATTTAAATGAAACATCTATTCTCTGCAAATGAACAACATAACCAATTCATAAAAGAATCAACACATTAATGAGTTTATCTTAACTGTTGAAAGGAAATTCAAATCACAAAAATATAGCAGAATTGATAAGATTACAGATGAGACAATGGCTCTTTTTGACTGGGCCCATGGTCTTCGAAAGATACTACTAATAAAAACTCAGTACTCAGAAATGATCAAAACTCTTGAAGCTTTCATTAATTCCATAATTGATAAATCATTTACAATTGATTGTTGTACAAAATGTCAACAATTAAGAGATCTTAATGTTTGGTTAAATTCCTAGGTAACTCTCTATTGTTCACTATCATTTATATATCACAATGAGATAAGTAAATTAAGTTATCCTGAGGATCGAGAGATCCTTGGGATTTCTTTTACTATTTATGAATATTGCAAGATAAAGAGTCAATCTTCCTTTGAACCATTTTGTGCTTGATTTATTTGATCTCCAATGGCCTGTGCATCTTCATGATCTTCTTAACTATATTGAGTTAACAACAATTGTCCATTTCTACATAAAATCAAAACAATTCAAACCAAAGTTTAGAAAATATCTAATATCATTCAATAATATTTCCTAAAGACTTTTTAACCATTTTCTTTCCTAATTAATTCAAACTAATAGAAAAGTCAACAAAGAATATATCACAAACCATAGTAATAAGGAGAATATTTATACCTTTTTCTCAACTCAACAACAACCTGTCCAAACTCCTAGACAGTCTCTGGTGTAATGCGCCATGTATCTGCAATAAGGTCCTGCATTTCTGTGAAATACCTCGCAAAGATGTATGTGTTTGTCTTCTTTCTCTTTGGGTCTGTGTTCTTCTCCTTAGAAATTGACACAATTAGTTGGTTTCCCCACTTTTTATGACTTTATAGCAGGACAACAAAGTGACAACTGTTTTGCACTGATAGTTGTCCCTTTTTCACTTTTGGTGGTGTGTCCTACGTGTGGTACCATTGTACTTGTTAACTGTTGTCCTGTGCGCTGTGTTTTTGGAATTTTCCCTTTCCATCGTGCTAATTTCTTTACCTCTGTGTATGGACTATCATATGTTTGTTGCAATTTCAACAACCACTACCAGTTGGCGCTTGAATTACACAGTCGTCGTTTTCTGAATTTCCACGTTTTCCGACCGTGGGTCATTTTTCTAGAACGCTGGGATTTTTTAGCGTGCGGAGTCATTGGATTCGATACCCTTTTCTTCTAGCCTAGTATTCTTATTTCTTTGTGCTAACTTAGTGACCTGTGCACGCAAACTCTTTTCTTTTTCGTCGCACTGACTTGCTGACATGTGCGCGCAGACTCTTTTCTTTTTCTTTTTTTCTCTTTTTTTTTGTTCTTACTGCGCGGTAACTTTCAAGTTGCGGATGGTCGACTTTCCTTGTATAGCTTCAGGCAACTCCCATTGATCATTCCCTTCAATTTTGTTTCTTCCAAATCCTTCAACTGTACAACTCCTTTGTCTGTGATAGTCTTGACCTCATATGGTCCCAACCAATGCATTCTGAACTTTCTTGGATGTTGAAAAAACTTGTTGTCATACAGTAGGACTAGATCTCCTTCCTTGAAACTTTTTCTCTTGATGTGTCGGTCATGCCAAGATTTGTCCCTTTCTTTCTGTACATCTTGGTGAAAGCCTACTAGAATCCTATCTTCTTCCATGCTCATCAGCTGACTTAACCTTTCTTGTATTGCGCCTCGCTCTGTCATGTTTGTAATTGCTGTGACACGCAGACTTGGTACCAAGAATTCTAATGGCACCACTGCTTCTTGTCCATACACCAATATAAATGGTGTTTTCCCTGTCAGCTTCTTACAGGTAGTTCTATATGCCCATAATACTGCTAGTATCTTTGAATCCTAATCGTCCCTATTGACATTGCAAATCTTGGTTAAGGCATTCTCTAGAATATTGTTGAAGGCTTCCACTGTTCCATTTTCATGAGGGTGGTATGGCGTACTTTTCTGATGGTAGACCTTGAATTCTTCAGTCAGAGCTCTGATAGTGTTGTTGATAAAGTGAGTGCCTTGGTCACTCATCAGAATCCTTGGGCATCCAAATCTGGTGAGCACATGTTCAAACAGGAAGTCTGTTGTTGTCTCTGCGCTGCAATATTTAACTGGTGTTTCCTCTACCCATATTGAGAGGTATTATGTTGCAGCAATGATGTATCGCGTGCCTGATCTTCTTGCGAGTGGGTGAATTGGCCCAAAAAAATCGATATCCCATTTTTCAAACAATTGTAGCATTACTTGTGGGTGTAAGGGCATCTCATCCTATCTGTTTGGTTTGCCAACCCTCTGACAAAAGTCTCATTATTGGCAGTATTCCTTTTCATCTCGATGAATATTTGGCCACCATAATCCTACATGAAGTACCTTCTGCACGGTAGCTTTGCCTGAATAATTTCCTCCCACTATTCCTTCATGGGATTATGCTAATATCCTAGGCATTTCATGTTCTAGCGTGCACCTTCTCAAGATGTTGTTTTCCCCCATTTTATATAATTTCCCTACGATCAACTGGTAGTCAGCTGCTCGGACCACCAGATTCTTCCTCTGCATAGTGTTAAGTTCCCGTGGTGCAGTCCATGTACTTAAATACTCAATAATGTCATCAAAATAATCATCCGCGACCTGGAATGAAAAAAATTGCACGTTAGGGAAGGTATCCTATAAGTTTGTAGGCTCCTCTCCATTAGTGACCCTCGACAAGTGATCAGGTCCCATGTTCATCTTCCCTGGTTTAACTATGACTTCAAAGTCAAATTCTTGAAACAATAGTAACCATTGATAGATTCTCCCCCCCAACACTGGCTTGTTGACTAGGTACTTAAGGGTTGAATGATCTGTGAACATATTAAAATGTTTTCCAAGTAGGTAATGCCTGAAATTTTGAAGTGCATACACCATTGTCAGACCTTCTCTCTCTGTAGTGTTGTAATTCTACTCGGAGTTTGACAGTTTTCTTCTTGCAAATGCTATGGGATGGTCCAAATCCCCTACTACTGGTTGCGCTATAATAGCTCCCAAGGCTATGGCTAATGCATCTACATGCACATGGAATGTCTTCTCCCAATCTGGAAAGACTAAGATGGGTGTTGTGACCATATTCTCCTTCATGGTGTTCAATCCTTGTTGATAGTCCTCATTCCACTAGAATTTAGTATCCTTCTTGAGAAATTTCTCCATCAGCGCAGTGATCTGTGCATACCCCTTTATAATTTTTTTGTAATATCATGTATGTCCCAATGTGGCTCGTAGCTCGTGCACTGATTTCGATGGTGGTAAATTCACAATTACTGCAATATTTGCAGGATCCACGATCAAACCTTGTCTGCATATGAAGTGACCCAATAGAATTCTGAAGGGCATTCCAAATATACATTTCTTAATGTTCAAGGATATTTGGCATTTCTTGCATCTTTCTAACATCATCCTCAACACCTCTACATGATCCTTCAATAGGTTGTACACTGTCCAATCATCCAAATATACCTCTAGAAACTGATGGATGAATTCTTTGAAGGAAACAATGACTACTCTGGAAAAAATTGTTGGTGCATTGTTTAGTCCAAAAGGAATGACTGTGTACTGGTAGTATCCCCATTTTGTCACAAAGGTAGTCTTGTACCGATCTTCTGGTGCTATCTTTATTTGGTGGTAGCCTGGGAATCAATCAGTGAATGAGTATGCTTCATGGCCTCCCACATTTTCTAGGACTTCATCTGTAAAGGTGTAGGGAAGGGATCATGTAGGCAAGCATCATTGATTTTTCTCATATCTACATAGATTCTTATGCCTTCTTGCTTTCTTTCCCGAACTACCATGGGGATTATCCATTTTGATTCTTCTACTGGTTCTATGATTCCTACTTCGAGCATTTTGTCGATTTCTGCTCTCACTTTCTTCTTGTATATGGGTTTCAATCTGTAAGGCCTCTGTCTGACAGGTCTTGCCTTCGGTTTGAGAGGGATCCTCATATCTCCAAGTTCTCATGCAATACCTTTCATTTCTATGAAGGTCATTGGGAACAAGTCATTGTACTTGTGCAGTAACTATGTTATCCTATCCACTGTTTGCTTGTCCAAGTAGTCTCCAATGCTAGCCATTTCGGGTCTCAACTGTCCCAATGTTGACTTTCTTCAACTTGATTGGTGCAATAATTACTTCTGATTCTGGGGGTGGACCTTCCACTTCTCTTTTTCCTTCAACTTCCTCAATCTGAATATTGTGTGGATCATCTTCATATGGTACTTCTTCCTGCACATGGTAGCATGACAATAGTTCTTTCATCGTCTGTCTGTTCTGATGTTGTTCTTCTGTTATGAGTTCAAATTATGGTTCCTTAATGAATATCACCCCTCTTATTTGTTTAAGTGTTGCATCTATGTTGGGGTTCTCATGTTCAAATGAGAAAGTGACTGTAAATTTCTGTTGTAGTATTGTCCAGCTCGTAGTTCCTCTACGTAGTTCCTAGTTTGTATACCAGTTTCCTGGGATGCCCTCTAATGGGTGTACAAAATGATGAGTCCATTCCTCTGGGAGTGGCATTTTCCATAGCGCTTTGCACTTCTCCAAGTGTTCTGTTGGTGCTCCCTCTCCATCATATTTCTGAGTTGCGCTCCTCTTTTGTTATGTGCTGAATATGATGTGCAGTAGTATTTTACATTGGTACCAGTCTTGTATAATTTGTTTGTGCACACCCCACCATATTGCAGGTGTAGCCTTAAGTGTGATTTCAAGAGATAACAATATCTGGCTGTCTAATACTTCCTCCTCATATCTTGTTAGGAATTCTTTCGAGTCATTGATTTCATGGAAACTTGGAGGTTCTTTGATTTCTGTCCCCACCCACCTTACTGTGCGATCTATTCGTGTGCATCTTCTGGTTGAGACCTCATGTAGGCGCTGCTGCCAATTCTCCAGAACTGTGTTTGAGTCAGATGCAAATGATGTGATACTTCTCCAGCTAAGTACACCATCGGCAGTTGGATTAATGTAATCTTCGGTGCGGTGGTCCAGTATGGCTGGTTAATTTCTTCCAAGTCTAGACATGTTGGTTCCAAAACAATTTCGGCTTCTGATGGATCTAGGGGTGCAATAACCCTGTATTCTCCTGAATCAAATGTCATCTTCATGGTATTCAAGTTGATTATTGCCTGATTGTCAAACGCCCAATCCAATCCTAGTAATGACGGATATGGTGTTGTGTCGTCCACAATTTAGATCACTTTGAAGTTTGTCTTAGTGTGCACGCCGTCCAGATCTACTATCACTCCTTTCAGCCTCCCTATTGGTAGAACTTTCTGTTGGTTTTCTAACTTAAGTTGGACTGGTGAGTAGCCTAAGGTAGGTTCTCCCATGCATTTCCATGTCTTTTTGGGTAATACATTCACTTCAGATTCCAGATCTAGTATCACATCACCCATGTTAAAATATTTGATGTTGGCATTCAATCTATACTCTATGTTGGTTCTCCTTATGGCATGGAGGTGATTGATTGTCCTCTGTTCTATATCTCCCTAAGATTTTGTGGTACATCTATCTAACAGATTTTGTAATATTATAACAGATGATGGATCCTTAAATAATTGGATACATGATTGCAAGAAAGTTTTAATACAACTTACTTGGTTTCTCGAGTGGACTTCACTGGTATGGTCCAATGCTGATGACATTTCATACATTGGGACATCTTGGGTATGTTGTGCGGTAGATGTAGATACAACATTCTGGTTGATAAATTCTTGTATGACCTCCTAAAAGGTCTCCTTCTCCTTTTCTGCATCAAATCGCTTGGGTGGCTCAGTATTCTTCTTAATCCATTGGTGTTGTACTGGTTCTTGTTTGGCCGCATCATCTCCTATTTTAGAACCTCCACACATCACTATGTTGATGTTTCTTCCTTCATCCCTCACTTATGATGAAATCCATTGAACATTTTGATTGGTGTGATTCCTCTTTTCCTGGATCTTTCCTAGTAATGTAGGACATTCTTCCATGTCATGATCCGATGCGTGACAATACATACAGATCATTGGTGGGAGTGGAAATTCTCTTTCAGAGTGTCCTAGTTTTTGACAGTTGTGACATACCACTAGTCCTCTACCTCTTCCAAAGAATCCTCTTCCTCGTCCTCCTCCTCTGTATCCAGTGCAATATCTGCGCAGTGTATTGTATTGAGGTACATGATTATACTGTGTAGGGTTATACTACAGTTGCACAGTGTTATACTGTAGTTGCGCAGTGTTATACTGCAACTGCATAGTGTTATATTGTGGTCGTGCATTGTTATACTGCTGTAACACAGTATTATATTGCGGTGGTGCCTGATTAAATTGAGGTGCAGCGTGCCCTATCATCATTTTGTTTTGCACCCTATATGTGTCTCACTTCCTTTCCCTCATCAAATCCATTATTCTGCAGTCTTTGTCACCGTGCCGTACTGACCTGCAAAAAGTGCAATATGCACTCTTTGGTACTATCTGGTATTTCTGCATCATAGGATAATTATATGGATAATGCCCGTGCGTCTTGCAAATTTCACACCAGGGTCCTCCTGTTGGCAATGGATTTGGCATCCCTGTTGTCATATACTGCGCGAATGTTGGACATTCGTTCTTATGGTTCCCTTATGTTCGACATGTGGTACACCAAACAACTTCTCGCTTGTCCTTTCCCTTATTCTGATTGAGTTGAAAGGTACTATTCTTCAGACCCTCCTTCAACTTCTCTATAGTTGGATTTGTCTTGTGGTACCGATTCTCCTCCATTTGCAAGGCTGCCTGTAGATCCTCTTCTTGAGATTGGAATTTTTGTTGTCTGAGTGGGTATTTCAGGTGTGGTAACAGAGAATTCACAAACATATGCCTATGCTGCATGTCAATCATGGCATACCTCAATTTCCCTTTCAAACGTTTAAATCATCGGTCAATTTCCTAGACAAATTCTCCTGGTTTCTGTTGGATTTCTATCATCTCGTTCATGTATTGATCCTCTGAGATCAGCTTCTGGAACTCATTAACCAGTTTGTGGACTGTTTACATCTAGAAATACTGTCTAGCCAAAAATCTACTGCATGGGTGAATTTTTTATTCACCTGTTGTAAATGCACAATCTGAACTGAGTTCCACTCTAACTATCAGATCTGATTTGTTGTGTGGTTTCCTTTCAACCTCAATATCCACTCCTACAATAAGTGTGGAAAATCACAGGAAAATACTTCATGCAGATCAGTAAACACACATTTCTCAAGATATTTGCGCGGTGTTACTCTAGCGTTTCTGTTATCTTGTTGCACAAACTCTAGCTCCTTTTTTTACAACCATATCTCTATTTACTCCTTCATGGGTCTCCAGAGTATAAAAATTACCTTCTATATTTTCATTCTTTTTGACACTTCAGTCCCAGATCTGACATTCTTTTAACAGTTTTTCATCAGATCAAACATTCTTTTAACAGGTATTCAACATATCTCATCCACTGAATCCTATGTTGTTCCAATTAGCAACATAACCATTTGTTGGTTGGTTATCTTAGTTATACCTTTAACATGATTTGAACCAAGTTCAGATCTACTGGGGATCCAAAAAAGCCTCTAAAACTATCGGCCCTCCTGGTAAACCAGAAGGCAGCGCAACACACAGAGTGCACTGCGCAGTCTCACCCGAGATAGTCTTAATGGGTGGTTGCAACGCTCAAGTTCTTGTAGCCTAGGGCTGAGTGAGGATCTGGGATTGTACTATGTGATCTTCATTCAATTACTACAACAAATATAACTACTTCATCAAGACATTCATCAGATCTAACCATTGACAACAAAGACATAAACAATAAGCATTCCAAATAACACATGATCTAACATGGTTCACACCCTCCTGGGCTACGTCCAAAAATATTTGGCTCTTAGGCTCTTTTATTATGGTTTTGTCATACACAACACCGCATGCACTACAAACCCATTAATACATTCACAAAACATACTCCATGACCTTTATGAGGCTGACTAGATCGCACCAGGCTCCTCATCCTGCGATCTAACCCTCAATGTCTAGTTACTTTTCTCTGCCATAGCTCAACAACTTACAAAAATGTATTGGATCATAATCGTGTTACAGACTAGTTAAGCAGAACCCCCCCCTAGACCTCTTAGGTATCTATTTATATGTGTTTTTGTCTCATCAGCCATTACATTCTCTTCCCAAAACCCTAACCTAGTTAGGTCTTCTTGCATGTTGGCTTGCACGATTTCCTCCTCTGCATGTGTGTTTTCCTTCCGTCCACTACTTTTCCTGCCAGCTGTCTTTCTTTCCCATCTTCTTGCATGTGCGCTTTGCATGCCTCCCTGCCAACTGTATTTCCTCCACGTCGTGCCTTTTCCCCAAAATGGGCCTGTGCCCAACATACGTTCTCCTCTATGAGAGAGTTGAGTCGACCTATGAGAGAGCCCAATTTTGGGAATGCCCTTGTGATGGGGCATCGTTCTCCTCTGTGTGAGAGTTGGGTCGTCCCCCAGTGATGGGTGTATCATTCTCCTCTGTGTGAGAGTTGAGATAATGTGGTACTCCAGATGATTTTGTTGAGTAAGACGTCTTTGTGGCTAAGCACAGGTGGATGTGTCCCTAGTGGCTGAGCACTAGTGGATGTGTCCCTAGTGGCTGAGCACTAGTGGATGTGTGGATCCCTTTCTATATTTTCTAAGTGTAATATTTTCTTGTAACCCTAATTGTGATGTAAAGGGTACAAGTCGGCCCCACCATAAGTGAAAGACAATTAATGATTATTGTTATAATTAATTATATTATTGATTTAATGAGGTCATCCATGTTGTGTCTGGTCTTGTATAAATAGAGGTGATTTTCCCATTGAGGAAACATACTCACACTTGACATTTCATAATTTCAACAAGTACATTTTAGGGCTAAAGTGCGCACCTCTCTTGGGCGCTAGTTTCAAGGTTGTAGAGAACCCTCTTGTGTGAATTAGGGTTTTATGTGTTGGAGGATATTCTCTTGATAATATAGCAAAGGATTGTTTGGTTTTTTTCCCTTGAGTAGAAGGGTTTCCCAAGATATTTCTTGTGTTCTTATGTATGGTAATTCTTCTTGTGATCTTGGTTATTGCAGCACTTGTGTATGGTGGAGTTGCATTTGTTTATAGTTCAAGTACATGATAAATGAAATAAACCTCATGCTTGAGCCTATCATAGTGAAAAAACAACATGGTTTCAAAGCATAGGTAATGAAGAATCCTTTGCACAAGCTTCAAGCAAGTCGTCCTCTCTTTTCTGCATAACCGTACAACCCTCCTAGGGTTTCCAAATAATCGTATGACCCTCTCCTTTTTGGGTGTTTGAACACCTTATACTTGAGCATTGGGGATATAAATTGCATAGGAGTGTACAACATCCTTCAACGCACCTCCAACAACTCTCATATTTCATTTTCGATAATTTTGGATTTTTGGCCCTAGGGTTTCTAGGGTTTCACAATTTTCTGTAGAAATTTCATTTTTAGGGTTTCTGCAACTCATTGAAGAAGTTTTCAATGTACCAGTGTTCTTGTGACCTTCAAGGATTATTGTTGGCAGTCATAATTCCAATGAAACCTAAGATTTCTAGCCTAGCCTAGCCATTAGGTTTCCTAGCCTGGTTTCTAAGGGTTTGTGGAAGAATCTTCAAACCATGAGGAACAAAACCTTGGTGGAAGATAGGCTTGATGGATCAAGCAAATTCAGTTCCTGAAAGTCAAGACTAAAAATCACCTTGGTAGAGGATGACCTATTGAGTGTGATACAAAATGCCTTACCAGAGACAACTACCGATGAAGAGAAAGAAGAATGGAAGGAAGATAATGTCAAGGCAAGGAAGATAATCGTCTACTCAGTGAGAGATCATCTCCTACCTTGTATTGCCAACCTAAAGACAACTCATGAGATGTATGAAGAATTGAAGAATATGTTTGAGAGTAACAACACCCTCAGAGCTCTTACATTGAAGGGCCAGCTTCAAAATATCAAGATGACAAAAGATGACATCATTGCTACCTTTTCATGAATATTTCAGAGATCAGAGATCAGCTAGGTCCCATTGGAGAAATCATACCAGACATAGAACTTGTCTTAACCACTCTCAATGCTCTTCCCAGACATCGGGAACCATTTCTTAAAAGTATCAGTGGTCGAGAACAACTACCTACTTTTGATCGTCTATGGACAAACTGTACCCAAGAAGAAATTAGACTTATAGCTAGAGGAGTTGAAGACTCCCCTTATGATGAAAATCATGATCTTGCCTTTCATACAAAGAAAGGAGGAAGAAATAGAAGAATCTTTAGCCAAGCATTAAAAGACAAGAATACTTCATCAAACTTAGGGTATGATCATAGAAAAGACAAATCAAAGATCCAGTGTTTCAGATGTGATAAGTATGGACACTATGCGAGAAATTTTCCTACTAGGAAAAGAGGAAGACAACATGCTTCCACTGCTAACATTGATCCCGACCCACCCTAGAAATATGAAGAAATGAAATATGATGATTTCTTCTTCTGAACTTTCTTAGGAGGACCAAAAACAAGATTGAGCATAACTATAGACTAAGGTAAGTATTCTACTACATTCCTTATTTGATTTCTTTTATTACCCTGTAGTTGCTTGCATTTTTTATAATGAAGGGTATTATCCCTGGTGTGGGAGCCCTTATGACTTGGACCACTATCCCTGGTATGGGAGTCCAAATTTTCTTGATTGGTTTTTATCCTAGTATATGAGGCCATTTTGATTGTTATCCCTATGGGAGGTCATCTTGGTTATTATCCTAGTACAGGAGGCCAACAAGATACTGTAGAAACAATAGAGGACCTAAGAATACATGGGATGTCTCCAGGTTAGCAACATAGAAAAAGGAATATGTTCATACTTCCAACTTTAGAGGGAGTCAAACTATTTGATAAGAACGAAGAAATAATACCTTCTCCCTCTTTAGCAGTTTAGAGGGAGACAACCATTGTTACAGTTGATCCCATTGATCCAGTTGCTCCAGTTGATATTCCCAGAGACATTACAGTAGGCCATAAAAGGCCTGCCTGGGCTCAACAAACTCTGCAGGAGGCAGAGGGACATGCAACTCTTCGAGGCACATTTCGAGAGAGTAAGAAACCAAAGAGATTTTCGAGTTATGTTTCAGCCATGAGCCACATCATTGATACTGAGCCTTCTTATCATGGAGAGGTAGCAGGTCAGTAGGTATGGAAATATTCCATGATAGAAGAGTATCAGTCCATCAGGAAGAATGATGTGTGGGATATTGTTCCTAGACCAGAAGGGAAGTTTGTAGTGACTTCCAAGTGGATCTATAAGATCAAGCATGCAACTGATGGAAGTGTCGAGAAGTACAAAGCAAGATTTGTAGCCATAGGATTCTCAGATGTGGAGGGAATTGATTATGAGGAGACATTTTCTCCTATAGCCCGATACACTTCCATATGTACGATCATTTCCCTCGCTGCATCCATGGGTTGGAAACTACATCAGATGGATGTAAAGACAACCTTTCTCAATGGTGAGATTGAGAAAGAAGTTTACATTGAGCATCCAGAAGGATTCGTGATACATGAGAAGAAATCTCATGTGTGCAGGTTGAAGAAAGCTCTGTATGGACTAAAGCAAGCACCTCGTGCTTGGTACGAGAAGATGGATGGATTACTGATGAGTTTGGGCTTCAACAAAAATGTTTTTGATCTAAACCTATATTATCACATTATTGGTGATGAGTGTCTGATCTTGGTCCTGTACATTGATGACTTATTCCTTATCGATTCAAAAAGACTTATTGTTGAATGCAAGCGTGCATTGACTTCTGAATTCGAGATGAAGGATCTGGGTATGATGTACTACTTCTTGGTACTAGAAGTATGATAGAGGACTGATGATATTTTCCTAAGTCAAGGAAAATATATAGTGGAGATATTGAATAAGTTCCGTATGATAGACTGCAAATCCATGCCTACACCGATGGTGATGGATCTAAAGAAAATGAACGATGCTTCTACTGATTCAAGCAAGATTGATCCACATCTTTACCGAAAGTTGATTAGATCATTGATGTATCTGGTTAACACTAGACCTGATATATGCTATGCAGTGAACGTACTCAGTCAGTTCATAATCAGCCAAGACAGACACACTGGATAGCAGCAAAGCATGTATTGAGATATCTACGAGGAACAATTAGATATGGCTTGAGATATGCCTCTAGTGTAGACATGAGATTCCAGGGATATGTCGATGCAGATTGGGCAGGGAGCACAATGGACTGGAAGAGAATATCTGGTTGTTGTTTTACATTGGGGTCTATCATGGTTTCCTAGTGCAGTAGGAAACAGAGCTCTGTGGCTTTGAGTACCGCAGAAGTAGAGTATATAGCATTGAGTGTGGTATTCCACGAAGCAGTGTGGCTTCGCAAGATCCTCACAGATTTATTTGATCATGAGATGGATTCTACCATTATTCATTATGATAACCAGAGTTGTGTGAAGCTCTCTGAGAATCCTGTGTTTCACGATAAATCGAAACACATTGAGATCAAATATCATTATATCAGAGACATGGTGCAGAGGAAAGCAATACACGTGCAGTACCTTCCTACACATGAGCAGATGCAAATATATTCACCAAACCACTTTCCTGGATGAATTTCGAGTTCTTCCATGAGAGACTTGGCCTGGTGGAGAATGCCTCCCTAGATGAGAGGGAGTGTTGATGATTGCAGTGTTAGGTGACATTCTCCAGAATATGTTCTCCTCTGTGAAAGAGTTGAGTCGACCTGTGAGAGAGACCAGTGTTGGGCATGCCCTTGTGATGGGGAATCATTCTCTTCTGTGTGAGAGTTGAGTCGTCTCTCAGTGATGGGTGTATCATTCTCCTCTATGTGAGAGTTGAGATGATGTGGTACTCCAAATGATTCTGTTGAGTATGACATCCCTATGGATGAGCACCGGTGGACATGTACCTAGTGGCTGAGCACTAGTGGACGTGTGGATCCCTTGCTATATTGTATAAGTATAATATTTTCTTGTAACCTTAATTATGATGTAAAGGGTACAAGTCGGCCCCACCATAAGTGAAATATAATTAATGATTATTGTTATAATTAATTATATTACTGAGTTAATGAGGTCGGCCATGTTGTGCCAATAGACATACCTTTTGTTGTGTCTGGTCTTGTATAAATAGAGGTGATTTTCCCATTGAGGAAACATACTCACACTTGACATTTCGAAATTTCAGCAAGTACATTTTAGGGCTGAAGTGCACACCTATCTTGGGCGCTATTTCAAGGTTGTAGAGCACCCTCTTATGTGCATTAGGGTTTTATGTGTTGGGGGATATTCTCTTGAGAATATAACAAAGGATTGTTGGGTTTTCTTCCCTTGAATAGAAGGGTTTCCCAGGATATATCTTGTGTTCTTGTGCATGGCAATTCTTCTTGTGATCTTGGTTATTGTAGCACTTGTGTATGGTGTAGTTGCATTTGTGTATGGTTCAAGTACATGCTAAATGAAATAAACCTCATGCTTGAGCCTAGCATAGTGAAAATTCAACATGGTTTCAGATAGTGTTACAAGAACCAAACTGGAACCGGCAAAACCGGCCAGTCCAACCGGTTCCGAGCCTAGACCGATCCGAACCGCCCCTGAAAACCACTTTTGACTGGTTCCGTACAGAATTGGATTTTTTGCCTGAACCGGTCGGTTCCATATGGAACCAGTTTCTTTTTCCAAAGACGCTCGCAACCGGAAAAGTGAGGGAAATTTTGATTTTTTTTAAAAGTTAGGGTTAGGGGCATGCATGGGAATCTTCTAGAATTGTCTAGATCCCCTAATGAAGCTATAAAGCCAACCCCACCCCCTCTCTTTCACTCACACTACTCATTTGGATTCTCTTGAGTTTTTGAGCTAAGGGTTTTTCTTGAGTTTAGAGAGCTGATTGCAGGGCTGAGTTGGAGAAGTTGCTAGGTTTCTTTGGAGAGGTGATTGTTGGGCTCATTCGGAGAGTTATTTTGCCTCTTTTCTTGAAGCTGATTTGGAGAGTTATTTTTCCGAATTTGGGAGCATATTTGGAGCTATTTTGGAGCATATTTGGAGCTGTTTCGGAGCATATTTCTTGGAAAGATTTTGAGCTTATTTCTTGGGCAGATTTGGAGCTTGTTTTCAAGGTATGTAAACTATGCACTTACTCCCCTTAAAATTGTTGTTTTTTTCTCCAAAAAAAGTATTATTGTTTTCTCCTAGGCTCTAGCAATTAAAAACACATAGGGTTTTTATTTGCAGATTTTTATTTGTTTCCGTGGCTCCTAAAGAAAAGAAGGATCTAGCATGGCTTCATTGCCAATTGATTGATGGGTCAATGGTTTATAATTATTGCAAAAAGGAGGTTGGTGGGGGGGGTATTCATAGGATCAAACAACATCTAGCCAATGCAAGGGGGAATATAAAACCATGCTTGAAAGTTTCTGATGAACTAAAAGCTGAGATGATGGGCCTTCTTGAAAGATTTCAATCAGATAAATCCAAGAATAAGAAGGTTCGAAAAGAGGTGGGGAGAAGTAGTGGTGAAACTAGATTTGATAGTGATCCTCAAGATAGAATGCCTAGTTTTGAGGAATCCTCTGCTTTCCCAATCCCCGAGTGTGATCCTTATACCAATCCTAGGGAAGAAGTAGAACATGTTGGTGGAAGTGGTGCTGGTACATCAGGATCCAAAAGGCCTCATGGTAACCTTGACTCATTTTTTTTACCCCGCACTACCCCTGTTTCTCAACCCACTATTGAAGCCAAATGGAAGAAGATGGAAAGGGAGGCTGCTTGGGAATACATTGCTAGGTGGTGGTATGATGCAGACATACCTTTCAATGTTGCAAGGCCTGTTTATTATCAACCTATGTTGGATGATGTAGCTTCATGTGGATGAGGCTTCAAGGGACCTAGTTATGAGGATATTAGGGGGAATCTGTTAAAAAATGAAGTTGAAAGAGTAAAGGAATACCTCACAGAGTTCACAATCATTTCTGATGGATGGACTGATCATCGATCCTGCACCATTCTTAACTTCCTTATTGCTTTCCCTAACGAAACTATGTTCCTTAAATCAGTGGATGCATCTGATCAAGTGAAATATACAAATTTACTATTTCATCTTTTGGATGAAGTAGTTGAGGAGGTGGGGGTGCAGAATGTTGTACAGGTTATCACAGATAATGCCACAAATTATGTTGCAGCTGGAAGGATGTTAGAGGAGAAGCATTGTCCCATTTGGTGGACTCCATGTGCAACCCATTTTTTGGACCTCATGCTTGAGGATATTGGGAAAATTGAATGGGTGAAAAAAACAGTGGAACAAGGTAAAAGCATAACAAGGTACATTTACAACCACTCATGGGTTTTGAACCTTATGAGAAAAAACACTGATGGAAGAGAGCTTCTCAGGTCAACTATCACACGTTTTGCAACGAATTTTCATACGTTGCAATCCATGATTGACCAAAAAGCCAACCTGAGGAAGATGTTCTCTTGTGATGAGTGGAATGCATCTCAATGGAGCAAGAAGGCCGAAGGAAAAGAAATTGTTGAAAAAGTGTATGAGAAAGCATTTTGGAAAAGGGTGGAGGAGATAATGCTATTTAGTGCACCTCTTGTGAAAGTCTTGAGAAAGGTGGATGGTGATAAACCAGCCATGAGTTTTGTTTATGAGGCCTTGGATCAGGCCAAGGAGGCAATAAAGGAAGCATATCAGGGTAAAAGGAAAAAGTATCTTCCTTTCTGGAGAATCATTGATGAAAGATGGAATAAACAACTCCATCGGCCTTTACATGCTATAGGATATTACTTGAATCCCAGGTAAGTAGTAAGTAATTTCAAAGTTTTTAAGAGATATTA
>JZKD02S0066751.1:1720840-1789192 GCA_000966675.3 Picea glauca | reverse complement strand
TACTTTCATGTGTAGGTGGTTTGTAAAAGAACTCAGAAAGGAGGGAAGTTTTATGAATTTTGCTACACTACAAGAGCAATAAAGTCTACAATTGCACACTTTCAGGTAACTTGCATTTCGACCCAATATGCAGGTATGAACGTAGAGAGGTTATTGACAATTTCTATGAACACAAGTGTTAATAGTTAGACGTCTTACAACTGAATGACATGAACTGTAATAGGTTCATCACACATTAAGAATGGACTTTTATTATAGATAATGGCTATTACAAGCTCTTTACCTTTCATGTGCTCCTAGTCTTCAATTCATGTTTAGTTCATTACTGGAAAGTTGTAGAAAGAGACATGATGCAACATTTTATGAAATTTAGTTGTTTTTAAAGACTAGCATTGAGCTCGAGTGTTGGAAGGTAAAATGAGTTTTTGTTGGTCTTAGTTCGCTCCTTGTGGACATTTTAAAACCCATCCTCGGTGATCCGAATTTATGAGCGGAACATAATGAATAACAGATTGAATACAATAACACAGAGATATGGAGAACACCAATAGATATCCAGTGAACAATAACTTCTATTGAATGAATAAAATAGGCTGAAACTGTAAAACTGTAGAACTGAAACAACTTGCTCGAATGGTGGTAGCTATCTCTGAGAAGAGATGTGGCTGCTACACACATCCGTCTGAGCAGAATGATTACAATGATGCTCTAGAGGCCTTTTTAACATTACTCATGAATTCAAAAACCCTAGACATCCAAAAAACTAACCCTAGGAGATGAAACGCCAAAAGTTATGTGGGCCCCGATGGGTAAGTTAGTACCTCAACTTCTCGGGGTCATAACATTTTCATACAGTCTCCATTTTAGGTGTGTGATATCCCATTGGAAAGGTCTTTTCAAAAACTACACATTATGTCGTTAAACTCTAACTTCATCTACAGTTTGACTATGGAAAGCCAAAAAAAATTGTTTAGGTCCCTAAAATGGCCCTGAAAGTACAAAAATATGTATTGATATGAAAACTTCCAAAATAAGCCAGTTGGAATAGGTGGGAGGCCACCAATATCCACCTGGATGTTGTGTAGGGTTTTAGGACAGCCTCGGAAGTGTAAAACCCACAATTACAAAGAAATTTCATCATTACAGAGAAACGTGTTGAACTAAAAACTGTCAAGATGAGCCAGTTGGAATAGGTGGGTAGCCACCAATATCCACGTGGATCAATCCTCCCCCCTTAGGAAGAAATGGTCTCCATTACGTTGAGTGCCTCCATCAGGTGAATAAATTTCTACTGAATTTGGCCCCGAGTAAGCCACTTGCCTTGGTGCAGGAGCTTCCCTGCCTTGACAACCCGATAAAGCTAGATCCTCTGCTAGCGAGTGCCCATGACCTGTGTGTCCACTATCTAATCAGTGGATGCCTATTCCATGCAGTCATGTTTGAGCTCTGTTGGTTTCAACTTTTCTGTGATCTCTGAGGTGTACAATAATGGTGGAAAATATGGCCAAAGGAGGTCCAAATTGAACATTGGGTGCAAGCCAATGAAGGGTGGAGTGTTGAGGTCAAAATAATTGCCACCCATAGCCTTGGCGATAGTGTAAGGCCCATACCGAAGTGGACGAAGCTTTTGATGGGGCCCTGTAATGTGCTCTTTCTACAAATGTAACCAGACCTTGTCTCCCACCTGAAACTTGTGTCGTACCTGGTGTTGATCATGGTGTTTCTTGTACTTAGAATTGGATTTCTGCAAAATCTCATGGACTTAATGGCGGATCTGCTAAATCCGTTCAATCAATTTGGTGGCTTTGTCGACCTCAGACTGAACATGGGATGATTCTTCCTGTGTGGTTGCAAGAGGTAGTGCAACATCAATGGAACCCAAGGGTTAGAATCCTAGCCCCACCTAAAATGGGCTATGGTTAGTGGAGCTATGAAGATCCATGTTGTAGTTGTGCTAAACATAGGGAAGAATCTCATCCCATGTACGTGAATGCTTAGAGTTATACATGTGCAGGATGTGCACAATCATTTGATTGGCGACCTTTGTTTGTCCATTGGTTTGGGGGTTGAAAGCAGTGGATTTAGTGATCTTGGTGTCTAATAGTGACTAGAGACTTGAACAAAATGTGTTGAGGAACCTGCTTCCTTGATATGAGATGATGGTTTGTGGTATCCCAAAAAGGACCCACACCCATTCGAAGAAGAGCTTGGAAGTATCTGTCGTTATGATGCTCTTCTTGCAGGCTGTGAGAATGGCCATCTTCGAAAACTGATCAACCACCACAAATACACAATCATTTCCTTGCTTGGTGGACGAAAGGCCAAACATGTAATCCATCGAGATGGATTCCCTATGCCTCTCGGGCATAGGAAGAGGGATGTATAAGCCTTGCTTCTTGATGGCTAGCTTGGCAATGGCACAGGCAGTGCAAGATATGATATACTTGATGACGTCATGTCAAAGTTTTAGCCAATAAAAATGTTTATGTAGAGCGGCCACAATTTTCTCCATGCCAAAATTTCTTGCCATTCGACTGTAGTGAGCCTCTCAAATCATCTTTGCAAACTCGCTTGCAGGAACACATATGTGCCCCAGATGGCATAACAATCCATCCTGAATGCAAAAATTGATGACATTTGTGCCTGTACCCAATAGTTGATAGGTGGTGGCAAAGTCAGGGTCACACTAATAAAGTTGGGACCACTTAGATGCCTCATGTCCATAGGAATGGAGCACGGTGGTGAGTACAACAACGAGAGGTCGACTGAGGCAGTCAGCAACATGATTTTTTCTCCTTGTCTTATACTTGATGTTGAGATGGAATTGTTGCAGGTATGTGGACCACTTTTGATGGCAGTCATTCTACAACTTCCCCTGTGTCTGTATGAACTACAGAGACTTGTGATCAGTGTGGATGATTGTCTCCTTTCCTATAATGCAATGTGTCCATTGACGACAAGATTTCACAATGGAATACATTTCCTTGTCATAGGTGGGGTATTTCCAGATGGTATTTGAGAGTGTATCACTATGGTATACTACTGGATGATCATGTTAAGTGAGAAATGCGCCTACAACATAGTTAGAGGCATTAGTCTCAATCTCGAATGGTTGTTGCAAATCGGGTAAGGAGAGTACTGGAGTTGAGCACAAGCGATGCTTCAGATCATCAAATGCTTGTTGTTGTGCCTTCCCCCATGAAAAATTTTCCTTGCCACTACCCTTGGTTACTTGGTTGAGGGCCCATGCAATATGGGAGAATCCCAACATGAACCTTTGATAGAAGTTGGAAAGTCCCAAGAAGCTTTGAATCTCGATTAGTGTGGTCGGGGCTGGCCAGTCATGAATGACTTGGATCTTGGCTAGATCCACATGTACCCCATGTTCATCAACAATGTGGCCCAAGTATTGGACCATGTTCATGATAAAGGAGCACTTTTCCAAGTTGGAATATCACTTGTGTTGCCGCAGAGTGCTCAAAACCTGCTGAATATGCTGCATGTGTTGATCCTAAGTTTTGTCGAAGATGAGGATGTCATCCAAATATACTACCACAAAAGAGTTGGTGAAGGGTCTCAATACATCATCCATCAATCTCATTAAAGTTGTTGGTGCATTTTTTAAGCCAAAGGGCATGACCAACCATTCGAAGAGACCTTCTTTAGATTTCGAAAGTTGTCTTCCATACATCAGTCGGTTCGATGGGAACCTGGTGGTAGCCAAAATTTAGGTCAATCTTGCTGAAGAACTTTGCCCCCTTGAGTTGGTCAAGAAGGTCATAAATTCTAGGAATTGGGTAACGGTTCCTGACTATGATTTTGTTTAATGCTCTGTAGTCAATGCAGAGCTGCTAGGTCCCATATTTCTTCTGCACTAGTACAATCAGGCTTCCGCAAGGGAAGGAGTTGGGTCGGATGTGCCCCTTTTGAAGAAGCTCTTGAATCTAGTGCCTGATTTTGTCATTTTCCATCAGCGACCGATGATAGACTGGTCCATTAGGCAAAGGTGCACCGGGGGTTAGATCAATTGGATGCTTGATTTGGAAGTGCGTAGATACCCCGATAGGTGAGGAGAAGATGTCTCTGTACTCTTCCATGATCCTATCTACTTGCTTCTACTGCAAAGAGAGGCTCTGTGTAGAGGTCACAGATGTGGTGATGACCTTATGCTTACTGCGAGCATGGATGAAAAAGAAAATGAACTTCCCGATCTGTGAAAGGACCTTACTGCATTTCTTAATAGAGATTAAAGAAATAGCAGTAGGCGACGCTACCTCTGGTATCTTGTACAATTGTCTACCCAAAGTAATAATAACAATGTGGGGTCTAGACTCATACACAACATGTCGTTTCTACAAATATGGCTGGTATAAAAGAACATCACAAACTTCAAGGGGAGAAATATCACACAATACCTCGTCTTTGAAGGGCTTGATACCATAGGGAAGATGACATTGTTGGTTGATGCGAAGATCTATTCCTTGGTGAAGCCAGTCGATGGTGTAGGGTTATGGGTGCGGTGTTATCGATAGGTCCAACCACTTGATGAACTCTGCTGAGATCAGGTTCTTCTAACTGCCTCTATCGATAATGAAATGAAGTGAAGCCCCCTTTACCCACATCTATGAGTGAAAGAGGCATTCTCCTTCCTTTGGTTCTTTTGGTTCACTTGGATAAACTTTGGTGGTAGCGACAATGGCACTGGGTTCGACATCTATAATCCTCTTCCCACTTTCTAGATTTGATTCAGAGTCATAATCTGCCTCTGACTCAGAATATTTTATCTCGGCCACTAGTGAGTGCTTGGAGTGACATTCTTCGGTGTTGTTCCAAGGATTTTGTGGTATTCACACCACTTTCCCGTGTCCTTCTTCGACCTCTCATTACCCTTCTTAGGTTTTGTATTGGACTGGTTTTCCTGAGAGTGGCCATATTTTCTTTGTCCCTTGTTTGGTGGGTTGGGACCACCTTTTCCCTGCTTCGGCTATGAGGAATTTGCAGATCCAAACTCTCGCCTCTTCTGCTTAAATTTCTACTCGATCTTGACAACATATCTATAAGTTGCACCTAATGATGTGATGTCTAGAAACTTCATTTCCTTTTAATTGTATATATGCAAACGACCATGGTATTTGAGCACCAAATGTCGTTTAGAGTCTTTGATACCCAATTTGGTGCGTAGAGTATGGAAAATATTGGTGAAATCTGGTACTGTCTGGTCCCTTTCCTGACGCAGTGTGGTCCATCTTGTGTACTGGTCCTCATAACTTCCAATTGGGTAGTATTGTTGTTTAATGACATCCTTGAAGGAATCCCATGTGGGGGATACCACAAATATTTCATATTCCTCTGTGGCCCTTTGCTCAGAGTAAGTATCCCACCAGTCCTTAACATGGGGGATGACCTTGAGGAGTGCAAAAGTAATATTTTCCCTATCGAAAAAATTGTTGACCAAAAAATACCCTTCGAGTAGATTTAACCATTTATCTACAACATTCGCATCTATAAGTCCTTCAAATAATGGAACATAAAAATTTACTTGTACCTTGAAGGGGGTTGCGTGGCCTCTTGATGAAGATGTGTCTCTTGTGGGAAGCTACCGAAGGATCTGTGCAAAGTTGTCCATCATTTTGTTCCTTTGTCGTGCAAGGGCTTCCTAGAGAAACAATTTAAAAGAATCTCCTACTCCATCATCTTTCTTCTTGTCCCCCATGAGTTGTGGTTGGGCTTGGCATGGATGATCTTGTAAAGGATTGTCTGGTTCGAGTCCCAACTTCTTGTACCTAGATCTTGTCAGAGACACACACAAAGAAAAACAAATGAAGAGCAGACCGCTCTAATACCACTGAATTGAATTTATGAACAGAACTAAATGAATAACAGGTTGAATACAATAACACAAAGATATAGAGCACGACAAAAAATATCATGTGAACAATAACTTCTATTGAATAAAGAAAATAGGCTGAAATTGTAAAATTGTAGAACTGAAATAACTTGCTCGATTGGTGGTAGCTATCTCTGAGAAGAGATGTGGATGCTATGCGCATACGTCTGAGAATAATGATTACAATGAGGCTCCAGAGGCCTTTTTAACATTACTCATGAATTCCAAATCCCTAGAAATCCTAGAAATCCAAAAACCTAACCCTAGGAGATGAAATGCCAAAAGTTATGTGGGCCTCAATGGGCAAGTTTGTACCTCAACTTCCCAGGGTCATAACTTTTGCATACGACCTCCGTTTTAGGCGTGTGATAGCCCGTTTAAAAGGTATTTTAGAAAAATACACATTATGGCATCAAAATCTAACTTTGTGTATAGTTTGACTGTGCCAAGACAAAAAAAAACTGTTTAGGGCCCCAAAACGACCCTAGAAGTACAAAAAGATGTACCGATATGAAAACTTCCAAAATAAGCCATTTGAAATAGGTGGGTGGCCACCAATAACCACCTGGATGCTGTGTAGGGATTTAGGACATCCCCAAAAGTGTATAACCCACAATTACAAATAAATTTCATCATTACAGAGAAACATGCTGAACTAAAAAATGTCAAGATGAGCTAGTTGGAATAGGTGGGTGACCACCAATATCCACCTAGATCACCCAGTCTCTTGCATCATTTCAAATTACTTGTGAACTGCACCAACTTGTTTTATTGTATGGTCTCATATTGTATCAGGGTCTAGTGGCCATTAGTTCATAGTATTTACATAAGAAAACTTCAATTTTTGAGAGTCTGAATGTTTCTTTAATGCATTTTGACCATTGGGCATGTAATTTGTTCTAAATGATGCTTTATTTTAGATGTAGAAATCTGAATTTTGCTGAGTTTTTATTTAAAAAATATAAATTCTGGATGATCTTTAAATTTTCAGTGCTTTGACATCCAAGGCAATAATTTTCTACCACTAGAGTTCATTTCCCAAATCCCAAGGTTAGCGTCTGTGCATGCATGTTTGTTTGTGGACTAATTGTAATATATTGTGGACTGTTGCAGCTGAGGAACTTGGTGTGGGAAACATCAAATCATGCTGTGTATTTTTTATCAAAATATTCTGTTATGCACTGGTCGTCATTATCTCATAAAGAAACAAAATTTCTTATTGTTACTGGCCACATTGTACATAATTCATAGTGATTACATAAGGTGTCATAAAATGATATTTGTGAATGTTTATATCCTTTTGTAGTTACTCTCAATGTTGTTTATAGTAATACTTGGTGGAATGTTATCATTTTCATTCGCTCAATATCATAGTTGTGGTTGCCTCGTGATTGATTTATGCCTGACTAAAATAGATCCATCCATGAACTTTAATATAGGGTTTTATAGGAGTCCAGATTAGCACCATGGTTGTGAAGAATAATTTACTAGTTGTTGGTGGGTTCAAGGGAGAACTTAGTTGTAAAGTAGGTTATAATGCTTGTTCCTAAGGTTTAATCTATAGCCACCTATGATGTATGTTGTTCTGAACATCTTTACTTATTGCACAATTTATACATTCACTTTTGTATTTGCACCATCTTGTTGTGAGTTATTGTTCAAAGATAACTGATAATCAATATGTGTTATATTATAACACACACAGTTTGTCTAACACACACATAATGATATCACTAATGCAATGGATATTACCTCATTTCTAGGTACACTTTTTTCTAGCCTTTGAAGCAAAGAATGCCAATTGTTTTTGTATTTGAATTAAAAATTTATTTCAAATTTCAAAAAGCACACAAAATCCAATGACAAAAGTTCCTTAATGTTACACCAATGGTGTACATTTCAACTAGCAATAATTGAGTGACTATTAAATTGAAGGAAATTGTGGCTTTATTTTTGGGAATGCTACTACTACTTTCATTTTCTACAGGTCTGGGTGATTAATCTACAACAGTATTTCCAAATCTAGCAGTGTTAGGTGGGATTTTTCTTTCATTGGTTTTAGGAAAAGTCTTTCAATTACAATAACTGGACACACTTGTCCACAATAGTATGCTAGGGGGTGGTGTAATCAGGAATAAATAAGACCTCTTGAGTCCGAAAAGCGTCAACATTTTTACAATTACTAAAATTTCAATAATTTTACACTTACTAATATTTTTTTAATTTTTTAATTTCGATAGTTTTACATTTACTAACATTTTTTTTAATCTCTCATTATAGTTTTATTGAAATTTGTATTTGATAATTTTTAAACCTTTAAACCATATTTTTTAATATAAGAAATATTGAGTTGTTTTATCTTTTTCAATTATTACAAATATAACTAATAATATAAAAAGTTTTACCATTTTTTTTAGTTCAAAAATATTATTTGAGTTTTAAATCATTATTATCAATTTTAAATCATTATTATCAATTATCAATTTTCAGTAGAGTAATACAATATTGTGTTATATAATATATTATAATATATGCTAAAATATAATATTGTATCATTCTACCATCTAAGTAATGTAGCATGTATTACTGATGTTCAAATTGTGATTCTCCATTTTAAGAAGATGAGATAAAAATATAAATCCTAAACATCAATATTTTTACATTTACTAAAATTTCAATAATTTTACACTTACTAATATTTTTTTAATCTTTTAATTTGAATAGGTTTAAATTTACTAACATTTTTTAATCTCTCTTTATATTGAAATTTGTATTTGGTAATTTTTAAAACTTTAAATCATATTTTATAATATAAGAAACAGATGTTATATAATACAATGTTTTAGAATCTTAATTTATTAGGTGTCTAACATTTGAAATAAAAAATTATTATGAGGTGAATGAATGAGTGTGTGGGCATATGAAGTTAATTTGAGAATATTTGAAGTTAGAGACTCTTAATCAAGAATACCTTTTCTATATGAGAGATTACTAAAGAGAAGGCTATTGATGGGGTTGTTTAATTGAAGGGTGGAAATAAACCCAAAAATTAATATTTGAGAGGTTAAGAAGGTCCACCTTTAATTATATTTTTAATTATATGTAACATTTTCTCAAAAACTATTTAAATATAAGAAACAATCTTTGAATATAAGAAATAATGTAGAGAAGTTGTTTATAAAGTGTGAGAGCAATGAAATCCTTATTATATATGAAATTTTGTTTTGTAAAACAAAAATCCATGAAATGTAGAAGATTTAGAATAAGAATTCTCCATCCATAGTTGTTTGATGTTGTAATCATTGAATGTTTCTATCAAAGATTGTGTCAGAGTTCTACTCTAACCTCCTTCAGTAGATAGATAATTGCTATGTAATAAGGTCATCTCTACTAAATAACGCTCATGTAGTAGATATAGTGTGAAATCAATAATTATAAAAGGGCTTACTAGAAGGTTCTACCTACTAGAAAGTTTCTTTTCTAGAAAGTTCCTAGGAGGTAGGTAGAACTATATAAAGAAGTAGAAGCAATCTAATGATTTGTCTTGTGAAGTATATTGTAATAATATCTCTACTCATCTGTAGGTTTCCCCCTTCAAGATGAAGGTGAACATTGATATCATCAATAAAGGAGTGACTTTTTGTGGTATTTTGGTTCTCCTATTGCATATTGTTGTTATAATTTGTCATTTATGCAAATTTTTTTGACATATTCTATTATTTCTTCTCCGAGTCTTCCATTTTTCTAATAGAGAACACCATAAGTGGTATCTGAGTACTATTATGAGAAAATATTTCAGAGAATTTTCTTAGACTAGAGACGTATCATGACATCTATAAATAACATAGTGATCTATTGTTCAATGAGTAAATTTGTGGTAGGGGAAGAATACATGTAGGAAATGCAAGTGTTTTCACCTAGTTGGACACCCTTGCAACCCATGTTGGTATCTCTTCTAGTAGTACCACATCAGACAGATCCCATATATAGAATTTCACTTCCATGTACCCTTGTTTATATCAGAAGTCCCCTCGGTTAACTGGAACCAATTTTAGATAATATGATAGACTATATTGTTACTATAGTGCATCAAGAACAACACTAGGGAATATTACTCTCTAGTACCTAGGTAATTTGTTAGTACAACTAAGGGTATGGTTGATCCTCATTAGTTGGTTCTCGAAGAAATTGGGTAGAGTATTAATATTGAACCCTATATGTATATTAGAGAGCTATAAAATATAGCACTCCCTTTCCCTCAGGACCTTGGAAATCCTGCTCACTACTTCTAGTCCAGTCTAGGTCCTTCCCACACCCTTATTTGAGACCTCTCTAAAAAAAATCCTTACATCAAGATGATCATAGTGGTACCACTCTCTCTAGTAAGTAGTTTTGGTGGACCCACTCACCCCACTACTAGGGAACTATTTGAACAAACCCATAACATAGTGTTGATCACTTTGGTACCACTATTTAGTAACCTTTTTCTTATGGAACCACATCTTTATGGCCACCACTTGAGATATAGAGCTATCCACCAAAGTATCATATTTGGAAACTCTTTGTTATGAGTTAAAACACAAGATAGGTTGTAACCACTCCTATGCTAAACAAAATATTGATGCCATCCGTGATAAGCTAGCCAACATGGAGCCACTCCTATACTAGATGTCCAAAATCATGGTGACAAAAATTCATATCCTTGCTTCACAATTTGCAGGTTATGAATGGTGGGACCAACAATCCCAAAAGGAAGGGTTTGAATCATCCAATCCCATTGGGAATCACTCTACCCCACTTTTCTATGATCCCATGACTCAAATGTGGCATAGACTTCCTAAAGTGGATCTCAACAAATTTGATGGATCCAACCCCACAAGTTGGGTCACTAATATGGAACATTATTTATCCCTTCATAGAATCATAGATGACTAAATGAAACTTCATGTGGGTGTATTATATTCATATATTGAATGTTTGCAATTATGAAAATGGCATAAGAACTCCAACATGGTTTATATTACTTGGACATAATTTTTTTCGTACCTTTATGAAGACTTTGAAAAAAAACTTATTATTTTGGATGATTGACCAAGATTAAATAATTTGGTACAGTTGAAGAGTTAAAATACTCTTTTGATCAATTGGCCATGTACACTAAAGGCATGTACGAGACTCTTTTCAAGGAATTCTTTGTCAGTTGTAACATCCCCGGGCCATCCATGCTCAAGGAACGCTACTCCATAACCACACTCTATCTGCTCTGATACCAATTTGTAACATCCTCGACCACCAACAGGTCGGAGCATGCTACCATCAACAACTGCGATGTTCAAGATCTTATATATATATATATATACGTAAACATACATTTCTAATGCAAATTTAAACAAACATAAAAATTCTTCTACAACACAGAGTCATGCGGAAATAACAATAATTCATACATGCAACAATTACATATAATTCTCATAATTAACAGAGATGCATTGAAACACATCAAATGTCATTAACACATAAATAATACTTATCTTTTAATTGAAGTACACTGACTGCGTGTAGACCTTTCATGAACCTCCCAGCCTTAGACCTCGCTTCTCATCACTCTTAGTAGTGGGTCACCCCTGAGCTGGGACTAAACTCCACTCGGGTAAGGGATTCCTAGGCTAGGCAGGGACAACATGAAGTTTCATAGTCACTCAAAAATGATTCCCTCCTAGGATCGAACTCACTGTACACAACCTACAGTCTCTATTTCTGACATGCATGTCCCACCCAAGGAAGTGTTCCCTTCACTACCCAACAGTTCTTCAACTGCTCCACCTCCCTTCTAGGGATTTAGCAACAGGCCGTACCATAATTCTCATAGTACTGTATTTGTTGGTGGGATCCCTCCAGAGGAAATCACTTTCCCAACAACCTCTCTCGCATGGAGAGAGTTGCTCATAAGACAAAGGTTATGGCACATAGGCTGGAAATCAAGCCATGCCCAGTAAAAGGTTGCGCTGGAAGCAACAACAAACTGCTAAGATTTGGAATGGGTTCATGCAAAGTACAACACACTGTGATTCTTAGGAAGTATGAGATAGCTCAGTTAATTGTCGGTTTCAAAGGTGTGTATATTCTCTGAAATACTAGATGCATGGGATGGTTGTGTTCATAATCAAACTGTGGTTGCGTGAGTGAAAGCATGGCTAAAATATCCCCAAAACAATCTAATTCCCCACATATATTTTCATGTTCCTGGGATGACACATGGCACACATGGAGTTCTCTCTCTCTCCACTTGTTGTTCATTCCTTTCCCAAAAGGAACTTAGGATATCAGGCTATGTCCAAACCTTAGCTTTTTAGGAATATATTATAATATTCCTTTGGAGGCAATATCTCAAGCTTAACCCCTTTCGTAGGCTCTTAGACCCCCTCCCTTACCCTTCCTAGTGGAGCTTATTCACCCATCCTCGTTTATCATGGTTAATATACACACAACAATGTTTTATATTAAATATATGAGTGTTACATATACAAGAATAGGCTCGTTGGCCTTTACATCTAGGCTCATTGGCCTAATCATCACATAAGTCTCCTAACTTATCATCACTTGGCTCATGAGCCTATAAAACATGCTTAAAATTCATAATTACAATTGGGGCTTGGTCTTGGGGTATCAAAATCCCCTCCCCTTTTTTTTGTACTATTCTCAGTGCAATTTATTTACATAACATCAACAAGATTTTAAAAATCTTAAAAAAGATGCAGGTATTTTGCCCGCTTTGCATCTTCGTGCTCCCTAGTTGCATTCTCAAGATCGTATCGGGTCCAGAACATAAGGCACATTATGCATCTCTTTCAATATCATAATCCTCAATTCACGAGAATTGGGTATATAAATTATGTTCCTGTACAGGAGAATTTCATCATCTCCAATTTATAATCTTCAACTTTCTGCAACATTTTACCTTGTTGTACTTTTGTTACCATCTCCATGTACTACAAATCTACTTTTGCAACTTCAGAAATTATGTCTTTAAGATCAATTTGATACATTCTGATGGATGTAACATGTAACTCATGCACTCTCTTGCTGAGTGCATCAACCACTTTGTTCTCTTTTCCTTTGATGTGCTTGATATCAAAGTCATACTTGCAAAGGAATCCCAACCATTTGCTTTGCCTGGAATTTAAGGTTGGCTGATCAAACAAGTATTTTAGACCATTATGGTCTATCCTTACCTCAAATATTTTCCCCATGAGATAGTGCCTCCATTTCCTTAAGGCATGCACTATGGCTTCCAACTCCAAATCATGAGTGGAATAATGTTTTTCATGCTCCTTCAGCTTTTTGGATTCATAAGATACCACAGAACCATTCTGTCCGAGGACTCCACCCAGTCCTTCTTTGCATGCATCTGTGCAAACCATGAAATCCTCATTAGGATATGCAATTCTCAAAATTATATCATTGGTTAACAAGTGCTTCAATTGTTGGAAGCTCTTTTCACATTCTATTGTCCATTGAAACTTCACCCCCTTCCTTTGCAAGGAAGTGATCGGGTGAGCAATCCTTGAAAACCCTGCATTGAATCTTTTGTAGTAGCCAACAAGACCCATAAAGGATATGACTTCTGTCACACTCTTCGGTGTTGGCCATCCTCTAATGGACTCAATCTTTTCAGGATCCACTGCTATCCCTTCAAATATATATGTCCCAAATAATGAATTTGGTTCTAATAAAATGAGCACTTGCTCAATTTGGCATACAAATGGTGCTCTATTAACACTTGTAGTACCATCCTCGAGTGATTTTCATGCCCTTCTTATATCTTGGAATATACAAGTATTTCATCCAAAAATACAATGGCAAACTTGTCTAAATATTCTTGGAAAACTCCATTCATTAAACACATGAAAACAACTGGTGCATTCGATAACCCAAATGGCACCACTGTGAATTCGTAATGACCATAACTTGTCTTGAAGGCATTCTTGCTGATTTTTTCATCTCTGATCCTTACTTGATGGTATCCAGACCTGAGATAAATATTTGAAAATATCCTTGCATCCTTTAATTGATCAAAGATCATCAATCCTTGGCAATGGATACTTGTTCTTTACAGTTACTTTGTTCAATTGTCTGAAGTCAATGAAAAATCTCAATGTCCCATCTTTCTTCTTCACAAATAAAATTGGGGTACCCCAAGGTGACACACTTGGGTGTATGTATCCCTTATTTAATATCTCTTCAAGCTTCATTTGTAACTCCTTCAGTTTTGTTGTACTCATTCTGTAAGGGGTTTTGGATATTGGAGCTGCTCCAGGCACCAAGTTGATAGAGAAATCAATATCTCTTTTAGGGGGTAGTCCTAGGATTTCCTTAAACACATCCCCAAACTCTTTTAAGACTGCATAGTCTTCAATATTTGACACCTTTACCTTAGGTGTCTCTTCCATGTGAGCTGAAAACAATTGACAACCCTTCCTATAACACTTCCTCGGTTGCATTGCTGAGATCTCTCTGACATCTACTGCTCTGTCAATTCCTTGGACTGTCCTTAGGTTAACTTCCTCATCTAGGCAAGTAAATGCCTTGTTATGATAGTCCAAGACAACACGGTGTTGGTCCAACCAATCCATACCAATTAAAAAATCATATGAGCCCAAAGGCAAGATGTTCAAATATTCCATGGTACTCATTCCATTCATATCTAATGAACATGAATTAACCAACTCAATAAATTTTGTCTTGGTTCCAGTAGCCAGCTGCACTAACCAAGATTTCCCATGCTTTCTTCTTGGCAAAATAAATCTTTCCACTTGTTTAGGATCGATATAGCTATGACTAGATCCTGAATCAATTAAAATACTAATGGCATGGTTATTGATCATACCTTCTACTTCAATCATGTGTGATTGAAACTCTGCTTGCTTGTTGTCCAGGGCTGCATAGATCCTTAGTACACTTATTCCCATTTCCTCCACTGTTTCTGCTTTTTGTACATTGTGGAAAACTCTCCCCTTTTCACCTCTATAAGGACATTCTCTATACCTACGATCTCCCTTACATCCCCAACATTGAATAGGTGTTTTCCTTGGCCTTTTCCCCCATGTCTCCATCACTCTGGGCTCTCTAGAAGATGGTTTTCCTTGAGGACTGTTTATGTAGAAGGGTGGCTTATTCTCCTTCTTCCTCTACTACTTCTTAAACTTCTTCTTGTCTTCCCAAGCCTTTTGGAAAGTAGTCTTTCCTTTTTGTTGATCATATAATCACTTGGCTCTTCTTATGGTTTCCTCCATAGTTTTAGGATCATCATACTGAATCTTGTCACTGATGAAAGAGGGAAGCCCACTCAGATACCTTTGAATCTTAACTGTCTCATCCTTGTTGAAGGAGACATACTTCAACAACTCAACAAATCTTATTTCATATTCCTCAATGGACATACTTCCCATCTTGAATTCAAAGAACTATTTCATTTTCTTTTCATAGTACCTCTTAGTCAACTATTTCTTTTCAAAATACATCTTGAATTCCTTCCAAGTGACATTTTTATCTTTGATGTGTTGCACGTGCACAAGTTGAACCCACCACATGGATGCTTTTCCTTTCAGATGATAAATTACAATTCTTCCTTCTGCATGAGAAGAATAATTATGTAGTTGGAAATATTTCCTCATGCCCAACAACCATGTCTCAACATCTTCATCTTTCTTATGCTCTCCATCAAAAGTAGGAGGTTTGATCTTGTTCATTTCTCATTTCAATTCATACACCCTAAACTTATTATGCTTACTGACAGGAGATGGACTTGAGCTGTTGTGTGCTCTCCTATTGAAATGCCTTTGAGAGTGGTGGTGGTGTCTTCTTACACTCCTTGATTTTCTTTTCTCATCAAGGAACCCGTGGCTTCCTGATTTGCTGGATTCACTCTCCTTTTCCAACTTCTTTTCAATTCTTTCCAGAATATGCATTAAATTCATGTTGAAGTCTTCCTGCTGCTCCTTGTCTCTCTTAAGCCTTTCATTATCTACCTGGTGACTTTGGACATCCTTTTGCAATTTTCTAATGATCTTCATCACTTCCAAGTCTTCATATTTTTCTTCTCCATGCCCATTGGAGTTCATTCCTTCAACTCCCAAATGGACATCCATTCCCCTAACCTCATCTTCCTAACTGTAAGCCTCCCATGCATCATCCATCTCTCTGCACTCTGATAACTTTGACCTGTTCTGACAACTACTAACTCTGCAAAAAGTGTGCAGCCAACAGAACTTTGTTAGGCTAACTATCTCAAAATTTTCATGGAAACATGAACAATTCTTATTCATAATTATCAGAATTATTTATTCTATTTTTTTTTAGAATTCCACTATCCAGAGCCAGTTTGTGGATGAACAATTATCTTCTACTATTCAAGGCCTTTCCAATGTCTACTCCGTTACTCAATTTTGAGTTTTGAGTAGGAAGTTATGACTGTTTGAACAATGGTGCTTCCTAGAAGGTGATTCTTGCTCAACTGTTCTTATTTCTTAGAGTTGAATTGGCTCTTTGATCTCTGATGAATCCTCTCTTCATATTTTCAGACTTTTCCTTACTTCTTTTGATGCAGGTCTGTTTAATCAGGAACCTCATGGTTCCTTCTTTAAGCCTTTTTTTGTTCTTAAAACAAGATTTCGGGCGCTATCCCACTTTTTCTTCGGTCCCCAAAATCATGTGACCATAGGCTGTGACCAAGCACTAAGTTGATAGGCGCTTATCCGGAACTTCAGCGCTTTGGAACTTCTGACTTCAGAGAATTTCACACCATCTTCTCTCATTTCTTTCGAATGTTGAACTCCAGAACCTTTTAACTTTCTGGGGCCCGCGTAATAATGTTGTCATCATATAAGACGATGACACATGGCCCCCACGTGTTAGACTACTAATTGTTCCAACAAGGTTGAAAAAAATACAAATCTAACTGGCACGTGGAATGTCTAGGGAAGGTCCACATCACCTCTGGTGACATCATCATGGCATGTCATACCCCATGGTTTGGAAACTTCGTAGCTCCAACACTTCAGGATTCATAAGTTTCTACTTCACCACCTTATAATTCTCCCGAATGTCGAATTAGCGAACATGTGAAGTGGGGTGGATCTATGGTCCACGGTGCCCCAACGTCCAACGACTGATATTTATTACAGAACTTAGGGATTCAAGAGTTTTTGAAGAACAACTGAATAGATCCGCCAGAATGCCGAAACGACGAATTCACAACCAACATATCAACGAACCGTGCCTTCTTGCTAACCAACGATCATGATCAAATCTGGGACTCTGGGATTCCAGAGTTCCAGATTGTCTATACTCTCAATCCTTCTAGAGTGCCAAGTTTCTGGAGTGCCGCATATCACTCCATGTACCCTCTCCCGATCGACGATCTTGATTAAATCCAAACTTCGGACCTTCAGGATTCCTCGACCTCAACTGCTTATACATTGAATCCTCTGGAGTGCCAAGTCCTCGGAATACCCGATCTATTGCCGCGTTTCCCCCTGATCAACGGTGAGGATTTAATTCTCTCTTCAAAGCTTTGGAAGTATTCACACTTTGACAATTCTTACCAATTTCAACTACTTTAAGTAACCATCAGGGGTCCCACTAACCATGCTCAAGAGGAGTGCCACATGGTGGAATACTATAAGCGGACACATGGCCCAATCAGGCAGGTGACACATGTCACATTCTATATTTCATAACCATTCTTTGAAATGTATATAAATCACTGACACATGGCACACCTCCCGTGTTCCCATGTCATCTTGGGTGATGTCAGCAGGCCACGTCACTTTGGGACTTCAGGATTCAGGACTTCAGAAGATTTCACCCCAGCACACTTCGTTTCTCCCTAATTATGAACTCCCAAACAAGATGATATGGGGACACATATCTCCTTTAATGAATGGTTCAGATTAACTTTGGACTTCGAGACTTTAGGAAATTTCTCATCAACAGACTTTGTTTCTCCTGAATGCTGAATTTTTGAACTGCTGTGAGATATATGGCTCACAATCACTCGTGTGCAGATCTGACTGCTGAGATATGCTATTCACCACTGCGCCTTACCTTTTTCTCTTGGCTTGATCTAACGGCTCAGATCTATATTTGGCTAGATCCAACGGTAAGCACTTCTCCCCTTGATCTACGACGTAGATCCACTCCAGGACTTCGATGCTTAACTACCATGATCCTTTTTCTAGATATGACAGTTGTGAAGGATCCTCCTTCTCCCAAACATATCATATGGCCCCAAATTTAAACTTTGTAGCCCATTACCACGGTTGCGGTGTTATCCTTTCTATGCAAATTTTCTGGAACCGCTATACCTCTTGAGCTTCCGAACACCACCAAGGTGTTCCCTCAATGCCTTTCTGGCATCATGAATGCTCTGAAAATGAATTTTTTCCCTCTTGAAAACAATTCACTTTGAAACCTTTTCTTCATTAACCACTTACACGACCCATCTAGGCTTAGTGTTGAAACCATGGGCTTTGATACCAATTTGTAACATCCTCGGGCCACCCATGCTCGAGGCACACTACTCCATCACCACACTTTGTCTACTATGATACCAATTTGTAACGTCCCTGACCACCAACAGGATGGAGCACACTACCAACAACAACTGCGCTATTCAAGCTCTGATATCTCTCTCTCTCTCTCTCTCTATGTATATATATATACATAAACATACATTTCTAATGCAAATTTAAATAGACATAAACATTCTGCTACAACACAAAGTTATGTGGAAATAACAATAATTCATACATGCAAAAATTACATATAATTCTCATAATTAAAAGACATGCATTGAAACACATCAAATGTCATTAACGCAAAAATAATACTTATCTTTTAATTGAAGTACACCGACTACGTGTAGACCTTCCACGAACTTCCTAGCCTTAGACCCCACTGCTCATCACTCTCAGCAGTGGGTCACCCCTGAGATGGGACTAAACTCCACTCGGGTGAGGGATTCTTAGGTTAAGCAGGGACAATAGGAAGTTCCATAGTCACTCAGAAAGGCTTCCCTCCTAGGAGGCAACTCACTGCACATAAACTATAGTCTCTATTTCCCACATGCCTATCCCACCCAAGGAAGTGTGCCCTTCACTGCCCAACAATCCTTCGACTGCTCCACCTCCCTTCCAGTGCTTCAACAACAGGTCATACCAGAATTCACAGAGTACTATAGCTGTTGTTGGGCTCCCTCCAGGTGAAATCACTTTCCCATCAACCTCTCTCGCCTAGAAAGAGTTTCTCACAAGCCAAAGGTTATGGAATAGAGGCTGACTATCAAGCCATGACTATTAAAAGTCTATGTTGGTAGCAACAATAGACCACTAAGATTCGACACAAGCTCAAGCAAATTACGTTGCACTATGCTTCTCATGAACTACAAGATAGCTCAATTAACTGTTGATTTCAAAGGTGTGTAGATGCTTTGAAATACCAGCTGCAGGGGATGGTTGTGTTCATACTCAAACCATGGTTGTGTGAGTGAAATAATGACCAAAAGATCCCCCAAACATTCTAATTCCCCTACATACATTTGCATGTTCCTAGGATGACACATGGTGCACATGGAGTTAGCTCTCTCTCCACTTTTTGTTCGTTCCTTTCCCAAAAGGAACTTAGGATAACAAGTTATGTCCAAACCTTAGCTTTTTAGGAATCTATTATAATATTCCTTTGGAGGAAACCTCTCAATATTAACCCCTTTCCTAATCTCTTATCCACCCTCCCTTACCCTTCCCAGTGGAGCTTAGTCCCCCATCCTCGTTTATCGTGGTCGGTCTACACACAATGATGTTTTGTATTAAATATATGAGTGTTATATATACAAAAATAGGCTCATTGGCCTTTTCATGTAGGCTCACTAGCCTAATCATCACACAATCCTCCTATCTTATCATCACTTGGCTCACTAGCCTATAAAACATGCTTACATTTCATAATTGCAATTGGGGCTCGATCTTGGGGTATTACATCAGTGGTCTAAAAGGAGAAATATCTCAAAAATTCCGAGAAGCCCAAGAGGTGGTGAATGATTAAATTAAAAAGTCCCCATTTATTCCCTATCCCCATCCCATTATTTATCCCCCTACCAATCCCTCTCCATCCTCTCCACCCCTTAAGATCCAAAAGTTAACTTGAGTCAAAATTACAAAGAACCAACTTAAAGGTGTCTCCTACAACTACAATGAGAAATATTTTCCTAGGCATAAATGTAAGGAGAAAAAAATATTTATGCCCATTTCAGAGGACGTTTTGATGATGAATATAAAGTTATACCTTCAAAGACTATTCGTCCACCTATTGAAGACATTCCCCCATCTTCTCCATAGAACGTGGAACCACATATCTCTTTGCATGCCTTGACTGGTATTTCTACTCCCCAAACCATAAAATTGATTGGCTACATAAAACATCACAAAGTTATTATCTTAATTGATAGTGGTAGTACCCATAACTTCATTCATCAATGTGTATCCCAAGAAACACACTACTGCATCCATTCTATGAACAACTTCCAAATCATGATTGCTAATGGAGGTTCTATGAAATGCGATGGTTGTTGTGAAAATGTGAGGCCTCAAATGGGTGATTATTCCTTGAAAATGTACATATTTTCTATTGAAACAGGTGGTTGTGACATTGTCTTGGGTGCTAAAGGGTTACATACATTAGGTACAATTATCACCCAAATTAGCAAGATTTGTAGGGATGTTATTGGGGATAAGCACAATATGAGAAATGCACCACTATAACCTTATAATGATATCCCCTTCACTTTAGTATAGATCCTTGAGTCCACGGGGGGTATCCCAATCCTTGGTGTTATCACTGAAATTTCGTCCGCACATGGTTACAAGAACTCAGCATCGTCAAACAGTAATGAAGTCATTCATGGCCCTGAATTAATCTCACAGTATTCAAAAAAGGTCAAAAAACTATACAAAGTAGTGAAAAATTGAAGAGCGCTTTACAGAAGTTGGGCGCGCACGCACATGCGCAGAACAGGAACGTAGAAGGAGCGCATACACACACGATGCGTGCCTGTTAGCGCAAAAAGCCATGCACCTGCTAAATGGTGCATTTATGAATGTGGTCGGCCTCCCAACCACTTATGGTTCAGCTCCCAAGCTGATTTGACCTCCAAATCCGGGCTGGATCCAAATGGTGGGCTGGTCAAAGACCTAATAATGCCCTAAATGGCCTCTTTTCACACTACAAAGAAATTACACAATAACCCAATGCAATGCTATAAAAAGCCATGAATGCACCTCATTTTCTCAAGGAATTCAAAGTAATTTTATGCTACCTATATTGTTTTAAGGACTCCATCCTTGGCAAGAACACATTGGCACCATTTCGTTGAGCAATCCACCTCTCCATTGAGTGGATTTGCAAAGAGTTCTTTCACCACTATTTTCATTTTCTTTGTTGTAAGGAGGGCAAGCTTGTGAGGGTCCAAGAGCCTTCCCTTGGAGGAAGAAGGGACTCATAGTCCCCTTTCTTCTTGGTGCTTTGATTTCATCAATAGATCAGCCAAAAAACATTGGTGACATGGGTCTTTTTGTTTTTGTTATCTCTATGTCCCTATGCTTATGATTTTAGTTTGTATTAGTTTAATTCTTGCTTATAGTTTTGTTTTTCTTTCTCTAACTCTTTCCTCTATAGCTGTCCTGCTCAACAAGACCCAACTGGGCATGCAAGCACCTCTTATTTGCTCACTAAGGTGACGAAAGAGGCGCAACACTTGGAAACAAACCTGACAGTATGATTTACTTCAAGTTGCACACCTCAATATATGTTACATAGACTAGTGCCCATGAAATAGCCAAATGACTTAGGAATATTCAATCGAGCATTAGGGAAATACCCAATACAATATAAAGAGGTTTAGTATCTAATTATATGAGTGTTGAGATCAGAAATAAGTATTCTGCATCATAAATACAAATCATCAATATGATATCACTATTTGGATGAAGAACCAAGTACCTTTTACCCCACAAAAGTGAGATCTAATTGCATAAATCAAGAAAAAATGATATATCTGAGTTACCCCTTGATTATATGCTGCAAATTGGACCAAATTATTTCTTTCCACAAATTCAAGAATCCGCTATATGATTAAAAAAAAAGAAAATGCAGATTTTGGGTGAGGAAAAGCACCCCAAGAGTGCCTAAAAGTACTTGTAATGATAAACCTAAGGTACTTTAGTTAGGGAAATTAATAAAATATGGAAAAAAAAACCCATCAATGATTAATTTCAAGTAGAAATGATTAATAAGAATGAATTTAGCTCAAACTTGCAAAGAGAGGTGGTGAATCCCCCCCAAGATCTCACTCAAAAAACTCCAAAATGAAGTATAACAGCAATGAAATTCTTAAGAGATGAATTTCACCATTATAATGTGTTATATATCCTTCGTAAACAATCCACAAGTGAAATATAAGCTATTGTAGGTTTAGAATGCACCCTTTAAGGTTAAACCCTAGCTTTAGGGTTTCATGAATTCTATTTTTTATTGTTGTAATTTAATTTCTAGAATTAGTGTTGGTTTAATAACTCTCTTTCACTTCTTGGGTTGAATCAGGTTCGTATATCAATAGGTTTCCAACAAAACCCTCTAAAACTATCGGCCCTCCTGGTAAACCAGAAGACAACGCTGTGCACATAGTGCACCGCGCAGTCTCACCAGAGATAACTTTATGGGTGATTGCAATACTCAGGTGTTTGCAGTCTAGGAATGAGTGGGGATCTGTAGGGGTGTGTTGGTTGGTTGGTTATCATTTGGTTACTCTTCTCTCTTGAACATCTGAGTTATTGACCCAGGGTTCATGTCATTCGGGTTTCCAACAAAGCCTCTAAAACTATCGGCCCTCCTGGTAAACTAGAAGGCAACACAGTACATGGAATGCACTGTGCAGTCTCACCCAAGATAGATTTAAATGTGTGGCTGTGAGACGCAGGTGTTTATAGCCTAGGATTGAGTATGAGATAGGGGTTTATTAACGGTATCCATGTACTACGATTTGTAAGTGTAATCTACTTACTCCTCATGGGTGCATATGTACAATTCACAATTTACTTCCCAAACAACATAAACATATTCCATAACAATTTATTAACTCATTCCTCAAGCATAACAATAAACTACTGAAAGAAAGTAAATATATGCATGCATTCATCACATTACATAGATATTACCGTGGTTCATCCCCTCCTGGGCTATGTCCACAAAGATTTGTCTCTTGGCTCTTTTATTATGGTAGTTTTGCATTTCTAGCACCGTGTGCTTACAATTCTCCTCTAATGGGTAAGATCTATATGAGGCGAACTAGATCGCACTAGGCTCTACAACCTATGATCTAATCCTCAAATATACCTTCTCCCTTCTATTCTTAGCTCAACAAATTACAAAAATACTACATAATAGTATTGCATAATGCATCCATTCATACATCACTATAATGGAATGTTACAAGAACCCGAACCGCTACAAAAATAATAAACTTACTACAAAAAAATGCCAACTTTTTTATGATACTTGCATATCTATATTTATATCTATTGGGATCTTCAACCATTTATAGTGTATTAACAAAACCCTAACCCTACCGATGTTAGGTCTTCCTCCCATGCACATGTTGTTCTTCCTCCAGCTCTAGCTTTCCTTGTGCACGCTTTCTTGCATGCGTGTGTGTTGTTCTTTCTCCAGCTGTTACTTTAGTTTCTGCACTCTTTCTTTCCCACGATCTTCCTTCTTTCCACTTCCACCTAGTGCCAATAGGCCCCAAACACTGACATTTGACTCGTCTCGAGTCACCTAATCTTTCTATTCTTTCTTGATCTCCTTGGTGATTGTCTGGAACTTTTCCTACAGCTCTGCTACTTTTGCCAGTGTCTGCGCGGTCTTCTTCTTGACGGTGTCCACTACCTGAACTTCCACTTCATCTCTCAGCAATCCTGCACATTCTAACTGGGTCTGTACTATCTGTGTTCTATCTCCTTCTTCTTGTGCGAGTACTTCTGCTACCCGTTCCTGCAACGGTTCTATTTGATCCTGACGCTCCTATTTCTGTGTTTGTGCCGTGATAAGTTATGCCTACATCTTCTTCATCTCTAGTGTCCCTTTGACTTGTTCTGGGATTGGTATGGTCTTCTACCTCTGTTTGAGTTCTTGGATTGCTGCATTGATCCTTTCCTCTTCCTTGTCCCAGCATTGGACCTGTGGATCCTCCTCCATTCTTGTCCAAAGTTGCGCTTCTTTATCGAACAATGCAGCTACTGTGCTAACCTACTTCTCTATCTCCTGCAATTGCGTTGTTTCTTCCTGCTTACTTTTCTCCTTCACTGCTAGTGGAGTGGTCGGTGTGAGCTGTTCTTGGAGATTCTCGATCTCCCTCTGATACTGATCAATGGCCTACGCAATCTGGTCGATCTTTTCTACTGTTGGGAGTTCATTTCCTTGAGGAGTGCTTGGAAGTTTCCCAAAAATTTCTCCCACTCTTCGTTCTAGTTAGTTCATGTGTTCTTTCTCCTCCTAAGCTTTGGATTTGGCTTGCTCACAAACTTTTTCCAGTGCTTCCCGCTTCTTTGTTTCTTGTTGTAGCTTGACTAATTTTTTATATGCCTGAGACTGTATCTCATGGTCGACGCTAACCTACAATTTGTGTAGTGCCCTTGATGGCATCCGCATAAAGACCAATTGGATGTGGTCCAAGTCCTTCAATGGTGTCTGTCCCATGATTTCATCCATACGCAACATGCTAGGTTTGATGTAGATCGTTGCATTTACATGTGGCATTGAGAGGACTAGGTCTCGTTCTTCTACCTCCACTCTTTGTTTGGTTTGTTTTTTCGATGACTCTATGCCTCTGCTGTTGCTTTCTATCTGGACTTCCCTAAGTTTCTTGAGGAACTATCCCATTTCTTCCAGTTCTTTTTTCATTTTATCCCTGTGATGTGCTACGAGATCAAAATATTATGCTAGGCAATCCTGGACCATTCTGGTGATCATTTCCCCATGATCCTTCGTGATCGTATAGTCCGATGATGCTCGCTGCGCCTTCAATTTCTTGTGCATGCTTGCTACCTGCACAACTGGTCTCCTAGTTACCCTTGGTTCCTATGTGATGGGATCTGGGGCGGTCTCCTGCGTTGCCTTAGCTTGTTTCTGTTGTTCGTTGGTTAGCTATGTGGTCTCTTTCTTCCCCTTCTGGGTCCCTATATGCTTTGACCCGTCATCTACCTGGGTTAGCTTGCTTTGGCACATCCTTGGTTTCTTAGGCTCTGGGATTTGTGGAGGCTGTGTTTCTACCTGTGTACCCCCTCCTTCTATTGTTCACTCTGGTACTTCCCGGGTAATGGTTGGGATCCTCCATTCATCAGGCCATTTGCTGATGACCATATCGATATCACCCTTTGTGATGCAGTAGTGCATCGATAGCCATTATTTGTATGGATCCTGCCTTGGTTGTATCCACATGGTTTGTCGTGTAGCCCAGAAGTTGGTGATGTCCGCATATCGTGTGACAACCTCTGGTGTTATTCTCCATGATCGACTGATAGCTTCCTGTATGTCCCGTAGGTATTCTTTGAATATGATTCCATTATCCCTCTTATGCTTGGGCTATGGCCCGAATCTCACTAATATATATCTTGCTCCAACTGGCTATGGTCTGGTACAAAAGATTACGTACTCTGGTTCTTGCCATCCCATGAAGGATATTAGGGTGATCAACCATCAGTAATGGAATTCTGTGCCTAGGTCCTGTGCATCCTTGCAATCCACTTGAAACAAGTTCAATAGATATGGTGCCCAGCTCATAGAGGTGCCTTCTGTGCACTGAGCTGCAACTGCGATGACTCCTACTGGTACTTCGTCTTTGCAGCATTTTCTTATAAATTTGCAGGCTAAGATATTTGTGCCCAATTGTGTAGCTACGTTGTTGATCCATTTAATTATGATTCCTATTGTTCCCCTGGCGGTGCCATATTTTTTCTTCATTTCCTTTGCTAACGCTTTCTCCTTGGATTTATCGTCCATAATCAACGCGGGATCCATACCCCGGATGGGTAGTCCTATTATCTGCGCGATAAGATCAACAGTTATGGGAATGGGTTTGTCCAACCATATATCCCCTCCGTGCATGACTGCTAACAACTGTTTGACGCACGTTGTTGCATACTGGCCTCTAACAAAATGCGGTAGTTTCAGTAAACCTACGATTCCTATTCTGTCCAGTCCCACTGCCCACTGATGTGGCTGGCTGATCGTTTCTCCAAGTTGGTTTATGATTATGGTCTGCATAAATAACCTCGACGCAAGTTTTGGGCACTTGGTTTCATCTGATTCATCATGGTCGGAATACTTGAGCTTCCTGACGTGACCCAGTAGCTATGGTTCTACCTGTACTCCATCTAGTATGTGTGGTAGCACAATTTTTGCTATAGGTTTCTTGCGAGGTGAGCTCAGTATCTAAACTTTGTCTTCCTGCTGTGGTGGCTGGTTCAAAGTTCTAGCAACTTCCGGTTTCTTCCCCGTAAGCCATGCTGGCCAAGCTGAGGTAGTTCCAACGGTCTCCTCTACTAGTTGACTTAGGCTGGGTGCTTGCGACTCATCTGGTTGCACCACTACTCCCATATTCTGTGTTGTTCCATTAACTTCCACGACTGCTTCAGTGCTTTCTGATTGCACTTCCTATTGGGTTTCCTCTTCCTTGTTCTGAGGCTCCTATGCCGCTACTGGCATATCTTCTTTCATAGCCTCTTCTTGTGGCTATTGAATCTCTTCCAGTATTGGTGTAGGGTTTACTAGTATCCCCTATGGAGATGGGATCTCGTTGATATAGACTACCTCCGACTACTGCTGCTCATTTTCTTACAGTGGTCCTCATGACCTAGTTTGAACCCTGGTAAGTCTGGACTGGTTCTGCTAGCTTCGGTGGTGCCATAGTGGTGACTGTCGAACGTTTGCTGGGCTCAGATAACTTTGGTGAGTTCTGCGGTCTCGTTCTATTTGTTCTAGCTTCTATTGCTCTCTCTCTTTTCTCCTTTCATGAATAGACTAGTTGCTCCCGTGCTCACGTGTTGTATGGGCTTGTCATGAAGCTTGTCAAGGATGCTTCCTCCATTATGCGATTAATTCACCATAAATGTGGATTCAATGCATCTGTGGTGGTTTTTTACTTTCCATTACTCTTTCTTTTCCTTCTCTAGTGGGTTCGTTTAATGTGATGTCCCATCATCCCTTGCCATGCTTTAATTTTTCCTTGTGCTGTCCTCTCAGCCTACTTTCACCGACTTTCCTTTTCCCGCTTGTTTCCCTTTTTGATATGACCATTGTCCTTGCCTTTGCTGGATTTTTGTTTTTGAATGGTATGTGGCCTTTCTATCTCTAGCGTGCTGCGCTCTTTTTAGTCTTGTTTCCTTCCTGTTTTCTTTTTGATTTTTTTTTTAATTGCGTGGTGGGTGGTCGACTGTCCTTGTACAACTTCAGTCGAATCCCATTGATCATTCCTCTGAGGTCTACACTTGCTAAATATCTTAACTGTACATCTCCTCCATCTATGACAAATTTTACCTCGTAGTGTCCTAGCCAATGCATTCTCAGCTTCCCTGGGTGCTGAAACGATTTGCTATCATAAAGAAATACTAGATCTCCTTCTTTAAACATTTTTTTCTTGATGTGTCGATCATCCCAAGCTTTGTCTCTTGCTTTCTTCACTTGTTGGTGGAATCCTGCCAAGATTCAGTCTTCCTCCATTGACAGTAAGTGATTCAGTCTTTCCTATACTGCGCCTCATTCTTTCATTTGTGTGATAGCTGCTACGTGTAAACTGGGTATTAAAAATTCTAATGGCACTACTGCTTCTTGGCCATAGACTAGTTTGAATGGTGTGTGCCCTGTCAAATTTTTGCATGTAGTCCTATACACCCATAATACTGCTGGTACGTTGAGGTCCCAATCGTCTCTGTTGATGTTATAGATCTTTGTCAGTGCGTTCTCTAGAATTTTGTTAAAGGCTTCTACTGTACCATTTGCTTGTGGATGATACAATGTGATTTCCTGGTAATGAACTTCAAACTCTTCAAGCATCGTGCATTTGGTGTTGATTATGAAGTGCATGCCTTAGTCTCTCATCAAAACTCTTGGGCACCCAAATCTAGTGATTACTTGTTCAAACAAGAAGTGTGCAACTGTCTCTGCACTGCAATCTTTTACTGGTGCAGCTTCCACCCATCATGTTAGGTATTCCGTCGTGGTGATAATGTATCTTGGCCCTATCTTTTTGTATGGTGGGTTAATTGGTCCCACAAAGTCTATTGCCCATTTATCGAATGCCTATAATGTTACTTATGGTGGTAGTGGCATCTCATTCCTTCTGTTGGGTTTGCCTACCCTTTAATAGACATCGCATATCTGACAGTACTCTTTCAAGTCTTTGTGGATTGTTGTCCACCATAATCCTGCACGTAGTACCTTCTGCGTGGTATCTTTTCCTGCATAATGCCCTACTGCCATTCCCTCATGGGCTTCTATTAGAATTCTTGGTCATTCGTGCTCTAATACGTATCTTTGTAAAATGCTATCTGCGCCCATCTTGTAGAGATGTCCTATGATCAATTGATAGTCGGCTGCATAGACTACTAGGTTCTTCTTTTGTGTGGTGGTATATTCTTGTGGTGCAGTACCTGTACTCAAGTACTGGATGATCTCTGCGAAGTAGTCATCAACAATTTGTACTGAGAGCAACTGTGCATCCACAAATTTGTCTTCTAAGTTTGTTGGTTCTTCTCCATTTGTGACTCTTGATAGGTGGTCAAGTCCTACATTCAGTTTTCCTGGTTTAACTATTACCTCAAAGTCAAATTCTTGAAATAGAAATAACCATCAACATATTCTCCCCCTCCAACATTGGCTTGTTGACTAGGTATTTCAGGGCTGAGTAATCTATAAACATCTTAAAGTGTTTTCCCAATAGGTAATGTCTGAACTTCTGTAGTGCGTAAACCATGGCTAGGCCTTCTCTTTCTGTCGTGTTATAATTTTGTTTCGAGTATGATAATTTTCTGCTTGTGAACGCTATTGAGTGATCCAAGTCTCCCGCTCTTGGTTGCACTAGGATAGCTCCAAGTTCTATCACTGATGCATCTACATGCACATGGAATGTCTTTTCCCAGTCTGGAAATACTAATATCAGTGCAGTAACCATCTTTTCCTTCAAGGTATCTAGACCGTGTTGACACTCGTCATTCCATTGATACTTTGTATCATTCCTTAACAACTTTTCCATTGGTGCTATGATTTATACATATCCTTTGATGAATTTCCTGTAGTATCCTGTGTGTCCTAATGTTGCTCTTAGTTGGTGGACTGTTTTTGGTGCTGGTAAGTTAACACTGACTGTGATATTTGTCAGATCCACTAGCAAGCCTTGTTTGCATACTATATGGCCCAATAGTATCCCAAACAGTGTTCCAAATATGCATTTCTTGATATTCAGTTATATTTGGCACTGTCTATATCTCTCTAGAATCAGTTGTAAAACTTCCACATGGTTTTTCAGTAGAGTGTAGACTGTCCAATCATCCAGGTAGACTTCGATAAACTGGTGGATGAACTCCTTAAATGATGTGATGAACACTCTGGAGAATATTGCGGGTGCATTCTTCAGTCCGAAAGACATGACTATGTACTGATAAGATCCCCATTCCGTCGCAAACGTGGTCTTGTGTCTATCCTCCTGTGCTATCTTAATCTAATGGTAGCCTGAGAATCCATTGATGGATGAGTAAGCTTCATGACCCCCAACATTCTCTAACACTTCATCCATGAACGATGTAGTGAATGGGTCGTGTAGGCATGCATCATTTAACTTCCTTAAGTCGATGCATATCCTGATCCCTCTTCCTTGTTTCTTGTCCTGTACTACCATCGGGCTTATCCATTCTGATTCCTCGACTGGTTTGATGATGTCAGCTTCGAGCATCCTGTCGATCTCATCTTTAAATTTTTGTTTATATATGGGGTTCAGTCTGTAAGGTTGTTGTTTAATAGGTCTCATGTCATATCTGAGTGGTATTTTCATTTATCCCAATTCTCCAGCTATACCCTTCATCTCTGTAAATGTTGTGGGAAAAAGGTTGCTATATTCACGCAACAATTCTGTAATGCTTTCTACTGTCTGCTAATCCTAGTAATCTCCAATGATGGCCATTTTGGGCTACTCGACAATCCCGATGTTTACTTTATTTATCTTGATTGGCGCAGAAATGACTTCTAAGTCTATGGGTGGTCCTTCCACATCTCTTTCGCCTTTGACTTCTTCAATCTGAATATCACATGGATCATCTTCATCTGGTGCATCCTCCTGTACATGGTAACATGACAACAGTTCCTTGATTGTCTGCTTATTCCACTGTTGTTCTTCTATGATAAGTCCGATTTCTGGTTCTTTAATGAATATGAGTCCTCTGATCCGTTTCAGGGCCGCATCTATGTTGGGGTTCTCATGCTCGAATGAGAAAGTGACGGTAAAGTTCTGTTGCAATGTCATCCATGTCATGGTTCCTTTGTGCAATTCTTGGTCTGTATACCAGTTCATTGGTATGCCCTATAAAGTATGTATGAAGTGATGAGGCCATTCGTTTGGTGGTGTCCTTTTCTAGAGCGTTTTACACTCCTCCAAGTGTTCCATTGTTGTCCCTAGTCCTTCATATTTTTGTTGTTTGTTATATGCCTGTTCCACACTGAACCTTATGCGCAGTAATCACTTACTTTGATACCAGTCTGTGATGGTCTCCTTTTGTGCACCCCACCATCTTGCGGGTGTGGCCTTTAGTGATAAATCCAATGCTAGTAGTCTCTGGTTCTCTAATAATTTGTCTTCGTATTGTGTCAAGAATGTTTCCAGATCATTTAGTCCGTGGAAATTGGGTGTTCTCTAATCTCTATACCTACCCACCTTACGGCACGGTCTATTATTGCACATCTTCTCATGGATACTTCGTGTAGTCTCTGCTACCATTTTTCTAACCCAATGTCTGAGTCTGTTGTGCATGAAGTAATGCTCCGCCAACTGAGTACCCCATCCGTAGTTGGGTTTATGTAATCCTCATCATGCACAGTTTTTTTGTACAACTGGCTGATCTCTTATAAGTCCAGGAAAGTGGGTTCTACGAAACTCTCCCCTTCTAATGGATCTAGTGGTGCTATGACCCTGTAGTCTCCAGACTCAAATGTCATTTTCCTATTTTTCAAGTTCATTATGGCCTGGTTGTCAAACGCCCAATCCAGACCAAGTAGTATCGGGTAAGGTGTTGTGCCATCTACTATTTCAATGACTTCGAAGTCTGCTTTAGTGCGCACTCCATCTAGATCTACTGTCACTCCTTTCAGTCTACCTATTGGTAGGACTCTATGTTGATTTGCTAGTTTTAGTTGAATGATTGAGTATCCCAATGTTGGTTCTCCCATGCATTGCCATGTGGTCTTTGGTAGCACATTCACTTCGGATCCTAGGTCTAGTATAATATCTCCCATATTGAAATCCCTAATGTTAGCATTTAGTCTAAATTCCCTACTTGTTCTTCTTTTGGTGTGAAGATGATTGACAGTTTTCGGTTCTAGCTTTTGTTTCGTCTCACTACTACATTTCTCTAGTATGTTTTGTAATATTTTCACAGATGAAGGATCACTTAACACTTTTACGCATGATTTCAAAAAGTATTTGATGGTACTTACTTGTCCCTTGGGTTGCATTCTATTGGTATAGTCCAGTGATGGTGACATCTCATATTTCAGAGCTTCCTTGCTTTGCTATGAAGTCGACGCTATGTCCTCCATATGAAATTCTTGTTGGGATTCTTTAAATATCTCCTTTTCCTTTTGCACGTCGAACTGCTTCTTGTGGTCAGTTTTGTTACTTACCCATTGGTTCTACACTAGTTCCTGTTGAACTGCATCATTTCCTGTTTTCATTCCTCCACGAGTGACTATGTTGATGTTCCATCCATCGTCCCTTACTTCGGCTAAAATCCACTGAAAATTCTAATTGTTCTGGTTCCTCTTTTCCTGAATCTTTACTAGTAATGTCAAACATTCCTCTGTATCATGATCCGATGCACGATAATACATATAAGTCACTGACAGCAGTGGACATTCCCATGCATAATGTCCTGGTTGCTAGAAATTGTGACATGTGACTGGTCCTCTACCACGTCTAAAACCTCCTCTGGCTCATCCTGCTCATCTGTAGCCTGCACGATCACCTCTCAGTGTTTTATACTATGTTGCTTGATTATACTGTGCGATATTGTACTGGGGCTGTGTCGGGTTGTACTTTGGCTGCTCGTTATTATAGGGTTGCTATGCAGTTTTGTATGGGGTTGGGGCTTGATTGAACTATCGTGTTGCTTGCACAGTCATCATTTCATCTTGTACCCTGTATGCGTCTGATGTTATTTCCCACATCAGCTCCATAGTTTTGCAATCTTTGTCGTCGTAGCCCACTAACTTACAAAAGGTGCAATATGAATTCTTTGGAACTGTCTGGTATTTCTACATCATCGTGTAGTGATAAGGGTCATGACCCAGTTTCTTGCATATTTCACACCATAATCCTCCCTGTGGTAGCGGGTTTGGCATACCTGTTGCCATATACTGTGCGAATGTTGGTAATTCATTCTTGTGGTGTCCTTTCATCCTGCAGGTGGTGCACCAAACAACTTCTCGTTTGTCCTTATTCTTATTTTGGTTGAGCTAAAATGTTAAAATTTTCAAATCCTCCTTCATCTCTTCGATAGCTGGGTCCATCTGCTGGTAATGGTTCTCTTCTAGTTGTAAGGCTTCCTGCAGAGCCTCTTCTTGTGTCTAAAACTTCTGTTGTTGTAAAGGATATTTTAAGTGTGGGAGTAGTGAGTTGACAAACAGGTGTCAATGTTGCATATCGATCATAAGGTATTTTAACTTTCCTTTTAATCACTTGAATCTCTGATCAATATCCCATATAGATTCTCCTGATTTCTATCTTATTTCAATCATCTTGTTCATGTAATGATTCTTTGAGCTTGGCTTCTGGAACTCATTTATCAATAATTTATTAATTTCGGCCAGTGTCCTTGTTTTCCTAGGGGCACTGTTCGTGTCTAGTCTCATGTACCAGTATAGTGTGCTGTCTCTTAGCGTGATCACTAGCTGCATGAGTTTGGTATCTTCATCGGTGATCTGCTTTGATTCCCATATTTTTGAACAAATGAACAAATGATTCTTAAGGTCTTCTACTGCTTCTCTTTGAAACTCTAGTAATCTGATAGTGGGATCATGTCCTGCCATTCTGAATACTAAACTACTACCTCCTCTGCATGGTGTAGATACTTGACTAGGGTTTCTTGAACTGGCTCCTCCAGTTTTTTCTCCTTGTGTAGATGTACTTCCTTCTATCAGACTTCCTCTGAATTTCAGTTGTCTAAACAGTCGTGTCCTCTTGGGTGTATTGGTCGCACATGGGTTTATGGGTTCCACACTAACATTAATATGGATAGGATGGTTGCCTTGTCCTCCTATTATTGGGCCTCTCGTCTTCCTCTCGTATCTTGCGCATAGGATTTCCTCAGTTTTCTCCATAGCCCGGAGATCCTTTACCTCTTCCTCATCGCTAGCCAATCCCTCCCTCGCGGCTATGGCTCTCTTCTTGGTATTCACCTTATATTGGCAGGGTAGTCTACTATGCGTCATTCCTGATGACACCAATATCGACTTGATTTGGTCATCATCCATCATGATTGGGTCCAAGGGTTCCTCCTCCCTCTTTCCTTTATCCTGACCTTCTTCCATTTATCCTTTCTATGTCAGTGCTTCCCCCCTTCCCCCATGCACGTAGGGAAGTCTAGTTGTCTAATTCCATTATCATTACACCTTTGTTATATAATAGTATCTTAATAGAAGTATACAGTGATCGGATTTACCTTCCTCAAAGTCCACATAGAAATTCTTGCTCGGCTGCACTGTATGAATTCGCTATGTCGACTGCAAACTTTGTGATGAAGCCTGCCACAATACTGTCAAGCCAAAAGTCTACTGCGCAGGTGGATTTGTTGTTCACCTGCTGTAACTGCTCAATCTATACTGGGTCCAATATAGCTTTCGAATCCATTTTTTCACGTGGTTATCCTTCAACCTTAGGATCCACTCTTGTAGTAGATGCGAAAAATCATAGAAAAAGACTTCGTGTAAAACAGTAAATACGTATTTATCCAGATATTTACGCGGTGTAATTCTAGGGTTTCTATTGTCTTTCTGTGCAAACTCTATTGCTTTGGTTCTCAACCAGCCTTAAATTTTTTCTTTCGTAGGGTTCCAAGGTCTCAATATTCCCTTCTAATGGCTCATTGATCTTTTGTTTCTCGTTCACTCTATCTCGTCTACTCAATCGTCTCTTCTTCCTCTTAACACGACAACAAAACCATTTGTTGGCTGGTTGGTTATCATTTTCTTACTCTTCTCTCTTGACCATATGAGTTATTGACCCATGGTTCATGTCATTCAGGTTTCCAACAAAGCCTCTAAAACTATCGGCCCTCCTGGTAAACCAGAAGGAAACACAGTACATAGAATGCACTATGCAGTCTCACCCGAGATAGCTTTAAATTGGTGGATGTGAGACTCAGGTGTTTACAACCTAGGATTGAGTATGATATAGGGGTTTATTAACCAAATCCATGTACTACGAGTTGTAAGTGTAATATACTTACTCCTCATGGGTGCATATGTTCAATTCAAAATTTACTTCCCAAACAACATAAACATATTCCATAACAATGTATTAACTCATTCCTCAAGCATAACAATTAATTGCTGAAAGAATGTAAAGATATTCATGAATTCATCACATTACATAAATATTACCATGGTTCACCCCCTCCTGGGATACGTCCATAAATATTTGCCTCTTGGATATTTTATTATGGTAGTTCTGCATTTCCGGTGCCGCGCGCTTACTATTCTCCTCTAATGGGTAAGATCTATATGAGGCGAACTAGATCGCACCAGGCGCTACAACCTACGATCTAATCCTCAGATCTACATTCTCCCTTCTATTCTTAGATAAAATATTTACAAACATAGTACATAACATTATTGCATAATGCATCCATTCGTACATCACTCTAATGGAATGTTACAAGAACCCGAACCTCTACAAAAAAAATAAACTTACTACAAAAAAACGCCAACTTTTTTATGATACCCGCGTATCTATATTTATATAGGATCTTCAACCATTTACAGTGTATTACCAAAACCCTAACTCTACTGACGTTAGGTCTTCCTCCCATGCGCATGTTGTTCTTCCTCCAGTTGTCGCTTTCCTTGTGCACGCTTTCTTGCATGTGCACATGATGTTTTTTCTCCAGCTGTTACTTCAGTTTCTGTATGCTTTATTTCTCATGATCTTCCTTCTTTCCACTTTGGCCTGCTGCCAACAAGGTGTTCTTCCTCCTTTATGCATTAATATTTTTATTCATTCAAGTATTTCTAGGATTCATTCATCTTTAGCCTCATGCATGCATTCTAATATCTCTAGTTAATCATTCATTCATAAGCTAACCATTAAAATAAAGTAAGCATTCAATAAACATAACATAGAACACAATTTTTACCGTGGTTCACCCCCTCATGGGATGCATCCACAAATATTTGTCTTCTCTTCTCTTTTATTTAGTCTGCTACAAAATATGGCACTGTTCGCATTACATATTCAATCATACAATCATGATGATGGTAAGGAACCTCTGTGAAGCACACTAGATCACACCAGACTCCTCAACCTATGACCTAACCCTCAAAATCTAGCTTGCTTGACTCTTTTACCACCTTATTAAAATCATAATAATAGTTATCAAATCAATCAACAATAATAATCTAGCCTTCACCAACCAACTAAACTCTTGAACCAACCCTTAACCTATACCTCCTAGGTTCTTATTTATACTATTTTACAGGATTATAGCCATTACAATCTTTGTCAAAAACCCTAACCCTATCATGGTTAGGCTTTCCTGACTTCTCACCACATTTCTTCTCCTCTTACATGCTACTTTTTCTCTTACATGATTCTTCTTCTCTTGCATGCTTCTTCTTCTCTTGCGTGCTACTTTCTTGCCATCTATTGCGCATGCTCCAAAATTAGGTCTTCTTTCCAAAATTAGGTCTTTTCCAAAATATATCTTTTCTTAAAAAATAGGCCCGCACCCAAAATATCCTTTCTTCTAAAAATAAGTGTGTGCCCAAAAGGCCCCAAACACTAACATTTGGCTCATCCCAAGCCACTCAGGTAGTGCGTGCTCCCTGAACAACCTCTTCCAAGCTGTGGAATTTTCCTTCTAACTCTTCCCTTTTTACTCTAGCTTGCACAACTTTCCCTGTGAGCTCTTCTACCCTCTATGTTGTGATATGTTCCTTGAGAGACTCTGTGCTCTCAGCATGATCCTGATCCATTCTTTTATTTTCCTTCTCCAGTTTCCCAATTATTTGCGCTTCTTTCTCTTGTTGAGGTTCTAACTGGGATTTTCTGGCCTGCTTGTTATTCTGCACAGTATTCAATTCTGTCTACAGGGTCTTCATCTCCTACGCACCCTTCAATTGTTATGTAGTGCTCATGGACTTTTTATACTGCTTCAACTCCTATATTGTAGTGTTGATTACCTCCTCTTTTTGGTCTATTTGTTGGACCCTATCATATTCTTCCAACGCCGTCCATAGCTGCACGGTCCTATGAAAAAGTTGTGTGACCTTTTCAGCTTCTTTCTCCATCACTTCCACTTCTAAGGCTTCCTGTTGTTTCCTTTCAACCATAAATTCAGGAGAAGTAGTTGGGTTTAACTTTTATTTAAGTTCCTCAATATCCTTCTTATAGTCCTCGAGCATCTGCGTGATGATTTGGATCTGTTCTTCAACATTGCTCATGGTTGCCTGTGCATTGTCTGGAATTCTTGTGAAGACTTCCTTTATCTTCTGATCTAAGTTATCTGTGCATTGTTTCTCCTCTTTTATCTCCAACTTTAACTGCTTGACCACCAGTTCTAGGGAATCCTTTCCCTTTCTAGTTACCTACAATTCCACTGCATCTTTTCTTGCTCACAATTTCACTTCTTGTGTGACACTGAATTGTAGTTTGTATAGTCCCTTTGTTGGTATTTTTGCCAATACCAACTATACCTACACCAGGTATTTGAGTGGTGTCTAGGCTATGGTCTCGTCATCTTGCAACGTATATGTTGTTATTTGGAAGCTCAGACTTGCTTGCACTATAGTCTAGATGATGTATTCTTCCTTCGGCGCAGTCCTGTCCTCTACTTCTGTCACTCAAGCGATTGGTTCTGTTCCCCTTTCGTGCCTTTGAGCTACTTGTATCTACTCTAAGACCTGCTTGATATCATACAACTCGTTCTGCATTCTTTCTCTTTGGTTCTCAACCTCTTCATACTCCTTCACTGTGTGATCCTGTACTCTCTCTATGACAAGATTGACATCATCCTCGGTGATTGTATTTTTTATGGGCCTTGGCCTTCTTGCACCCCCCCTGTATGTATAATTGGCCATTTTGGTGGCCCTGTTTCTTGTGGAGTAGTTGTTGAAGGGTTTTCTTACACCGTTGTGTCCCCCCTTCCTTGTTCTTCATGTGCTAGGGCATTTTCCTTCTTTCCTATCTATGCATCTTTCTTTGGAGTGCTTCCCTTCATCTGTTGCACTGGATTTTGGACGGGATTCCCCTGCTGTGTTGATTTCTTGGGCATAGTGTTGCCTCTTGTAGGTGTCTTGGATGACCCAACTTCCACTTCTTTTCCCTTGGGAATGTCCTTAGTGATGACTGGGATCTTCCAGTCATCCTGCTAGTCTCCCATTGCCATTTCAACTTCCTTTGCATTAATGTAGAATCAAAGTTGCAACCATTCTACCTTTGGATCCCTGCACACTTGGATCCACATGTTGTGCCATGTATCCCTAAAGTTGGTTATCCCTCGGTATTGGGAGACCACTTTTGGAGTTATCCTCCAAGTGTTGGCTATGCTGTCTTGTATGTCGCTGAGATACCAAGAAAAGGTGATGGCATTGCCACTTCTTCACTTGGAATATGAAGTGCTTCCCATTGATGTGTATTGTGCTACACGATAGCATCCTATCCTATCGCATAAATAGGAGTACAGAGGATCTTTCCAGCCAATTAGTGCTATCAAAATCAACAACTAGGAGTAATGGAACTCTATTCCCAAGTGTTGTGTTTCCTTACAGTCTTCTAGGAAGAGGTTCAATAAATATGGGGCCCAACAGAGCATGGTGTTGTTTTTGCAATGTGTTGTAGCTACGATAACCCTTGTAGGGACCTCCTCCTTTTGGCATTTGTGAAGAAATTTGCATTCCATTAATTTTGTGGCCATCCTGGTGGCTGCATCACTGATTCTCATTATAATAATTTTGTGTGAGCCTCTTTCCATCCCATATGTCTTATTCATCTCTTCTACGAGAGCCTTTTCTTTGGTTTTATCGTCCAGGTACTACAGAGGACTCTCGTCGATACAGATATACTTCTAGAAACTAATGTATGAATTCCTTAAAAGAAGCTATGACTACTCTTGAAAATATGGTTGGTGCATTCTTCAGCCCAAATGGCATGACTGTATATTGGTAGGATCCCCATTCTATATAAAAATTAGTCATATACTTGTCCTCTAGAGCTATTTTGATCTTATGGTAACCTGAGAATCCATATGTAAATGAATATGCTTTCTGGCCTCCCAAATTCTCTAATACCTCATCTGTAAAAGGTGTAGGGAAGGGGTCATGTAAGCAAGGATCATTAAGTTTTCTCATATCTACACAAATCCTTATCGACCCTTGTTTCTTTTCTTGGACTACCATAGGACTTATCCATTCAGATTCCTCTACTGGTTCTATGATACCAACTTCCAACATTCTGTCAATTTCTTCTTTCACTTTATGCTTATATACTAGACTCATTCTGTAGGGTCTCTTCTTGATAGGTCTAGACTTAGGTTTGAGAGGTATTTTCATCTCTCTTAGCTCCCCTACTATGCCTTTCATCTCTCTAAAGGTCATTGGGAACATGTCACTATATTCACGTAGTAACTCTGTTATTCTTTGTACTATTTGCTCATCCCAATAGTCTCCAATACTTGCCATTTTAGGATTGTCAGTTGTCCCACTATTGACTTTATTAACTTTGATTGGTGCATCAAATAATTTTGACTCTAGAGATGGACCTTACACCTCTCTTTCTCCCTCAATCTCTGTAATCTGAATGTTGCGCAGATCATTTTCATTCGGTGCTTCCTCTTTAACATGATAGCATGAAAGTAGTTCTTTGACTGACTGTCTATTCTATTGTTTATATTCTGTCATGATTTCAACCTCTGGTTCATCAATAAATATCATTCCTCGCATATGCTTTAGTGATGAATCAATGTTGGGGTTCTCATGTTCAAATGATAAAGTTACTACAAAGTTTTGTTGTAATGTTGTCCATTTTGTAGTGCCTCTGCGCATCTCCTGGTCTATATACCAGTTCCCTGGGATTCCTTCCAATGTATGGATAAAATAATGGGTCCATTCCTCTGGTGGTGTCATCATCCACTGTGTTCTACACTTCTCCAAGTGTTCCACTGGTGTTCCCTGTCCATTATACCTCTGCATTTTATTTCTTCCTAGTTCTTCATCGAATCTAATGCGTAGTAATCATTTACATTGATACTAGTCTTGAATTGTTTCTTTGTGTGCACCCCACCATCTTGCAGGTGTTTCCTTGAGTGCAATGCGTATGGATAAGAGTCTGATTTTCTAACACTTCCTCTTCATATTTTTTCAAAAATTCCTCTAAGTCATTTACCCCATGAAAATTGGGAGGTTCTCTTATCTCTGTACCAGCCCATCTTACTGCGTGGTCTATTCTTGCGCACCTTCTTGTGGAAAATTCATCTAAACATTGTTTCCAATTCTCCAACCCTGTATTCGATTCTAAAGCACATGATGTAATGCTTTTCTATCTAAGTACCCTATCTCTAGTTGGGTTAACATAATCCTCTTTGTGCGCGGTGGTTCCATACAACTGGTTTATTTCTTCCAGATCCAAACAAATGGGATCTACAAACCTTTCCCCTTCAAAAGGATCCAATGGTGCAATGATTCTATATTCACCTGATTAAAAAGTTATTTTCCTTGTCTTCAAGTTTATTATGGCATGTTTATCAAATGCCCAATCCAAACCAAGCAATGCTGGGTAAGGCATTTTGCCATCTACTATCTCTATTACTTCAAAATCTGCCATAGTGCGCATTCCATACAAATATACTGTCAAACCTTTAAGCCTTCCAATTGGTAACACTCTGTGTTGATTTGGTAATTTCAACTGGACAGGTGAATATCTTAGTGTAGGTTATCTCATACACTACCATGTATTCTTAGGTAAGACATTTACTTTAGAGCCTAAGTCCAGTATAATATCACCCATGTTGAAGTCCCCAATTTTAGCATTTAGTCTAAATTCCCTTCTTGTTCTTCTTCTTGTATGGAGATGTTTGATTGTTTTCTTCTCTAATTTCCCTTCTACCTGCATGTTACATCTTTCTAGAAGATTTTGTAAGATCTTAACAGATGATGGGCCCTTCAATAACTTAACATAGTTGTAGAAAAGTTTTTGTGTTACTTACTTTCTTTAAAGATTGTGCTTCACTGGTATGGTCCATTGAGGAGGGAATTTCGTACATTGGCACGTCCTGAGTGTGTTGCACGGTTGATGTAGATGCAACATTTTTCTTGAGAAACTCTTCTTTGGCCTCCTTGAATGTTTCCTTTTATTTTTGTGCATCAAACTTCTTGTGTTTTAGTATTCTTCTTAACCCATTGGTGTTGCGCTGGATCTTGTTTTATTGCGTCAGTTCCTATTTTGGCTCCTCTTCAATTGACTATATTGATGTTTCTCCCATCCTCCCTGGATTCTATAGAAATCCACTTGACATTCTGGTTTTTCTGATTCCTTTTTTCTTGGATCTTTCCCAAGAGTGTTGGACAGTGTTTTGTGTCATGGTCTGTTGCGCGACAATACATGCATGTCATTGGTGGAAGTGGAAACTACCTTGCATAGTGTCCTAGTTGTTGGCAGTTGTGACACACTACTAGATCTCTTCCTCATCCAAATTCTCCTCTACCTTTTCCTCCACCTCTGTATCCACCTTGATCTCCTCGTGGTGTGTTGTATTGAGGTACCTAGTTATACTGCAGGGGGTTATACTGTGGCTGCACATTGTTGTATTGCGGTTGCGCATTGTTATACTGTTGTTGCACATTGTTGTATGGTGGTGGTACCTGGTTGAACTGAGGTGTAGCTTGTCCTTTCATAATTTATGATTGCACCCTATAACTATATGAAGTTCTTTCTCTCATCAGCTCCATCGTCCTATAATATTTATCATCATGACCCACTGACTTGCAAAAATTGCAGTATGAACTTTTGGGTACTGTGTTATACTAATGCATCATTGGAAAATGATATGGATCATGCCCATGCATTTTGAAAATCTTGCACCACGGTCCTCCTGTTGGCAAGGGGTCCATATACTGCACCAAAGTTGGACATTCCTTATTATGGTGTCATGTCCTGCATAGGGTACACCAAACAACTTCTATTTTCTCTTTGCCCTTATTCTAGTTAAGTTGAAATGTTAGATTATTCAGATCCTCCTTCAAATCCTCCATTGTTGGATATGTCTTCTGATACTGGCTCTCTTCTAGTTGTAAGGCTGATTGCAGAGCCTCTGCCTAAGTTTGGAAGTTTTGTTGTCTTAATGGGTATTTCAAGTGTGGTAACAGTGAGTTCACAAATAAGTTCCTATGTTGCATGTCTGTAATTGCATATTTCAACTTACCTTTTAAAAGTTTAAACCTATGATCAATCTCCCAAACAAACTCACATGGTTTTTTCCTGATTTCAATCATTTCATTCATATACTGGTCCTGTGAGCTGGGCTTCTGAAATTCATTTATCAGTAATTTTTTCATGTCTGCAGTAGTCCTTGTAACTCCTGGTGGACTGTTTACATCTAGGTTCATGTACCAGTCTAGTGCATCGCTCTTAGTGTGATAGCTAACTGTGTGAGTTTTGTATCCTCATCTATGATTTTGTTTTCTTCCCATATCTTCTTGCAGAATGAATAAGTGATTTTCAGAGTCCTCTGATGCCTCTCCCCGAAATTCTGGTAAACTAATCGTGGGATCAGGTCCTGCCATTTTGAACTGTGTTGAGATACTACCTTAGCTCACTGTAGATATTTGACTATTACTTCCTGAACTGGCTCCCCCAGTCGATGCTCCTTGACTGGATCCTTGTCTCGTTGTTCTTATTCCACTAAAATTTGGTTGTCTAGATGTTGGTGTTCTTTCTGGTGTAGTAGTTGCACATGGGGTTGTAGGTTCCACATTGACAATGATCTAGATTGGAGTTATGCCTTTTGTCCCTACCCTTGGCCCTCCTGTTTTCCTTTCATATGTTGCACACAAGATTTCCTCAATCTTCTTCACATCTCGGAGATCCTCTACCTTTTCTTCATGGCTTGCCAAGCCCTCTCTATCAGCTATGGCTCTCTTCTTATTATTCATCTTATATTAGTAGGGTCCTCCACTGCGTGTCTTTCCAGTTGTTTCCATTATCTACTTTATTTGGTCTTCCTCCATCCTGATTGGGTCCATGGCCTTCTTATTATTTCCCTTTTCCATCTCTTCCTCCATTTTTCCACCTCTTGTCATTGCTTCCCCCAATCCCCCATGCATGCAGGGAAGTCTAGTTGTTTGATTCCATGGTTGTAACGAACCCATTGTTACGACTACAAGAAAAGCAGAAAGTGCAATTCTTTTTTTTAAAACAGGATGACAATAATGATTATATCTAAACAACCCATCTGATGGTGAGCACCATGCCCACAGAACATGCAACAAACAACTACGACTCCACACACTAGCACAAGAGAAATTGGGTAAAACATGCGTAAAAAAACAGAGAGAAACGACTACCCGCCTGACACAACATGACAATGCCTACAAGATAAGGACAAACTCAACAACTCGAAACAGTGTCTTCGACGACCATGAACTAGAACCCTACGCTACGCAACCCAACGCCTTAAGGAGTTACAAACCCAGTCCCAACAATTGCTACAAGAACAACACCCCCATCAGGAGGCACAAACTTCGGTCGATTTATCAGTCACCTCTATCGTTTAGGGCGTGCAATGACCCCCTCATCAGGGATCATGTCGTCGCTAGGTGATAGGCGTGACAACAACCATGGAACAACAACGTAACTAGACCCTCAACGCCAACTAAAACCCATGTGCTAGGAGATTAAAATAACTAATTAAACATCTGATGACTAACCCTAACACCCAAATGAAAATTCAACAAGATGACTATGACCTTCCAACTACACAATAATTTCCTTGTGCAACAAATCAATTTGTACATACTAAATGATTATTATTAAGACAAAATCTCATTGTAACTATTTTCCGAAGCCGATATCAGATAATTGTTCTTAAAGAGGAATTAACTATCCTTTAACCAGAGACAAAAAGTAAATTTCTAACTATTAATTATGTCTCGTCTAAATACTTGTTCCTAACTGTATACATATTTTATAATGTCCTTTAGATAATAAAATATGAAACATAACACATCTAGTAAATTGGATTTAAATGGTTTTAAAAATTAGAACTGTATATCTCAATCCTTAGATTAGTTCATACTATGTTGATAATGGTAATTAATAGATATTATCATGTATGTGTTCCTTGTTGTTTAAATTGCCATGGTTAACAAGTATAAAACGAATTAGGCAAAAAGTTAAATTGTAAATCTCCATCGTGAAGGTTATTGTATTGATTCGTTGTCGTTGAGTATTTTTTCACTGTAAGAAATTGCCAGGTAAATTGCTATTCTGATTAAAAATCGCTATCATAATTTTTCTATGGGGGTTTGCTATCATACCCAAAAATAGATGTCTATTTAAAGAAAAAATGTTGTCAACAACTCTCTAAAAATTATATTAATTGCTGTCTATAATAAATGCTAAATCAATGCTATTTCGCTATCTGTATAAAATGCTAGTTTAATTCCTCATAAAATATCTGTCTAAAAACAAAAGGATTGATATTTCTATCTTTACCAAACGCAGAGATACTGTTGTAATCTTTAATTTATTCTCCTAGTAAAAAATTATCGTTGCGGTCTATTTAAAGGAGGTTCGCAGAGTGGAAATAAGGATAACCACTGAGATAATAAGAGGAAATCCCTGAGTTAAAAATGTGAAATTTGTAGTCAATAGGTATTACTAACACAGTCAATATTACAAGTGCAATTAGTATGTGCAGTGATCAAGTAAAGACCAGGTGTAGTATTGTAACGAAAAACTCCCTTACTTAAAAGACTCATGGAAATATTAAACAAGACATTCTAGTTCGACCATATGAATGAGAGCATAGACTGTATTATGTAGTGATAATTTAGGTCGCCAACATCATAAAGAAATATGGAGATACAAGAGTTGTGGTAAAATGATCTGATGAAATAATATGAACCCAATAACAAATCTCTGTAGAAGCTAATGGTAAAGATTTACTGTAACTAACATTGGCTATATAAAATTTGATGAATATTCGTTGTACAACTATTAATTTAAACTAAAGATACAAATGAGAAGGTTGTCTACCGTATTCCAACTGATAGAATGTTGTCATAAATTTTTGGGGTTTAGGTGAGAGGAATTGGAAAAGTTGAATATGAAAATATTTGCCGAAATGACTGAAAACATCATAAAGGAATGATGCATGCCTTGCTCCAACGTATCAAGGGTAAACAATTGTCTATCATTTACATATAAGGAAAATGCCACCATTATAATCGTTGTTCTAAAAACGATGCCCCTTTTAAATTGCTACGACCTGTTATCATTCAATAATCATTTTCTGAATAAAGAATTCTCTTCTAAAATAATTCAATCACATCTAAATACTAAAACTATTTCTAAATAATAAAATATTTTCTAAACAAAAAAATCGTTTCTGAGTAGTGAGTTTGTGGGTAAAATGATATTGCAGTGGGTCAAATTCACAGTGAACAGTCATAAAAAATAGATTAATTAAAGATCCAATCGCACTCGCTCAAGGGCAAATTCATTGCCTATTACGATGGGATGACGTCGTCTTCCATGGGTTTTAAAAACACAATCAACAAGGGTGAATTTGCTACCAATTAAGGCACGATTTCTCTGAGTTATGTCATAAGAATACACATTTAAATAATGGGTAAATTCGTGATTAATATAGGTAAATTTTCATAGTCTAATAAATATATGCAAGGCATCGATACAAATAGCAATACAACGAAATAATAATATTCATTACAACAATATACAATTGGAGGGTGAACTGAGTAAAAATGAGAGCACAATCCTTGTAAAAACGAAATCCATGTTAGCGAAAACAAATATCTGCCAAGTAAAATCACTGTGGGAAGGGCCACAAAAATCATAAAAGAAAAAGATGGGTGACATGCCATGAAATCCTGGTGTTGCTGCTGTGTAAAGGCTGGTAAATTGCCTAGAAGTTGGTTAGGTGAAGGCTAAGTAAAGACTCTAGGAAAACACAGAGATGATCAACACAGGATAACACAGAAGAAATCAACAATCAGAAAATGCAGATGTAATCAATCACATGAAGGTGCAGAGATGCTCATTCACAAGAAGACACACAAACAAGTCATTCAACCAGAATCAATCAACAGGTGTAGATGGTTGGGCAAAACATCCTTCACTCATAATCCATGCACATAAAAGAAGGGCATTAGGATCTATAGGTCTATTAACACCGAAGAGATGACCGTCAATCCATCTCCTAGCTGACTGCTCAGGCATGGATTGATGAACTAGAGATGAGGATGAAGACAAGGCACAAACTCTTCATAAAAATCAATAAAACCAATAGGACAGTCACAACATTTAGGGATCGAATGCCAAGGGAATCAAGTCAAGAAGCGAGCTTGAGGCTATGGGGAATTTAAGTTCTTGATTAAAATGCTAAGTCAAACACTTTCTTTACACAAATAAAGGTACATAAATGAAAGCGTAAAGTCAATAGTAATCTACCATGCAGAATAAAAGCATGTGTACCATAGCCCAAGGTGACGGCTTCGAGTCATTGTCCCGTGTGCTCCATGCAGCTCCCTCTTGCCGACCGATGAGACTTCACCAGTACCTCCCAGCCAACGCTAGGGGTACTCTTATTCCCCCTTAGCCCCCTGAGCCACAAAGGTTCCACACACACTAAACCATAGTACAACTAGCTCCCAGCTCGCCTCGCAAGGCCGAGCTACCACTCCTCACCAAGCTAGGTATCCCAACTCCCACAAAATAAGTCACTCAAGTCTAAAATTCTACAACGTAACGTTACACATCCAAGAAGAGATCCATCCTCCTCCTCCTCCCTCCTTTATATAGAGTTTCTAAGTCCTTTCTTTTCCAATTTCCCATTTAATTTATTGTTCAATAATTTAATTCAGAAAAATCCTCCCCGTATATGTGTCACCCATCCCCTTCGTTGCACCATAAATTAATTTCATTAGTTATTTAATTACTCCTATTTCACTCACCCACCTAAAATCATTCCTAGAATCGCTCCTAGGTGTCGCCATATTCTCTTACACATTTTAATGACTTACCCCCTTACTAATTTACTAGTTGAGTTCAATTTAGAAAGTTCTTAAAGGCAAGATTCCTTACTAAGTTAGTCATTCTACTTTTTCCTCAAGTTTCCCTTTCACTTTATGTTTCCCCTTTTTTCCATTAGTTTCCTAATTCTTTTAAATTCCCCTCTTTCCCTTTTTATCTAAAACTCAAATTAGCAAGTGTAGGAAATTACCCTTTTTCCCCTTTTTCTTTTTAAATAAATTTTTAATTAGCATAAATAACAAAACAATTATTTCCCTTTTTGTTAAAAATGTAACCCCCAAAGTAATTTTGATTTTTATAAATTAATTGAATGGCTTACCCCCTTCTCGTCACATGTTTAAAGATGATTATTAGTATTATTTATTTATTTATTTTTCACAAGCATCACTTAGACCTAGATTTTATTTTCCTAGGTTGGGCGACATTTTATTAGGGAAGTTGTTTTTAAATCTTTCTAATCACATTATTCATTCTAAAGCCATCTATGTTTATTTACTTATTAGTTAACAACACGGCGTGCCCTTCAAGACGCACTAGGTGTTCCAAGGGTTCCACTCGCCTCATTCTATTTCCCTTGCACGACGTGCCCTTCAGGACGCACTAGGTGCTCCAACGGTGCCACTTTCCTCTTGAATGACTTGGTAGACATCAAAAACCCTTGGAGTCAATACTCCATCAGGTGATCTTGTGGGAGACTAAGGGCCTCTAAGGAATAAGGCCCCTGCCTTATTGCGTGCCCCTTAGAATCATCATGAGCGACTATCGTAGTCTGCCCTCATGGCATCGTGGGTCTTCTCAAACTAGGTAATCATTAACCTACATTTCACGCCACGACATGAGTGCTAGTAGGCTATGGCAGGGCTGCTTTCCACACCTCTCCCTCAACATCTATGGTAGTCGTGTGTGACCCCTCTACTCCACATGTGAGTCTGGTCAGCAAGCTATTGTCAGCCTACATCATCAACGAATCATGTCAGAAATAGAATCCATAAGCATAACATCTAATTAGATGCACATATGTCATATATACAATAATAAAACCCCAATAGTTCACTCCCTGACTCGATCCGGAGTCCAAGGGTTTCATCGATGCGTCTACATCCTCGAGGTCCAAAATCCTTCACACTCAGGAGAAACGAATCAATAACACCTGTCTATATCAATACAACAAAATAAAATGTCATCTTATCCATAATTCCTCATAATCATAATAAAATGCCCAATAGTATGATAATCCGGATCACTTGTAGACAAGTTTCCTCAAAGAAGAAGTTCGCTCAGTGTGGGCAAGAGAGGGATGTTACATACACCCCCTCTTGGTCTAAACTTTGTCCCAAAGTTTCATAGTATATAAGTGTAGAAATAATGTGTATCATAGTGTCATAAGTCTATCTATCAAACAAAAATGGAAACTGTTGGCGCATATCATATGCGTCCTCCTAGATCACCGAGTGCGAACTATAGTTGTCCCACTAGGCCTTAACCTGATCTACCGTTTGACACCGTAGCTATTGAATGCGATGATCCAGGATGAAGATCAACTCATCCATGAGTGCTCCCTCATCTAATACCTGCAAAGAACTCATGTAAATAACATCTGTAGGATCACTAATATAATGTCTCAAAATAGATACGTGAAAAACATCGTGCATACACCTCAAAGAATCAGGCAAGGCTAGTCGATAGTCCATGGCCCCCTTTCTCTCCACAATATCGAAAGGTCCCATGAACCTAGGAGAGATTTTATCTCCCTTTTCAAACTTAATCGAACTCTTATGAGTTTTTACCCACAAGAAGACTCGATCGCCAACTTCGTAACTATGGTCTAGACAGTGCACATCGACATAACTCTTCTGTCGATCCTGCACTTCTTTGATCCTTTGTCTTATGGTTTTCATTTGATTTTCCATTTCTTGGATCACTTATGGTCCCACTAGGACCCTATCCTCAAGCTGATCCCAGCTCAAAGGCGTCCGACATGGTCGCCCACAAAGGAATTCAAAAGGCACCATCTTAATGGTGCTTTGGTAACTGTTGTTATAAGTGAATTCTACCAATGGAAAGAATTCTTCGCAACACTTTTATTGGTCCATCATGTACATGCACAACATTTCTTCCAATATTTGGTTTGTTCGTTCAGTTTGCTTGTTAGTCTTCGGGTGATACGCAGTACTAAAGCTAAGTTGGGTTCCCAAGGCCTCTTGGAAACTAGTCCAAAATCGTCCCGTAAACACCGATCCTCGATCGGATATAATCCTCTTAGGCATGCCATGCAGCCCCACAATCTCACTAATGAAAACTCTAGCTATGTCAGGTGCTTGATATGTCATACGCACAGGAATAAAATGAGCACTCTTCGTCAGAGTGTCGACTACCACAAAAATCGAGTCATGTCTCCTTGTCATCAGTGGAAATCCAACAATGAAATCCATTGAAATAACCTCCCATTTCGATTCCAGAATAGCATGTGGTTGTAGTAATCCTGCTGGATATCTATGTTCAGCCTTTACCTACTAACATTCTAGACATCTAGCCATGTAGTTTACTATGTCTTCCTTCATTCCTTTCCAGAAGAATAAGGGTTTAAGGTCCTCCCTCATCTTCATGACTACCAAGTGAGCCATGTACACTTCTCTGTGAGCCTCGTTTAGGATCAAAATCCTCAACTCATCGTTCGGTGGTATGTAAATCCCATTCATAAACCTCAATAATCCATCTTCGTAAAACGTAAATCCTTCAAATCTTGGTACCATCATTGTATTTTGTCCGATAAAATCCTTGACCTCTTTGTACCAGTCATCGTCACGCTGTAAGGTTAGAATCCTTTCATGTAGATTTGTCTAAAGCAGCAACACCAAAAAGATGCGTGGTCTCCGACTCCATGCATCTGGCACTCGATTCATTGTTCCTTTTATGTAAGTAATCTTGAAGTCGTACTCACTAAGCAATTCTGACCAATGCTATTGTCATGCGTTCAGGTCGCTTTGCGTAAAGATGTGATGTAGTCCACAGTGGTCCATTTTTAGTTCAAATTTTCATACAACAAGGTAGTGTCTCCAAACCTTCAAGGCATATACAATTGCTAACAACTCCAGATCATGTGTCGCATAGTTCTCCTCATGCCTTCTCAACTTCCTCGAGATGTAAGTGATCACTCGACTGTCTTGCATCAAGACTCTGCCTAAGCCTTCCTTGGATGCGTCAGTGCATAGCAAGAAGTCTGCTTCCATGTCAGGGACCTTTAGTATCGGTGTCATTGTCAACAACTCCTTGAGCCTCCGAAATGCTTTCGTGCATTTCTCGGTCCAAAAAAACTTCTTGTTCTTCTTCTACAATTTCATGATCGGATTTTCTATCTTCTAAAATCCCTCGAGGAACCATCGATAGTATCCTTCTAAACCCATGAAGCTAAGGACTTCTGGGACATTTGTTGGCATAGGCCATTCCATAATAGCCTCAACCTTTGCTAGATCCACGATGATACCTTTGCCAGAGATGACATGCCCTAAGTAGTGAATCTTCGATTGATAAAACGAGAATTTGGACAACTTCCCATACAATTTGTCTGCTCGCAGACACTGTAGTACCAAGCTCAAGTGCTCGTCATGCTCCTCCATCGTCCGAGAGTAAATCAAAATATCGTCAATGAATACTTGGATGAAGTTTTTAAAATACTCACGGAACACCTCATTCATCAAACTCATAAATACCCCTGGGGTGTTTATCAGTCCAAATGGTAAAACAATAAACTCATAATGTTAAAACCTCATCTTAAAGGCGGTCTTAGGGACATCATCCTCCTTGATCTGTAACTGGTGATACCCTAATCACAAATTGATCTTTGAAAACACTACCACACCCTTCATTTGATATAACAGATCATCAATCCTTGACAACAGATACTGATTCTTGATCGTTTCCTTGTTCAATTGACGATTGTCAATGCAGAGTCTCCACGACCCATCCTTCTTTCGTATGAAAATAATAAGCCCACTCCATGGTGACACACTCAGATGTATAAGTCCCAGGTCCAACAACTCCTTCAGTTTCATTCTCAACTCCTGTAACTCCAGGGTCGACATCCAATAAGGCATTCTTGCTATTGTTTTAGTCCCCAGTTTCAGGTCTATGGTAAATTCCAGTTCCCTTTCTGGCGACATCCCAGGTAACTCCTCCAAGAAGACGTCTGCAAAATCTCTCACCACAGGAAGGTGTTCTAGACCTTCTGTTACTCCCTTCTCATTTAACGCAAGGATCGCATAAATATTACATCCCTTGCACATTCTCTTCCGTAAATGAAAGGAAGAGATAAACCTCAGGGAAACTCCCTAGTTCCAACCTACAATCACGCGTCTTTGTCCGTCATCATAAACCAAGATCAACCATTTCATTTTACAGTTGAGTATCACCTCATGCAATTCCAACCAATCCATACTAATCATGACATCATAAGATCCTAATATCATGATAGATAGGTTGGCCCTAGTGACAAACTCTCCCAGTTTAAGGGTACATCCCGTAACCTTTCCTCCAATCTTTTGTTTGGCTCCCACATCCATCTCTAAAAAGCTAAACTCATCCTGTTCGACTTCCTTTACCTTAATCCTTTTTAGCACTGCACCAGAAATGAAACTCTTGATAGCACTAGGATCTATCAAAATACTAAGGGTCTGGTCAACGATGATACCTGATGTCTCGAGCATAGTCGATTGGTGCTTTGCCTGGCAGTTATTCATCGCTGCATGAATCCAATGGGCCTTGCCCAAATATCCCATGGTAGTGGGTCCGACTGATCCAGATGCTCTAGTCCTCTCCACTGGGTAGTTGCACTGGTAGTGTGGCTCCCCGCAAGTCCAACACCCCTTCTTCGATCCAGTACTCCTGGTACCCGAAGTAGAAGCTGATGGCCCATCAGCGTGGAATCTTGGTCTGTTTTGCTAAACAAGCCTAAATTGTTGATGCTGCGGTCGACACTGCTGCTGATGTTGTGGTCCCCGATAAGGATTCCACTGCAGAGGCATTGTTCGCTGAGGTGTAGTGAAGGTGGATCCTCTCTGGAAGCCACAATATCCTGGCGTATGTCTGGCTAGTGTCTGATGCGGCTGCGCACTGGATGACACTTGCCCTGCTGGTCTCACTGGAGTCCTGCCCTGACACCCACTGATAAGCTCCTCTTCTGCTATGAGGGCCTTCTGAACGACATCATGCAAGTTTCATGACATCAAAATCATAACCTTTGCACAGATGCTGACATTACGGTGAAACAAGAACCTGTTGACCTTAAGTTTCTTGGTATTAAGGTACAGAGCATACCAAAGCAACTCAATAAAATGGGCCTTGTAATCGGGCACCGTATGGATGCCCTGTCATAAGGAGTTGACCTCGTTGAGATGACTCTCAATGAATTCCTCTGATAGGTACCTCTCTTGGAACCGTTCCTCAAATAGTTCCCATGACACGTCTTCGATATCCATGTTCAATTGTGGAAGGAGCATCTTCCACCATAGAAGAGTGATCCCCTTCAGTTGAAATACCAGCATGTAGACCTTCATGTTGGAGGTATAGTCGCGAAGTGAAAATCACAGCGCCATAGGCTCCAACCATGCCTCGGTGGTTGGGCCGTCCGGGGCACCAAATAACTCAAGAAATTTTACCTTCTGGAGTTCGCAGTGAATGCTACCAGTACCAAACAGAGTGCATGGTGGATCCTCAGGGGGTGCTGGTGCCTTGGCCTGATATCTATCCAAACTATTGATTAGTGCCTCAGACATGCGCTGAAAGGACCTCATCAACCTAACCACATCACCCACTACTATCTGCTTCTTCCCGACAACCTGCTCGTCTCCCTGGGGGTTAGATCCCTCAGGCGTGGATGCTACTAGGCATTGCACCTCCTACCCTAGCATCCCATCGTCTACCTCCACGATGTCCTCTAACCATGATTACCTGCATGAATACAAGTCAACTTAATTAGCAACATTATAATCAATATCATATCAACGAAAGCCATAGTGTTCCCAAGTCACGGGTTGAACCCGCTCTGATACCATATGTAACGAACCCATCGCTACGAATACAAGAAAATCAGAAAGTGAAATTTGTTTTTTTAAAACAAGACGACAACTATGATTATATCTAAACAACCTATCTGATGGCGAGCACCACTCCCGTAGAACAGGCAACAAACAACTATGACTCCACGCACTAGCACAAGAGCAATTGGGCGAAACATGCATAAAACAATAGAGAGATAGGACTACCCAACTGACACAACATGACAGCGCCTAAAATCTAAGGACAAACTCAATAACCAGAAATAGTGTCTTCGATGACCAGGAACTAGAACCCTACACTGTGCAACCTAGTGCCTTAAGGCGTTACAAACCCAGTCCCAACAACTGCTACAATAACAATGCCCCCATCAGGAGGCAGAAACTTTGGCCGAGGTATCAGTCACCTCTATCCTTTAGGGAGCACAATGATCCCCTCATCAGGGATCATGTCGTCGCTAGGTAATAGGCGTGTCAACAACTGTGGCGTAACAACGTAACTAGACCCTCAACGCAAACTAAAACCAATGTGCTAGGAGATCAAAATAACTAATTAAACATCTGACGACTAACCCTAACACCCAAACACCAAGTCAACAAGATGGCTATGACCTTCCAACTACACAATAATTTCCTTGTGCAACAAATCAATTTGTACATACTAAATGATTATTATTAAGACAAAAGCTCATTGTAACTATTTTCCCAATCCGATATTAGATAAGTTTTCCTAAAGAGGAATTAGATATCCATTAACCAAAGACAAAAAGTAAATTGGTAACTATTAATTATGTCTCATCTAAATACTTGTTCCTAACTATATACATATTTGATAATGTCCTTTAGATAATGAAAGATGAAACATAGCACATCTAGTAAATTGGATTTAAATGGTTTTAAAAATTAGAATTGTATATCTCAATACTTAGATTAGTTAATACTATGTTGTTAATGGTAATTAATAGATATTATCAGGTATGTGTTACTTGCTGTTTAAATTGCCATGGTTAACAAGTATAAAATAAATTAGGAAAAAAGTAAATCTGTAAATCTCCATCGTGAAGGTTATTGTATTGATTCACCGTCATGAAGGCATTTATTCACTGTAAGAACTTGCTAGGTAAATTTCTATTCTGATTAAAAATCACTATCATAAATTTGCTATGGGGGTTTGGTATCATACCCAAAAATAACTGTCTATTTAAAGAAAAAACGTTGTCAACAACTCTTTAAAAATTATATTAATTGTTGTCTTTAATAAATGCTAAATAAATGTTATTTCCCTAACTGTATAAAATGCTAGTTTAATTCCTCATAAAATATTTGTCTAAAAACCATAGCATTGATATTGCTATCTTTACCAAACACAAAGATACTGTTGTAATCTTTAATTTATTCGCCCAGTCAAAAATTATCGTTGTGGTCTATTTAAAGTAGGTTTGCATAGTGGAAATAAAGATAACTGTTGAGATAATAAGAGGAAATCCCTGAGTTAAAAATGTGAAATTTGTAGTCAATAGGTATTACTAACATAGTCAATATTACACATGCAGTTAATATGTGTAGTGATCAAGTAAAGACTAGGTGTAGTATTGTAACGAAAAACTCCCTTACTTAAAAGACTCATGGAAATATTAAACAAGACATTCTAGTTCAACCATATGAACAAGAGCATAAACTGTATTATGCAGTGATAATTTAGGTCTCCAACATCATAAATCAATATGGAGATACACGAGTTGTGGTAAAATGATCTGATGAAATAATCTGAACCCAATAACAAATCTCTATAGAAGCTAATGGTAAAGATTTACTGTAACTAACATTGGCTGTATAAAATTTGATGAATATTCATTGTACAACTATTAATTTAAACTAAAGATACAAATGAGAACACTGTCTACCATATTCCAACTAATAGAATGTTGTCATGAATTTTTTAGGTTTAGGTAAGAGGAACTGGAAAATTCGAATATGGAAATCTTTGCCGAAATGACTGAATCCATCATAAAGGAAGGACGCATGCCTTGCTCCAACGTATCAAGGGTAAACAACTGTCTATCATTTACATATATAAGGAAAATGCCACCATTACAATCGTTGTTCTAAAAACGTTGCCCCTTTTAAATCGCTACGGTCTGTTATCATTCAATAATCGTTTTCTAAATAAATAATTCTCTTTAGAAATAATTCAATCGCATCTGAATACTAAAACTATTTCTAAATAATAAAATCTTTTCTAAACAAAAAAATCGTTTCTGAGTAGTGAGTTCCTGGGTAAAATGATATTGCAGTGGGTCAAATTCACAGTGAACAGTTATAAAACATAGAGTAATTAAAGATCCAATCGCACTCACTCAAGGGAAAATTCATTGCCTATTACTATTGGATGACATCGTCTTCCACAGGTTTTAAAAACATAGTCAACAAGGGCAAATCCGCTACCATTTAAGGCACGATTTCGTTGAGTTATGTCGTAAGAATACACATTTAAATAATGGGTAAATTTGTGATTAATACATGTAACTTTTCACAGTCTAATAAATATATGCAAGGCATCGATACAAATAGAAATACAATGAAATAAAAATCTGCATTACAACAACATACAATTGGAGGGCGAACTGAGTAAAAACGAGAGCACAATCCTTGTAAAAATGAAATCCACTTTAGCAAAAACAAATATCTTCCAAGTAAAATCATTGTGGAAAGGGCCACGAAAATCATAAGGGGAAAAGTTGGGTGATGCACCATGAAATCCTGGTGTGGCTACTGTGTAAAGGCTGGTAAATCACCCAGAAGTTGGTAGGGTGAAGGCTGAGTAAAGACTCTAGGAAAACACAGAGATGATCAACAAAGGATAACGCAGAAGAAATCAACCATCATAAAACATAGATGTAACCAATCACATGAAGGCGCAAAGATGCTCATTCAGAACAAGACTTACAGACAAATCATTCAACCAGAATCAATCAACAGGGGTAGACGACTGGGAAAAACATCCTTCACTCATCATCAACGCATATAAAAGCAGGGCATTAGGATCTATAAGTCTATTAACAACGAAGTGACAACCATCAATCTATCTCCTGGTCAACTTCTCAAGCGTGGACTGATGAAATAGGGATGAGGATGAAGACAAGGCACAAACTCTTCAAATCAATAGAACCAACAAGACAGTCACAACATTCATAGAATGCCAAGGGAATCAATTCAAGCATCGAGCTTAAGGATATGGGGAATTTAATTTCTTGATTAAAATTCTAAGTCAAACACTTTCTTTACACAAATAAAGATACATAAATGAAAGCGTAAAGTCAATAATAATCTACCATGTAGAATAAAAGCATGCATACCATAGCCTAAGGTGATGGCTCCGAGTTGTTGTCCCGCATGCTCCATGCAGCTCCCGCTTTCCAACTGATGAGACTTAACTGGTACCTCTCAACCAACTGTAGGGGCACTCTTCTTCCCCCATAGCCCCCCCGAACTGCAAAGGGGCCACGCACACTAAACCAGAGTACAACTAGCTCCTAGCTCACCTTGCAAGGCTGAGCTACCACTCCTCACCGAGCTGGGTATCCCAACTCCCACAAGATAAGTCAGTCAAGTCTAAATTCTACAACGTAACATTACTCATCCAAGAAGAGATCCATCTTCCTCCTCCTCCCTCCTTTATATAGAGTTTCTAAGTCCTTTCTTTCCCAATTTCCCATTTAATTTATTGTTCAATAATTTAATTCATAAAAATCCTCCTTGTACATGTGTCACCCATCCCCTTCGTTGTACTAGAAATTAATTTCATTAGTTATTTAATTACTCCTATTTCCCTCACCCACCTAAAATCATTCCTAGAATCGCTCCTAGGTGTCCCCATATTCCCCTACACATTTTGATGACTTACGCCAATTATTGGATAAATCGGTGAATGTGGACATAAATCTCCCTAGATCCACCTGGATATAGAAAAAAATGAGACGAGACATGATGCTTTCCCTAAGTTACGATCATTTAATTTACTACCAAAGAAAGAATGAATGACATACCTTTATATATCACTTTCTTATATCTTTTTTGTCCCTGCTTCGCTCCGGTGCTCTTCTGAAATCAGATCTATAATGACACAAACCAACCAAAGTGAAAGAAACAATAGTAGATTCAATGAAAACCTAAACATGTGATCAAGGAGTCATGTAATAAAATGAGAATGATTTTATGGGAAAGAAACATGCCACCGTATTATATTAAGTAAAAGTGGAAGATACAACCGAATTGCCTTGATGTCGCAAGTTCCCTTTTAGTGGTCCTTTGTTCCAACACACACATTTACTTGCTCCGAAATTTGCATGAAGATGATCCAAAAAATCTTGATGGACAAATGGAGACCTCAAGCATCACTTGAAACAAGATTCTTCACACATTCTTCAACCTATTCTTTCATCAATTCCTTTCTTAATCTTTCTTAACCTTTGCCATGAGAGGGTGAAGTGGTTAAAGGGATGAGGACGATCCCACCAAATCAAAGAAGCCAGTAGGATCACAACCATATGGACACCACCTCACATTCTAGAAGATTCTCCTTCTAGAAACTTCGTGAACTTCTTTCTTATTTTAGATTTCAAATGCTGCCACACCTTGCCTATATAGTAGCCTGTGGAAACCCTGCGAGCCATCTATAGAGAAGCCTACGGAAATCAAGGATTCCCACATTGTGTACTACATGCATCTTGCAATGTCCTTCTAAAAGTCAGTTTTTTAGAGGAAGAAAGAAGTTACTTTTCTTAGGCAAAAGATCATTTTGAGAGCCTGAACACATGCTTGTAGAATCATCATCAGGGTGACCAAAATAATGTGTAATGGAATGCCCCCCAAATTATGAGGCTGGAACTCATGACAACTGAAATACTTTGTAAAATGCGTGTGTGTGTCGGGTACAAGGAACACACCAATCAGGAACCTACAAACAATCAAGTATCTACACAATATTATACCATTTGTAGGCATCCCCATGCTCAGACTACAAGTGATCTAAACCATAAATGTAAGTCATGGACACCAATTATACACTGTGGATCCATGTCATCAAGATTCTACATAGCCACTAGGAATACACTGTGGATCTATGTTTTAGAAAGCTCAAATTCAGACATAGCGACGAGACATACAAAGTGGATCTATGTGTTAATACAAATCATAAGTATTCCATCACAACCTAGACCAAAAATGATGGCATCTAGGGTCTTTAATCCCATTGTCCATAAGTACAAATCTATCCATGCGATTACAGGTGCTGAAGTCGAGCATGGTAGAAACCGCTTGATTACCGGTCATTGATGAAAACCGTTAACAAGTGTGAGGGAAATCACCATTGATGTTAATGACTCCCAAGGTACCTTAGCACAATCCATCGAATGTGAATGAGATGAAGTTGAACACTCGACGAAATCTCTCGATTAGGGACCAATGATGTGAATCCACTGTCGAAAGTGAAGAAACCTGCCATTCAGGCATGAAGGCTCTAAGTTACTAAATGATTTCTAAGTCTTGTTCCCGGATGATGAGTTGAATTTGACAAGAAAAGACTCATCACAGGAGGGCCTTGATGTATCCCCCATCAATGACACGAAATAAGGAACAGATTTAGGATAGATCAAAGTGTGAAAACGATTTGAAACTGAAACAAGGAAGGTCGACATGGTAGAAATTGACAACTGTAGATGGTCGACTCATTAGAGGGCTTGTTTGGACTTCTCTTGAACATATGAACGACACGACAATAGTCTTGGCAGCATTGACTCAAAGACGACCCAAGATATGAACTTGCATAAAATTGGACAAGAGACAAATGGATTTCGCAACTCGGATTCAAAGGATGAAAGGGGGTGTCATGTTCAAGAGTGACTCTTACTACCACTAACACAAATACAAAGACATATTTCTTTCCCAAATTTCCCCCCACCATTTCTGGCGAGTACCTCTTTATTTTTACACAAGCTTGAGGAGGATAACATATGCTTGTTGATGTAATATCATCCTTTGGACGAGTCCCTCAGAGTATGTTTAACGAACCTTAATAAGCAGTGGTTCGGTCCCATAAGGGTATTTCGATGTTTGTTTAACGAGTCCAAAGATAGAAAACTCGAGGGTTTTTCATATTTTGAGAGTCTGAAAAACACTTAAAGAGAACTCTCCCAGTTCCTTTTTTGTAAAATAGTTTGATGGGACCAAAAAAGTGATAAACTATCGCCCATCAAACATTTTCTTCAAATACTTTTATGAGCATGAAAAGAACAAGGTCACTCGACAATATTTTCGTTTTAATGGAGAGTGAAAAGAGCTTAAAGGATACTCCATGGGTTTCGCTTTTAGTGTTACCATGACGAGTATGAAAAGATGACAAAAGTGTACTTAGTTATGCTCTCATTGATTTTCGAGCATGAGAACGAACAAAAATTGAGCTCGAGGTTTTTCTGAAAAACCCTAAAAAGTACTTGTACGTGGGACAAATAGAAAAACAAATCGTGAAAAAATGTCCATACTTCGTTGTTTAGGATCATATTTCTTTCATCTGCGAGAAAAAAAATACTCACGAGACCATTATGCCTTTAGGTTTTGGATAAAATGCATTAAATAATATGAAATATTAATAGAAAAAGTGAAAAATGAAATAAATATTGGTAAAATCTCTTTTTCACTATTTCATTTGCATTTTGCCCATAACTTACCTAGAAACCCTATTTTTACCTTAGACTTTGACTATTGATTGTGGGAGGCATGGGTGACCATTCAACGAAAGACTTCCATCAAAATGGTAATCTTCTCATCCTCTTGCTTTTCAATGAATTAAATTTCATTTTTATCGGTTAAAAATGATTTTTTAAGTTAAGTTTTAGGCCGATAGGCATGCGCTGGGGCCACCGCAGGTGACCAGTATCGGGACCTATAGAAACCAATGATTTTTGCAGGTGCACTCTGGCTCACCTACCGAAACCCCACACAATGTTAAAAATCCATCTGCAGCGGCCAAAAACCAAAAAATCTTTGCATGCATTTTGCCAATAAATTTTTTTCAAAGCAACAAATGAGGATGCTAACTTCCTTTTCTTGTCCAAATGCAGGTCTTTGATCATCAAAATGATGGAGTGGAGGGAGAGGTAGCACAAATATGATGACTATAATTCCTTGAATGATCTGGTCATTGTAAATTCCCTCCAATAGTGTGGATTACTGAAGTTCTTTAAAATCCAGGGCATGAGGGCCCAACTGGGGTTACTGTAGTACCTGGTTCGCATGTGGAATGTGGACCAGCAGGTGTTTCATATGGGGCCCATGTTCTTTCCTTATATATCAAGGATATCTATTTCTTGACAGGGTTATCTCATCATGGAGCCCGTGTGACTTTAACAGGAGGTAGAGGTGGTGGCCTACCAATGAGCGAGTACATCTGCCAATACTCTGAGCCCGAGGTTGAGATATGCAAAGGCAATGTTTCCATCAGAGGTGGCTGGGATTTACCCCTCTAGACCATTAATTTTACCATTTCACACATGGTAGGGAGTGCATCTCTGCACATGGCCCTCCAAATCTATTTTCAGTACATCGTGGAATGCACGGAGCCTTGATTGTTTAATTGGTGCGATGGTGTCATTCGCAGTATGAAGACACAATTGACAAAGAGAAAGAACGAGGACTTGAATAAATTCAGGTATGGATCTATTTTGGTGTCTTTATTTCTAGAGAGGGTCCCCCATTTACGTTTACAGATAGAGTGGGGCATACCAGCCCCACGAGATCCAAGGATGAAGAGGTGGTGTGACCTCATGGCTCAGCATGTAGCGAGCCCCATCATTAAATATAATGATGCATTCTTTGACTGGTTGAGGCCTCAGATCTTGATGATAAATCATTATGTGTATGCCAGTCTAGGTTTCTGAGGTGAACCCGACTTGGTTCTACCTGAGGGCTTTCAGTGGGGAGACATAGGTAAGAAAAACGTTTTGTTTTTATGATGTTTTTGTGAATTTTGAAATATAATATGTTTTTTATACTTTCAATCCAAATACTAATCAAAACTTTTGACCATGCAGATGTAGGGCCACATCAGCCTCTGGGTACATCCCCTATTCAGAGACGAGGGGAAGCCTTTGTGGTAGCAGGATGGGACGCTAGTGATTATGAGGCAGTCAAGTAGAACCTAGAGGGTTTGACAACAAATATCCCGGACATCTCCATCAACGAGATTATGAGATGTTATCAGCGCCATACTATGGGTGTGTCTGGTTCACTTATTCGACTACTTCATAGGGTAGCATGGGCAGTAGTGTGTTACCATGAGAAACATCCTTGATGCTATTTTGTAGAATCCATGAGCTTCATATTTTGATATTTTGATCTTCGGACGAAAAACACCTTTTTGTAAAACAATTTTATCGTTATATATATACATGAGGCTTCTATCGGCTTACTTTGCTTTATATAAAACATGTGATATGTGATTGGATTTATAAATGTCTCAAATGTTTGTCTAACACATAATTAGCTAATGCATCAGTTAATGTATTTAGACATCTAGGAATGTGCTGATACTCAATATAATCAAAATAACGTTCCAAGAGGTGAATTCATAAATATACCCGTAACAAAGTAGGACTTTGGATAGCATAGACATTACTTAACTGTAGCACTACTAGCTGTGAATCAAGTCGCACAACCAGGTGACGGCTCCCAAGTGAAATAGCATCAGTCAACAATTCGATGACTGTGATATATTCCGTGATATTATTGGTTGCACGACCGAGGAAAACACCATGTAGACTGATAAGTTAATTTGTAGGTGCGTAGATTGCCTAAGAAATAGAATCTAGGTTATGAGTACTACGACTATCGCCATCGGTGAAGCCAATGTAAGGGAGTGAAGACATTGACATATGGAAACCAAGCACAATGAAAGGTAAGCAATGGGGGGTGGAAGCTAAATAATGCAAAAGCACACAAAAGTAGCACACAAGAGTATGATACAGTAAAAATACAAGAACTCATGCAAAGATAGCCTAAGCATAGTACTTCTTCAAGTAAAACCCATTTCTGGGTTCACTCAAAGGAATGCCATCATAATCCACTAACTCATAGGCTCCCTTCTCCAACACTCATTTGATGATATAAGGGCCTCGCCACATAGCCTAGAATTTTTTGGCCCCTAGTAAATCACGAACTTGTTCATAGAGGAGAACTAGATCACCCTCAAATAAAACACGTGGCTTGACATGTTTGTTGTATTGGGCTTTGATGCATTTTTTTGGGGTTTCAATAACCAGGGTGGCATCACGATGGGTTTCATCTAATTGCATAAGATACAATAGATGTTCTTATTCAGAAGAAGTGTGTGGGAGAAGTTCAATGACTAGCTTCAACGATGGTATCTCACATTCAATCGGCAGAACAACTTCGATACCATACACTAATTGGAAAGGCGTGAAACCTGTGGCAGACTTCACGGATGTTCGACAGGCCCATAATTCTGAAAACAACATCATGTTCCAACTTGTCTTGTGAATTCCTATTATCCATCAAAGAATGGTGATAAGAAATTTGTTTATCTCTTCAACTTGGTCGTTGGCCCACAGGTAGTAGGGGGTTGATTTTTCATGCCGAAGACCCAACTTTTTGGTAAGCTCAGACATCATGAAATTTTGAAAATGGCTACCGTGATCAGTGACAATATCTTGTGGGATTCCAAATCATTTGATGATATGATTGAATATGAATAGGGCTGTAGTTTTTCTAGTATTATCGAATGTAGGCATTGCCTCAGCAAATTTCTTGAAATAATCCATGACTATGATGATGTATCCATGCCCCCCAGCCAAGTGAGGGTTACATGTCATGAAATGGATACCCCATTTTGTGAGAGGTCCAACAGAAACCACATGGTGTAAGGGAGAGGGGTGATATCTTATCTTGTTATTATACATTTGACAAGCATGGCACTTCTGGATGGCAGTTATATAGTCTTTGAACAAAGAAGGCTAGAAGTACCCTGCTCGTAATATCTTTTGGGTAGTAACATACCTAGACATATGAACACCACATTCTCCAGAGTGGTAGTCATTCAAAGCTTTCTTAGCCTCATCAAAGGTGAGACAATGTCGAAATATAGAGTCAAAACCATGACGATGAAGAGTGTCATTGAGAATGATGTATTGACAGGCTTGATACCGTATGCGACAATGGTCTGTAATAGAGAGGTTGGGCCGAAAAGTTTGATTCTGGAGATAAATGATGATCTCTCCATACCAAGCATCATCAAAACTGATCAGATAAAGGGATTTATGAGGTAAGAAATCCTCTTCCATGTTTTCTATCTCAGTGGAGGGAAGGTCACATATCAGTTCAACAAATACCAAAAATTTCTTAGACTTAGCACGTTCAAACTCTAAGTCGAAATCTTGGAGAATTACGATCCATTTGGACTACTTTCACCCTAGAAATTGGCATGTAAGGATATGCTACATAGGGTTGCAATTAGAAATGACAGTGGTCTTGCATAAAAGGATATAGTGATGAAAACGTTGGACATCTTGAACAATTGCCAAGGCCAGTTTTTCCACATGTAGATATTTGGCTTCGGTAGTCGTGAGACTCCTACTCAAATAATAAATTACATGTTCGTTGTGTGAATCATCTTCTTGGACTAAAACCATGGAAATGGTAGAGTTCGAAGTGGCGAGGTAGAGGAAATAGTCTCGATTGTAATCTAGTGTGAAAAGAAATGGTGTACATGTGAGGGAAAGTTTCAAAGCTTTGAAGGCTTTGTTGGCAGTCTCGTCCCAGACGAATGTAGAACCTTTCTTCAACAGTCGAGTGAATCCTAGCATTAACTTAGCGTAATTCGTAATGAATCGATGCAAAATGTTTTGTTTCCCTTGCAAACTTTGGAGCTGGTGTAAAGTAGAAGGAGGAGGTATATTAAGGATGGCCTCAACCTTCAAAGGATCCACCCTAATTCCATGAAGTGACACAATAAAACCCAGAAGTTGGCCGAACTCCACAAAAGAAACACATTTGTGTGGGTTTAAACATATACGGTAGTAACGACAGTGAAGGAAAATGGCTCGAAGATGGGCTAGGTGGTCTTGACAATGCATGGAATGTGTCGGTAGATCATCGAGATACGGTTGTACGATGTGATTAATATCGTGAAAAGAATAAGACATGGCATGTTGAAAAGTCGCACCAGCGTTCTTCAAACCGAAAGGAAGTTTCCGGTAGGAGAAAGTACCCTAAGGACAAATGAAAGAAGTTTTGTGTTGATCCATGGGTAAAATGTTAATCTAATTATAGACGGAGAAACTATTCATTAATGAGAATATTTCACTCCTGACGCAATCATCGATGATCTGGTCAACGAAGGGGGTTGGAAAGTTTTCCTTGGGACAAGATTTATTAATATCCCTATAATCGACGCATATGCAGATCGTGCCTTGTTTTTATTGACCAGAACGAGATTGGATACCCAATCGGTTAAAGCCACAAGATAGATAAAGCCATCCTTAAGAATTTTTTCAAATTCGAGCTCGATAGCAGTGACTTTATGAGGGTGGACTGGGAAAAGTCTCTGCTAAATGGGTTTAACATTCAAATAGGTCTTAATTTCATGTAAAACGATATTGGGGTCAATACCCAACATCTCTTCATAGCTCCAAGCGAAGACATCATGGAACTCTTGAAAAATATCTTTATAAGTGATCACTTCATCATGGGAACAAATAGCTCTGATGTGAACATTTTCGACAACTCCAGGTTTGATGGATATGTCAAGAGGAATAGTGGGTGAAATATTAGTCAGGTTCCCTTCATAAAGCACATCATGGTTTGACTCGGGAACAGAGGAAATGACAACAATGGTCGATGGAGTCGAAATCCATTGGTAACTCTCTAGGGTGTGTTGGTTGAGGAAGAGAATGGAACGATGATGCCCATCGTCCCAGGGGGTGTCTTCCATGGACATAACTGACATGATCATCTCGTCTGTAGGAAAGGCAACATGAAACGGATCGGGAGATGAATCACAAAGAGAGGGGGTAGAAGGGGTTTCCAATTGAATGGCTTGATAAGCAGATTCAACTGGACTTAAGGGCATTTGTTTTCCATAGGGAAGATAATCACCAGGGTCGGGTACTATCCACGAGTCATGAGATGCGGGGGTTTCGCGAACAGAGGTAGAAATCATGTTGATTGAGGTGACCAAAGGAGGTGGAATGTTGGGTGGTGGGTTTGGGAATGTACCCATCAAAGTAGAATCTTTTAGAAGACCCACACCGACATTCTCGTACCCGGGAGGTGTTTTTGAGATGAACAGTACGTTGATAGTATGAGACTCATAGTTGAAAAAGGCCAGCTAGTCAACAATAGCCACCTTTCCTTAGTGTGGGAAACATAACATGTGGAAACGTGTGGACACAACTACACACATGGAATCAATCCAGCTACATCCAAGTAAGAGGTTGTAATCGAGAGGTGCATTAAAGACCTCGACCTTGACATTGACCATTTTGCCTTCCAATGTAATTGGCAATGAGGGAAGAACATCGTAGGGTTTAAAACCAGATCCATGGAAGGCCTTAAGTGTGTTGTGTGATTTAGTGAGGGGAGGAGAGCCAATGGATTTCCAACAAGTAACATACATGATGCACCCCGAGGCACCCTCATCAATAACGGTTCTACAAATATTCTTGTTCTTGATGACAACTTGTATCCGAAATGCAAGATGAGGGGGTAGCCTTGGAAAGTGATCTTCTAGGTAAAATATTATCAAATTCGTATCCGTGGGGTCAATTCCACCGATGGCCTTTAACAGTTCCTTCCGTTGAGCAGGAAAACTTTGAAGAACTTCGAGAGTTGACATCGCAGAGGGTACTTGTGCAAGGTCTTCTACAATACTGTAGTTTTGAGTAGCACGTACATGAGGATTAAAGGAAGAATTTCGAACAACGCCCTTTGGAAGAGGGAAGAGGACTGTATCAAGACCTGGTCGTTCGAGATGAAGAGGACCGTTGGGAGGTGAAGTCGAGGGAGGCGGTTGAACCAACAAAGGTGGTATATTGTCAACTTTCTCCTTTGAGGGAGAGTAATCTTTGGCTCAAGTGACAATAGCAACATTGTTCTTTTTTGAATCACAAGTACACATAAGGACATACGAAGTGGTGGAAGGAGAGGGTTGGTCATGAATGACCAATTGGCCTTACTGTTGAGAAGGGAAAGGTTGTGACAAAATGACAGGTGTGGGAGGTTTCGTGGTCCCTTGAAAAAACTTAGTGACCTTGACACGTCTTGGACAATCTTTCGTGTAGTGATCATCACCACAGATAAGACAAGGATATCGAGGTTTTCACTTATCCTTATCATCAACAGGTTGTGTTTTGGATTTTTTGGATTGTGGATTATTATTTTTATCCTCCTTACTCCTGCCCTTTCCTTTTTTAGATTTATTTTTACCGGCAACGGTAGATTGAATGGAGTTAACCTCAGAAGTTTTGCCGGTGGAAGGAGTGGGAGACAAAGTACTTTGGACATTAGAAGTAGTAGATTTGGTATTGGTGTGATAGGTTTGGGTAGATTGAGGTTGATCATGGAAGGTGCCAATCACACCATCAATAGTATGAGAAGTTGATGGGGTTGTTGAGGTAGCGATGGTAGAAGGATGGGGAGAATTAGGGAGAAAATCGTAAAGAGTGCCCATTTGCAAATAAACGAGATCTAGGTACTGAGTGCGACTGATTGCCTGCTCTTCAGTGACAACTCCACCCATGGAAATTTCATGAGAGATTTTATTCATGAAATATTTAGTGAACCATTCTGCCAATAACTGATCAGGAAGGTCGAGTTTGATCAAACGTCATCTTCGTCTCCACTTGATCTAAAAATGAAGAAGACTTGTATTCTTGAAATTATTTGCAAGATTTAATTCATGTGTTAAAATGCAAATGCATCAATTTTGCAACACAAATTTTATAGAATTTACTCATTCAAGATGCATATAAACAACATCATTAAATAGTGAATAGAAAACACATAACACAACAAATGATAAAGGAGTTCACCCCTCTCTTGGGCTACATCTCCTGGTCCAACTTCCAATGGATCTTTTGTATTATTTTCTCAAAGTGCTCAAATATGTGCTTTATAATGCTCAAAATTCCAAATAGATGGCTCCAATGGCTTCAGAACGTCCAAAAACCCCTAGTTGGGTTTTTTCGACACCTCGTTTGGCCAAAAATTGAAGAAGATAGGCTTCTTGGAAGTTCCCCTTCAAACTTGTTGTCTCTAGATCACCAAAATGCACCCTTGTTTCCTCAACCTAGCCCCCACGCTCTTTTATGTGTTAAAGCTTAGCATCGGGTGCAACCGCACAACCGGTACAAACTGTAGAATGGTTACGCGCTGGCCCTTAACCATCTAAGGCCCATGGGCACATGGCCACCATATGACCTCGCGCGCATATAAAAAAGGGCCGAGTCCAAACCAAAGGAAAACAGTCAGGTGCATCGGTGGTTCTATGCACAACACATGTGACTGGGCTCATATTAAAAAGGGTTATTATTTAAAACATGCCGCGTGCCCTGTGGTCATATTACAATGTATACGACCGGGGGTTAAAGTTTGAATGTGCACGCACAAAGGTTTAAACTGTGGCCATATGACATAACAACATAACCATGGGCTAGGGCTAAGCCCCAGCTCGACCCCCGCCCAAAATTTACAACATTCAAAATCAAATATATTTTGCACCATATAGTGTTAAGAAACACTGTGGTGGTGCGTTAGTTGGTGTTCTTTGCCAAATCTTTGCACGCGGGTGGAGGTCATGGGGTTGAATCCGGTGGACTCCAAATAAATTTTAAACCAATATATAAGTGACATGTGGAGGCCATTTATTGGGCCATGTGTCACCATCCCATTTGCTGCAAACAAGCCATGTCATACGCCAAATTCCACACAACTTCCTGCCATGTGTCGTACGATCTGCCATGTCAGCATCTGTACGGACTGTACGGACTGTATAGTCAACACATTTTTTTTCCCTGTTTGTTGTTTTGAACAGAACGCGATATCTGTCTCATCTGATGTCCATTTGAACCCAAATGAGTTGTGTTGGGTTCGTGACAATGAGGCCTACGCTCCCATCTGATTTGAAGTAATTCTGAGCACTTTGAATTTTGAGCAAAAAATTGATCCCCTGGATCACACCTCCCCATTGAAAAGATTTTGGACCTCCAAAAGACTATTTTCAGTCTATCTGAAGATGAGGGTATAGTTCCCTCACCTTTCCAACCTCAATCCACTTGGATTTTCTTGGATTTGTACCTTTAAGACCAACTCGAAGATACTCCACATTTCCTTGTTTTGAAGTCCGCATTCTCCTGTCAAGGATTGTGTCTTCATGCAGTTATGTAAGATATTATGGGGAAAAATCATCTATAGAAGGAATCTAAACATGCTCTCCTTGATCATCAATCAAAGGAGGCTCATACAATTTCAAATTCTCAACATTAACAACTGCATAC
>JZKD02S0066751.1:1706825-1717554 GCA_000966675.3 Picea glauca | reverse complement strand
AATTCTTGAGTAAAGCTTTGCACATTTTTTCCTTTAGCTTGTCTAAAATTTTTCCAATCCATAGTAGCTTTTTGCATATATGCCAATGGGTAAAATTGTCTTTTAATTGCAACATAAAATCATTCCAAGAGGTTAAAATTTTACCATGCTTCTTCATGTCCTCTTGAGTCTTGGCTTCCCACCAAATGAGTGCTGCACTATCCAATCTTAAAGAAGTAAGCTGTATCTTAGTTTCATCATCTTGAATTTTTTGTATCCTACAATACACCTCAATCTGACGAATCCAATGATCTAATTTCTCAGCATTTACCTCTCCATTGTACATTGGCAATTCAAATTTAATATCAAGCTTTAACAAAGGAATTTGTGAAGGAGTTTTACCATGTCTGTTTGGAGAATTTGGAAGAGGTCTTGAACTAGTAGAAGAAGAAGAAGAAGAAGATGGAGGTGAGGGTGGTGGAGAAGCACCATTCCCTCCATTTCCACTTGGAGTTTTATCACCACTGTCTCCCTTGTGCTTTGAAGGGTTGGAGCCTTCGCCTTCTAACCTTGTATTCCTTTCCATCAAGAGTTTCATCATTTCTCTCATTTCCATGATAGCCTTTCTGAGATCTTCATCTTCTATAGGAATATGCTCATGACTCTCCTCATGGGCCATACTTGGTGAATGCCTCCTTGAAACTTGCAGTGATGATATAATCTTCCTTTTTGAAGGATGAGAACTTGGCTCTACAAGTTGACCTTCTCCTCTTGTGAGTTTCAACCTTGTGAGCATGAGAAAACAAAACACTTGCAAATAATCATGTCTTCAAAAACCTATGCTCTGATACCAACTTGATCTAAAAATGAAGAAGACTTGTATTCTTGAAATTATTTGCAAGATTTAATTCATGTGTTAAAATGCAAATGAATCAATTTTGCAACACAAATTTTATTGAATTTACTCATTCAAGATGCATATAAACAACAACATTAAACAATGAACAGAAAACACATAACACAACAAATGATAAAGGAGTTCACCCCTCTCTTGGGCTACATCTCTTGGTCCAGCGTCCAATGGATCTTTTGTATTATTTGCTCAAAGTGCTCAAATATGTTCTTTACAATGCTCAAAATGCCAAATAGATGGCTCCAATGGCTTCAGAACGTCCAGAAACCCCTAGCTGGGTTTTTTCGGCACCTTGTTTGGCCAAAAATTGAAGAAGATAGGCTTCCCGGAAGTTCCCCTTCAAACTTGCTGTCTCTGGATCGTCAAAATGCACCCTTGTTTCCTCAACCTAACCCCCACGCTCTTTTATGCATTAAAACTTAGCACCAGGTGCAACTGCACAACTAGTACAACCTGTATAATGGTTACACGCTGGCCCTTAACCATCTAAGGCCCACGGGCACATGGCCACCATATGACCTCGTGCACATATAAAAAAGGGTTGAGTCCAAACCAAAGGACAACGGTCGGGCACTCCGGTGGTTCTATGCACAACACATGTGACTAGACTCATATTAAAAAGGGCTATGATTTAAAACATGCCACACACCTCGTGGTCATATTACAATGTATACGACTGGGGGTTAAAGTTTGAATGTGCACGTGCAAAGGTTTAAACCATGGCCATATGACATAACAACATAACCATGGGCTGGGGCTAAGCCCTAGCCTGACCCCCGCCCAAAATTTACAACATTTAAACTCAAATATATTTCGCATGATATAGTGTTAAGAAACACTATGGTGGCACGTTGGTTGGTGGTCTTTGCCAAAGCTTTGCACGCGGGTGGAGGTCACGTGGTCGAATCCAGTGGACTCCAAAAAAAATTTAAACCAATATATAGGTGACATGTGGTGGCCATTGATTGGGTCACATGTCGCCATCGCATTCACTGCAAACAAGCCATGCCATATGCCAACTATCCACACAACTGCCTACCACATGTCATATGGTCTACCACATTAGCATCCGTACGAACTGTACGGACTGTACAGTCAACACATGTTTTTTGCATGTTTGTCGTTTTGAACAAAATGCGATCTCTCTCTCATTTGATGTCCGTTTGAACCCAAACAAGTTGTGTTGGGTTCGTGACGACAAGGCCTACGCTCGCATTCAATTTGAAGTGATTCTGAGCACTTTGAATTTTGAACAAAAATTTGATCCCCTAGATCACCACTCATGGATGTGATCAGAAATATGAGTTGTCGAATTTTTCTTGAAGGAACTCAAAATATCAGTTCCTATTTCATAGCGGATTGGTAGTTGGTAATGTGTGAGGAAATCCATGGATAAGGTATTAAATTCGGTGAAGAATCCTTGTGGTAGTTCTATATACCACTTTGCAGCCGAACCTGTGAGAGTTGGTTGGAAGAGTCATAACCGAATGGAGTCATCCATCAAAGAGTTGGATGAACACCAAAGGTGAAAAGTTATAACATGGTTGTTTTGGTGTTCTCCGAATTTACCGCCAAATTTGGAAATTTCAGACGGTAACTTGGCTGGTATAACAGGCCAATGAGGAGAATGTAAGATAAGGTCATTCAAGATTTTAGACAAGTCGGGGAGATCCAAAGTGGCTAAAAAGGGAAGTTGTCTATTCATGTGAGGGTACTGGTGAATTTGGGGAGGAAGTCCCGTCGATATACTAGTAGGACCGTAAGCAGTCTGCATGTAAGGTGAAGGTCTTAACAGATTCAGACGGGGGTGTGGAGGCATGTAGCCCATAGAGTTGTACTGATTAGAGATGTTCCCTTGAAAAGGGACACTAGAATGAACGTTCGAACCCTAAATAGGATTTGAAGAAACCAGGTATGACTGGCCTGAACTAGGGGGTAAGAAAGAGATAACTTGAGGCTGTTGCCCCTTAGACGATTGTGGATTTCCTTAGATTAGGGAGTTCCAATACTGGGCAAGTGATCTTGGTATGCTTTCTCCATAGGGTGGGGTATAACCTCCAAGAAGGGGTTTTCCTCCAAGCGGGGGTTGTGTTCCAATTTGGGTTTGAATTCCAAATTGAGTTTGCCCCCCAGGGTTAAATTTCCCTCCAACAAGAATCTGATAACTAGACGTGAAAGACTGAGTGGTGCCTCCGATTGGGTTGGAGCCACTAGGGCCGGATCCTTCGATAAAAGGGGAATAAGACTCTCCAGAGGGGACCTGGGAAGGTTTTAGAATGAAACCAGAAGAAACATTGTACCTAGGAGGAGAAACTCCATAAGTTCTGGATGGAACCTAGGTAGGAATAGGGATAGAATTATTCAAATCATTATACCCAGGAGGAAGCGATGGGATAGGTCTAGATGAAAGTGATGTGCCAATGGGAGATTTGCTAGCCACCGTATTCCCAGTGGCAATAGTTGTAGCATGTGGGACCATTGTGGGACCATTGTAGAGGAATGGTTGAGCTAGGACCAACTGACTGTGTGTCTGAACCAACAAATAGATAGAAATTTGTACTAGCAAAGTGATCTAGAGGTATCGTGTAGGTAGCATACATTTCAGGTAGCTCAGAGACGACAGGTATATCAGCACATGCCCCTGAGCCATAAAGGTCTCGCATAGTGTGAGGTGGGGTTCGAAATATGTCAGTGTTTCGAAAGGGATTCTTGTTTTCAGGGCCAGTCAGAGGTCCATTCGATATTCTAGAAGTGTCAACAACAAGTTCTCCAGATGAATTCAGTCGGAGAATACTTCTCTCATATCCAAGAGGTATTCGGAAAGCATCTAGAGAATCAGAAACAATTTAGAAGTTTTCTAAAGAGTTAGTTCTTTCTAGATGTGAAGGTATGTTGTCCTGGACCTCACTCTGTTGAGGAGAGCCCTCCGGTGGATTAGTAGGAAAAGGTTGAGAACCTTCCGGATCTTCCAGGGGTAGTCCTTTCATCCTACGTGAATGGCATGGAGGGTCAATGTTGGCTGAACCAAATCTTTTACGGAAAAAATCTATGGCCAACTATTGAAACAAACAACACTCGCTAATAAAATCTAGGAATCAAACCAAGCAAACAAAACCTTCTTATTTCGAAGTCACTAGTTGGTGATGAAATCCAACGTTACGAAGTCAAGACAAGAAGGGGATAGGATAGAGCGGGTGGAAAAGTTACGTTGACGACCTTCTTAATGGACTTACACCCTGGTGCAAGCTCCCACACATAATCGTGGGTATACCCTCCAAGGAGCCCGAGTGAGTTTGGCCAACGTCGATTCCAGGTACCGTGAAGACTTGCCCCTCCACAGTCATCTTATGTAAGACCCTAAGAAGATAGGCTACTAAGGTTACCAAGAACAACAATGATGCCTGGGGAAAAAGTCAATAGTCTGATCCACACGCAAAGGCAGGGTATCTAGCCCGAAATCAACTTGAAAGGATTCCACTCATCATTGTGGGTATACCTTTCAAGCAACGCCCATAATACATGCAATATCTACACCAGGACCAACAAAGAAGGGCGAGTAACTTTTCCAGTGTCAATGCGACCTCAGGTTTGACCCTTGTGTGAGAAGGGCTTCCTACAACAAAATGTTGCCAATGGATTTGAACACTCCCTATCACAAGATGCTATTGTGTGTTTTATGCTTTAGAGAGTGTGCCTCACAACCTATTCCAAAGAGCTAGCCTAGCTAATGTTGGTGTAAAAGACCCTAGAAAATAAAAGTTTCTAAGTAAATTTTATAATTACGCAATGTTTTTAGAGGCTGTTGTTTACACAAGAGGAAGACGGAAATGAAACCAATGTTGTATGAGACCTTGACCCAATAATATGCAAATAGAAATGAATGATGCAATATTTCGTTCAATGAAATGTATCTACAATAGGGCGCAAGATACCAGATATAATAAATATGAAAAACATAAATAAAATGCTAGAAATGGAAGAATAACAATATTATATCCAGCATAATCTCCACAATAACACAGAAATGATATAAGAACAACAAAAAAAGTATCACTTTGATTCAGAAAGCAATGTTCATAGGCCTCTTCGAGGGGGCAACCTCCAATCGAGCAGTGCTCTATTACAATAATCTCCAAGATAGGGTTTTCATACCCTCAACCCTTATTTATACTAAATATGTTTATCAAGAGAAGCATCTAGAGTAAGATCCTTCTAGAAGCGAAAGCTTCTATTAGGTCTTCTTACATCTACTTTATTCTATTTTATTGAAAGGCCTTATTAATATTGACCTTTATTACATTCGAATATATTGATCTACCTATGTGCAGGTTAGGACCCTAACATGTCTGCCCCCTTAAAAATAGCCTTGTCCTCAAGGCTTGAGATGAGGAAACTGCTGCAGAATGGTAGTTGGGTCCCAAGTGGCATCTTCTTGATTCATATCTTTCCACTGGACTAGCACTTACTTGATGGTTCTCTGACGCAGGCGATGCTCACGCTGGTCCAAAACTTCTTCTGGATGTAGCCAAATGGATCCTTCTTTGGCTAAATCAGAAAGGTTGGTTTGAATTTGGCACTTAGTTCCAATCACCTTCTTTAAGCATGGAACATAAGGATATGTGACTTGTCCCACACACTTGAGAATTGTATAAGGACCATAAAATTTGGGCGCTAGCTTTTGACAATGCTCGACCTTGAAGAATTTTTCTTGTATGGTTGCAGTCGCAGAAACACCTGATCCCCTTCTGCAAATTGACATTCAGAGCGACCTTGATCTATTTTTTGTTTCATGTGATTTTGTGCCATGACCAAGTTTTCTTTAAGGGTACGAAGAATATCCTCTCAAACTGTAAGTGTTTGGTCAACCACCTGGATCTTCGAGGTACCCGGTAAGTATGAGAGAACTGAAGGGGGCTTCTATCCATATACCGCTTCAAAAGGAGTCATGCGAGTAGCTGTATGGTAGGAAGTGTTGTACCACCATTTGGCTAGGGGTAGCCATTGAGCCCACTGATGTTGTTTTTTAGAGGCAAAACACCTCAGATATGTTTCCAAACACTTGTTGACAACTTCCATTTGACCATCAGTCTAGGGATGATAAGATGTGCTGAGATGCAATTGGGTGCCTTGGAGTTTAATAGTTCTTGCCAAAAATTGCTTGTGAAAGTTGGGTCATGATCAAAAACAATAGAGTGCGACATGCCATGAAGCTTGAAGACCTGGTCCATAAAAAGTTGAGCCACTGTGGATGCAGTAAATGGGTGTTGAAGAGCGTAGAAATGAGAATACTTGGAAAGGCGATCCACAACCACCATTATGATTGATTTATTCCCTGATTTGGGTAATATGGTAATAAATTCCATAGAGATATCCTTCAAAATAGCTGGTGGAATTGAAAGAGGTTGTAGTGTGCCTGGATATTTGACTGTTTCTCGCTTGTTGCGTTGACAGACCTCACATTCAGCGACAAAATTCCGGATGTCCTGTTTCATAGCATCCCAGAAAAAAGAATGTTTGACTCTGTCATATGTTTTGGTGAACCCTGAGTGCCTCGTTGTGGGTGTGGCATGAAGCTCAGAAAGTACCGTGGATTTAAGCTTTGCTTGTTTACTTAAATACAAACGGCCTTTGTATCGAAGTTCATCCTGGAACCAAGAGTACCCTAGGGGAGTCGGAGCCTTGGTCTACAATTGCTGGATCATATGTGAACTTTTGGGATCTTGAAGCCATTCTTAGCACACAGCTTGGAGCCAATCAGGTACAATGAAGGAAAGAGAAAAAAGGGATCCTTCTTCTTCATATTTTCAGGACAGTGCATCCGCCACTACATTGTCTTTGCCCTTCTTGTAAATGATCTCATAATCATAACCAAAGAGCTTAGCCACCCATTTTTGTTGCTCTTGGGAGGAAATTCATTGTTCTAGAAATTACTTGAGGCTTTGATGTTCGGTCTTGATTTGGAAGCGTTGCCCCAAGAGATAAGGGCACCACAGATCAATGACATGCAGAATAGCCAAGATTTCCTTTTCATAAATGGGTTTTCCCAGATTCCTTTTAGACAGTTGCTTGCTGGTGAAGGCCAAAGGTCGAACCTCTTGCATAAGGACAACACCGATTCCTTTCCCTGAGGCATCACATTCCAACACAAAGGTCTTTGTAAAATTAGGAAGGGCCAGAACCGAAGTGGTGCACATGGCCGTCTTCAAGGTTTGAAAAGCTTGAGAAGAAGCTGGAGTCCAAGTGAAAGAGTTCTTTTTTAGGAGAGTAGTGAGAGGTGTTGCAATCTTTCTGTAGTTCTTAACAAACTTGCGATAATACCCTGTTAAGCCCAGAAATCCACGCAAGCTTTTGAGAGTCTTTGGGTGTGACCAATCTTGCATAGCTTCAATCTTTTTTGGATCCACCCTGATGCCATCCTTTCCAACCAGATGACCCAAGTATTCTACTTTTGAGGCACCAAAAGAACATTTAGACTGTTTCAAGAAAATTTTGAGCTAGGAGAGGAGATGGAGAACTTGATCCACATGAGTAAGATGGTATGTCCAGGTTTTGCTATAGATGAGGATATCATCAAAGAAAACTAAGACAAAATGATGGAGAAAGGGACGGAAGACATGATTCATGGGGCTTTGGAAGGTGGAGGGGGCATTACACAAGCCAAAGGGCATGACCAAAAACTCATAGTGGCCCTCATGAGTGCGAAAGGTTGTCTTGGGAATGTCTGCCTCTTTCATATGTATCTAGTGATAGCCTGAGCGAAGATCAAGTTTAGTAAAGAATTGGGCGCCACTCAATTCATACAGGAGGTCATCAATGACAGAAATGGGAAATTTGTCTTTAATGGTCAGTTTGTTGAGGGCACGGAAGTCAAGACACATTCTCCAAGAACCTTCTTTCTTCAGGACCATGACTATAGGAGAAGAGTAAGGGCTCGTACTAGGGTGGATAACGCCTGCATTAAGGAGTTCCTGGACCATTTTCTCAATTTCATTTTTTGTGAGAAGGGGTGGAGATGTGGATGGATATTGGGAGGAAGGATTCCGGGTACAAGGGGAATGGAATGATCATGAACACCACGAGAAGGAGGGAGGCCTTGGGGAGTGGAAAATACCATTTGATGTTTAGAAAGGAGAGCTTGGAGGTCATGCAGCACTAGGGGTGTCTCTGTTGCTTGAATGACATGGAGTTGGGCAATGACACCAAAATGACCTTTCTTGAGAAGCTTTTCCATGTGATGGGAACTAATGACCTCAAGTGAACCAGCAATGATGCCTTGGAATTTATATTGGTGGCATTCCTGGTTGAATTGCATGGTTAATGCCTTAAAATCCATGAGAATGGGACCCAAAGTTCTTAGCCAGTCTGCACCCAACACAATGTCACAACCACCCATGTCAATAACAAACATATGGGATTTTAGGTGGTAGTCACCGATTTAGAGACACACATTTTCAGAACGCCCTCCACATTTCATGGAACCACCATTGGCAATCATGATTTGGAAATTTTTGACAGCATGGATGTAGCAATGAGTTTCTTGGGCAATGCAACAATGAATAAAATTATGGGTGCTTCCACTATCAACCAGAATGATGACCTTCCGATGCTTGATGTAACCGATTAACTTGAGGGTTTGGGGAGCGGAAAATCCAGTGAGAGCATTGAGGGAAATGACGGGTTCTACTTAGAGAGGGTTTGAGGGAGGGGTTATGTCAGTGATTTCAAGTGACTCAGACACAAGGGGAGTTTCAACATCCTCTTCTGAAATATCCTTAGAGATGGCCATAAAAATATTTTGTTCCTTACACTTGTGGTCCGGGAAATATTTGTCATTACAATTATAACAAAGGCCTTTGAGTTGGCATTCAGCCATTTCGGCCCTAGTCCATTTTTGAATTTTTAATGGGGCGGAGGGAGTAGTGGAAGTGACTGGTTTAGGGCGAGGGATAAATGAGGGTTTTCAGTTTTGAAATGATACAACCTATTGTGCTTCCTTAGCTCTTTTAGTAGCCTCCACCCAAGTCGAGGGTTGAGCCATGAGGAGATGGGCCCGAATATCCTCCTTGAGGCCACTAATAAAACACTCTCGAAAGAAAGCATTAGTCATGCCCTCTGTTCAAAAAGCCAGGCGCTCAAAGGCAGCTATGAAATCTTCTACTATTCTGGTTTGTTTCAACTTTGTCAAATGGCCTAAATGGTTGGTGTCCGTGTCAAAGTGTTCATAAAGCTCAGTCACAAATTGGGTCCAAGCAATATACCCTTGATAGGAAGTTTTTCTCCATTGCCACCATTGCCAACATTCTTGATCTAGATGGAGAACACCATACCGAAGTTTGGCCAAGTCATCTGTAATGCCGTATAAAGAGAAATAATGTTCCATTTGGGTTACCCAACCAGTGGGGTCCGAGTGATCAAATTTGGTCACGTCCACCCACAAGAGGTATATGTCACATTGAAAGTGATGGGACTGAAAGGTATGGGAATGGGAGGAAGTTTCACCTTCATTCTTTGGAGGCGCTTCAGAGAAATGGTCATCTGTAGGGATCTTCAGTTTGGTGCAGAGTGATGCAAAGACAGATTCAAGCTGGGTGGTTAGTTCTTGTTTGACTTCCTCCATTGAGGACTGCATGGTTGTATTTATGGTAGCATTGATGGACGAATCGATGGAGGCAACAGTAGCACTCAGTTGTTTCACTTCATTTTGGGTTTCTAGGAAACCAGATTGCATGGTGTTGAAGCAAGATTCTAGGTCTTGGCTATGGGTATGGGCCATGAGGATGGGTGAATTGAAAAGGGGTGGGCGAGGTCAAAAATTTTTGCCAAAAAATTATATGGATGAATGTGATAAGGGCATAGAGATGAATCCAATGGAATAGGTCTCAAATAATGGTGAAAAAATTTCTAGACTTTTTTTTTTTTTTTACACCTGCGGAGTTATACTCCAGTCTGAAGAATACTACAGTGATGAAATCCCCAAATGATTAACTAGAAATAGATGTGTATTTACTTGGCAACCCGAACACAGTTGCGTGGAAATAGATCTAGTCTGTTTTAATTTTTTTATGTTTCTGTCCCCCAAGGGTTAGGCATTCAAGGGTTCTATAGACAAGGGTTTGCCCTGTGCTATAGCTCTCTGATATACGTGCGGGGTCCAATAGTAGTACTCGGACCAATATCTCAAGGCACTAACTAAGGAGGATAGACCGTACCCTTAGCCGTACTACCCAACTACCCAGGTACTAGAGAGTATCTTCCCGAGTGCTGTTCTCAGTGACACTATAGCAGTCCGGTGGCTTATAGGTTTATCTAAAGAGGGCTTCAGGAAATCTAGGCCGATCTGTACACATGTGTTGTCTGATGCGCTACCACTTAAAGGGGTACCAATAGGGGTAACAAGGGTGGCCAACAGATGTGCGCTTAAGAACCACTTGTATTTCCTGTGTGTATGAATCCCTCAACCACAGGTTTATGTGCGTAATGATAGATCTTTGTGGTTTAAAGATGCTAGAATATGTCTCTACCCTAAAAAAAAAAATCCCACAATTTCTGACAAGGAAAGTGCTATGATACCATTTTCAAGTTACCAGATATAATAAATATGAAAAACATAAATAAAATGCTAGAAATGGAATAATAACAATAATATATCTAGCATAATATCCACAATAACACAGAAATGATATAAGAATAACAATAGAAATAACACTTTGATTCATAAAGCGATGTTCACAGGCCTCTTCGAGGGGGCAACCTCCAATCGAGCAACACTCTGTTACAATAATCTCCAAGCTAGGGTTTTCATACCCTCGACCCTTATTTATACTAAATATGTCTATC
>JZKD02S0066751.1:1685528-1706775 GCA_000966675.3 Picea glauca | reverse complement strand
TATTAGGTCTTCTTACATCCACCTTATTCTATTTTATTGAAAGGCCTTATTAATATTGACCTTTATTACATCTGAATATATTGATCTACCTATGTGTGGGTTAGGACCCTAACACAAGGAGAAGGTATTTTTCTGGAATGATATAAGCTACGAAATGTACTTTCTTTTTCTTGAATGAACACAATTGCAAACAACCATAAACAATGAAATTTCTCAATTTTTCTCTTCTTTAAAAAAAAAAAAATTGAATGGAAAAAACTTTCTTATGAATGATTACTTAAAAGAATAAATGACTTTAAATTCTTCATTTCTAAAACCAAATCATGGGTATAACAAATAAAGGACAAGTAATCAAAGAAGATCGATACACTCAACAAGCGCCCAAATCAAACTTTCAATGAAGATAAAAGTAAAAATGACAAGAAAGTGTTTCACCAAATGCAAATGAAAAATGACTTTCCAATCAAGAAGAAATCAAGAAAACATAATCAATCCAAAACTTTCAATCCAATAAAAAAAAATTTAATCAATCAAGCCTTCAGATGAAAAATCAGAGGTTATATCCTTGTTGATAAAAATAAAAAAGTTAAATTGGAAAAATGACTAAGAAAGGCGTTTGATCTCCGAAAACCAATCAAAAGAAAGTTTCAAACTCAGAAATCAGTCAAATACTGGCATTAAAAGTTCCTCCCAACTGATCAAAGAAAAATTGGGCATCAAGAGGTGACAAGACCCGATCCAAATAATTTAATAGACGTCGTCACAACCTAGCAGTATGTTACAGTGTGGAAATCAACAGTTTCCACAAGCTAGCAATGGGTAGGGTGAAAAACGTTTACATTGGGATAAACAATAAGGGTGTGGAAATCAAAGGTTTCCGCAGGCTGTGTATAGAGTACAGTGTGGAAGTGTCTGTAAACAAAAAAAAATTGGAAAGAGGGTAAAGGGTCTAAGTGAAATTCCAGATCCAAAGAGTCTGGATGGATCCCCCATAGACTCAAAGACGGAAACATAATGAAAAATATAGGCTAAAAGAAAATGGACAACAAAAAACCACAAATAAGTCATTTCCCCAGTGGAGTCACCAATTTTGTTATTGGATAAATTGGTGAATGCAGACATAAACTAATCTCCCTAGATCCACCTAGATCTAGAACAAAATGAGACGAGACATGACACATTCCCTAAGTTACGATCATTGAATTTACTACTAAAGAAGGAATGAATGACATACCTTTATATATCGCTTCCTTATATCTTTGTTGTCCCTGCTTTGCTCTGGTGCTCTTGTGAAATCAGATATGTAATGACACAAACCAACCAAAGTGAAAGCAACAATAGTAGATTCAATGAAAACCTAAACATGTGATCAAGGAGTCATGTAATAAAATGAGAATGATTTTATGGGAAAGAAACATGCCACCATATTATATTAAGTAAAAGTGGAAGATACAACCAAATTTCCTTGATGTGGTAAGTTCCCTTTTAGTGGTCCTTTGTTCCAACACACACATACACTTGCTCCGAAATTTTCATGAAGATGATTCACAAAAGAATGATGGACAAATGGAGACCTCAAGCATCACTTGAAACAAGATTCTTCACACAGTCTTTGGCCTATTCTTTCATCAATTCCTTGCTTAATCTTGCCTAACCTTTTCCATGAGAAATCCATCATTATATAGGAGAAGGTGAAGTGGTTAAACAGATGAGGATGATGCCACCAAATCAGAGAAGCCAATAGGATCACAACCATACAGACACCACCTCACATTCTAGAAGATTCTCCTTCTAGAAACTTCGTTAACTTCTTTCTTCTTTTAGCTTTCAAATGCCATCGCACCCTACCTATATAGTAGCCCGCAGAAACCCCGCGAGCCATCTATAGAGCAGCCTGCGAAAATCAAGGATTTTCGCACTGTGTACTACATGTAGCCTGCGACGTCCTTCTAGAAGTCAGTTTTGTAGAGGAAGAAAGAAGTTACTTTTCTCAGGAAAAAGATCATTTTGAGAGCCTGAACACATGCTTGTAGAATCATCATCAGGGTGACCAAAATAATGTGTAACAACCCCCTTACTAATTTACTAGTTGAGTTCAATTTAGAAAGTTCTTAAAGACAAGATTCCTTACTAAGTTAGTCATTCTGCTTTTTCCCCAAGATTCCCTTTCTCTTTATGTTTCCCCCTTTTTCCCTTAGTTTCCTAATTATTTTAAATTTCCCTCTTTCCCTTTTTATCTAAAACTCAAATTAGCGGGTGTAGGAAATTACCCTTTTTCCCCTTTTTCTTTTTAAATAAAATTTTAATTAGCATAAGTAACAAAACAATTATTTCCCTTTTTGTTAAAAATGTAATCCCCCAAAGTAATTTTGATTTTTATAAATTAATTGAATGGCTTACCCCCTTCTCATCACATGTTTAAAGATGATTATTAGTATTATTTATTTATTTATTTTCCACAAGTATCACTTAGATCTAGATTTTATTTTCCTAGACTGGGCGACAATTTATTAGGGAAGTTGTTTTTAAATATTTCTGGTCACATTATTCTTTCTGAGGCCATCTAGGTTTATTCACTTATTAGTTAACAACGTGACATTCCCTTCAAGATGCATTAGGTGCTCCAAGGGTTCCACTCTCCTCATTCTGTTTCCCTTGCACGACGTGCCCTTCAGGACACACTAGGTGCTCCGAGGGTGCCACTCACCTCTTGAATGACTTGGTAGAAATAAAAAACCTCTGGAGTCAATACTCCGTCAAGTGATCTTGTGGGAGACTAAGGGCCTCTAAGGAATAAGGCCCCTACCTTATTGAGTGCCCTTTAGAATCATCGTGAGCGACTATTGTAGTCTGCCCTCATGACATCATGGCTCTTCTCGAACTAGGTAATCATTAACCTACATTTTGAGCCACGACGAGAGTGACAGTAGGTTGTGGCAGGGCTTCTATCCACACCTCTCCCTCAACGTCTCTGGTAGTCATGCGTAACCCCTCTACTCCACACGTGAGTCTGGTTGGAAAGATATCATCAGCCTACATCATCAATGAATCATGTCAGAAATAAAATCCATAATCATAACATATAATCAAATCCACATATGTCATATATACAAAAATCAAACCCCAATAGTTCACTCCTTGACTTGATCTGGAGTCCAAGGGTTTCGTGGATGACTCTGCACCTCAAGGTCCAAAATCCTACACACTCAGGAGAATTGAGTCAATAACACCTGTCTATATCAATACAACAAAATAACATGTCATCATATCCATGATGCCTCATAATCATAATCAAATTCCCAATAGTATAATAATCTAGATCACTTGCAAGAAAGTGTTCTCAAAGAATAAGTTCGCTTAGTGCGGGCAAGAGCGAGATGTTACAATGGTAATCACACTATTTTTACATAATAACATCTTGATTGAAGTATACAATGATCTGATATACCTACCTCTGGGTCGTTTTAGAAAATCCTGCTCTGCGGTGCTGTAAGACTTCGTGATATCTACTGCAAATTCGGTGATAAACCTGAAACAATACTGTCTAACTAGAAATCTACTACGCTCGTAAATGTTTTATTAACTTGTTGTAACTGCACAATCTCCATAGGATTTCACTCCAACTATCTGATTCGATTTGTAGGGTGGTTGTATTTTAACCTGAATAACCACTCCTGTAATAAATGTAGGAAATCATAGAAAAATGCCTCATGCAAGTTGCTAAACACGTATTTGTCAAGATATTTGCACGGTGTTAACTTGGGGTTTCTGTTATCCTTCTATGCAAACTCAACTTCCTTTGTTTCCAACCATCTTTCAATCTTTTCCTTTGTTGGATTTGATGGCCTGAACATTCCCTTCTATACCTTCATTCTCCGTGTGTTTCTTCCATGGATCTCGTCCACTCAATCCTACACAGTTACAATCGACAACATAACCATTTGTTGGTTTAATAACACTCTTTCACTTCTTGGGTTGACCCAGGTTCAGATCTCAATAGGTTTCTGATAAAACCCTCTAAAACTATCAGCCCTCCTGGTAAACCAGAAGGCAACGTTACGCATAGAGTGCACCACACAGTCTCACCTGAGATAGCTTTATGGATGACTGCAATACTCAGGTGTTTGTAGTCTAGGAATGAGTGGGGATATGTAGGGGTGTTCTTCCTCCTTTATGTATTAATATTGTTATTCATTTAGGTATTTCTAGGATTCATTCATCTTTAGCCTCATGCATGCATTCTAATACCTATAGTTAATCATTCATTCATATTCTAACCATTGAAAGAAAGTAAGAATTCAATAAACATCACATAGAACATAGGTTTTACCATGGTTCACCCGCTCCTTGGCTACATCCACAAAGATTTGTCTTCTTTTCTCTTTTATTTAGTCTGTTGCAAAATCTGGTGTTGTACGCATTACATATTCAATCATACAATCATGATGAGGTTAAGGAACCTCTGTGAGGCAGACTAAATCACATCAGTTTCCTCAGCCTATGACCTAACCCTCAAAATATAGCTTACTTGACTCTTCTACCACCTTATTACAATCATAATAATAGTTATCAACTCAATCAACAATAATAACTGAGCCTTCACCAACCAACTAAACTCTTGAACCAACCCTTAACCTAGACCTCCTAGGTTCTTATTTATACTATTTTACAGTCTTATAGCCATTACAATCTTTGTCAAAAACCCTAACCCTATCATGGTTAGGCTTTCCTACCTTCTCATCACATTTCTTCTCCTCTTACATGCTGCTTTTCCTCTTGCATGTTGCTTCTTCTCTTGCATGTTGCTTTATTTCCATCTATTGTGTGCGCTCCAAAATTAGTTCTTCTTTCCAAAATTAGGTCTTTTCCAAAATAGAACTTTTCTTCTCAAAATAGGTCTGCACCCAAAATAACATCTTCTCAAAATAGGCATGCACCCAACAATTAGTAAACCTCTTAAATCAACCACAAAGAGTTAGATAAAAACTTGAAGAACAATACCAATAGGATTGATTTGCCTTCTTATGTTTAGAAATTAACAATCAAGCATAAACCCTTTCATAAGATTGTCTAGAAAATGAAATGAGATCAAATCATGAACTTTCTGCTAGACAATTAAATAAATATTTTTTATGGTATGTATATATATATATATATATATCTGTATTTTATATGATGTGAAAATAAAATAAATAAATTTTAGGGTTTTGGTGGTTGGTTATTGGAGTTACGCTTAATTCATTGTCTCCACTTAGGGCTTATGGGGTTAAGAAGTATTCCCCTCTAATAATTGGTTATCAACATTTATGGATTAGAAATAGAAACTAGGGCCTCAAATCTACTAGTCTCTTTTCTAATCAATAAAAACCATGAAACCAAGGACCTACAAGAAGGGTTTCCTCAAGGGAATAGCCTTCACCAACAATAACAACAAAAGAGTTGAAAATAATATTGAAAACCCTTTCCAAGGAGTATAGAACAAATCAATACAAGAAATAAGCACTTACCAAATCATTTTATGGAAGAATGAAGAGATACAAACCTTAGACATCCTCCCTCCAAGTAGTTGATAACTCCTTAATGGATCGATCTTGCTAGTTTATGTAGAATCTTGAGCAATAACAATAGTCTTAGAAAAAATACCAAGAAGAATAACCAATAAAGAAAGAGATACAAGAATTGACACCAAGAAACACCAAGTAAATATCTTCTATTAATGGCTTCAATAATGATCTCCAAAAATTCACAACAATTTTGAAAGAGAGGAGTGTCTTTATTTATAGACGAGGCTCACAAATACTTCCCATTGTTTATTCCCTAAATCTAGGTTAGGGAAATAAAATAAAAGTGGCTTTTCATCCACATAACTTGGAGACTAAGTCAAATTACAATTAAAACATTCCAAATATGCATAAAACCCTCATGGAAGAGGAACATTCCACAAAAAATGGGGCTGATGTTCTCTCTAAGGATAATGTTTCATCAAAAGAGTGATGTGGAGGGCTCAAAACAAAGTTTGGTAGCCTCCTAAGCAAGTAAAACTCCAATTCCTCTCCTCGAACATCATCATTGAAATGTGGAGAATGATCTCAAAAGGGATGGCCTCCACAAAATGTTCTTAGAAAATTATCAAAGAATGTCCCTAAATCCTTGAAATATGTCTCCAAAGCATGAATGCATCGATATTTGAGGTGAAGGCACCTCCATGAAGCATGGAAGATACCCTCCAAGTCCAAAAAATGGGTCATAAAACCCCCCAAAACAAGAATTACGTAAAAAAGAAGGGGTCAACCCTCATTAAAATTCAAGAAAGAAGTGGTCTAAAGTCCATCCATTCATTAAGGGTGATTTCCATGTCATCTCCTCAAAGTGTAAATTCACTTAACTAAACTCCACATCATTCAAGTGGATGAAATAAAACCCCACTACTATTATAAAGTTCCCAAAGTGATGTCATCTCCCTTTAGTGAGTAAACAAACTTTTAAAAAGTGCTAAAGGAGGGGTATGTTCTGGAATTTGACACATGGAAAGTGTAGAGGTTATCCACGTGTATGTAAATAGCCCATCAATGCCTCAAAGAGTGTGACCAATGACTCAAAATCCATGATGTGCCTTGAAGTCAGTGAGACTTCTTTGAGAAATGTGAAACTGGATAATAATGTGCAAAATCGTCTCTAGGAACCCATGACTAAAGTGTGGTACATACATAAAAAAGAGAGTGTCCATGTGGGGAAAAGTAGGTTTTCTAAACCATGGGTGTGACAACCCTTACAAATCACAATCACCTTTTACATAGTAAAAGAATAAGTGAATGTTTAGGGCCTCGTAGACTATGTATCCTAGTGGATCTGGCTCAGATTTTCTACATACCTACCTAAGACATAAATGTTGTGGGGATAAATATATGCAGTATTAGTTCCCACATTAAATTATCAACCGGGGCTCATAATCTTCGAGGTGCAGGCATAGGAAATGTAGTATTGGAGCCTAGTCTAGCATATTACTGACAAAACAATCTTCAAACCCACACGACAGAATTTAAATGTAAATTGCAGGAGATAAACACTAAGCATTCATCATTGGAACATAGTAATAACTTAGTGATATAAAGGCTTAGATCAGAGTCTTTCATACACTCAAGTGATGTTCATGTGATTAATCATGAGTAGTTGACTTAAGTTTTCCATCCTTCAATGGATTCCTGTAATGGTTAGCTAAGCTATTTGAAAACCAAGTTAAAGCAAACTAACTAAAGGAAAAAACAATCAAACAAATAGAAAATAAATAAAACAATGCATAATTACAACATAACAAACGATATAACATACATAAAACAAATATTATAACAATATTAACAAAACATTACAATCAACATAACAAATACACTTCAAAATAAATGATTAGCAAAAAAGTATAAACATGTAACAACACATTATTTCTATTAACGAATATTATAAATTTATAACGAATAAAAAAAAGAAAAAGATTATAACAAAACAATATATATAATAAACAAATTTTACACATGTATTAACAATCAAACATTATATATTATGCACGTCTCAACAATTTAAATAACAAAGGCTAAATGAAATGTTGAAGAATGGGGCACGTAAAGTGATATGCAGAGGCCATGACTTGCAAATGGACATATCGTGAGGTTTTATCAATTGCAGAGGGCGATGTCTGATCTGAAATATGTGAGAGAACGAAGTGCCAAACAAAGAAAAATCGCAAGATTGCAGGTGCTCTTTTTGAGGATTGATCTCATGAAATTATCAAAATAAAATAATGCACATTGAAATTAAACTCACAAAAAAATTAATCAAAACCACAATCTAATTAATAAATAAATAAGGCGAAAATTAAACCCATACACAGATTTAATTAATAAATAAAATAGCTAGGATGTTACCGGATCGAGGGGCCTTCCTGACCTGGGAAACATTCTCGGAGGCATTGCAGAAGAAACTGCATTGAAAAGGGAAGTTTTCCTCTTCACCCAACCCAGAGTGCGTGGTACCATCAGTCGTAGGATCAATCATAGAATCGTATTCTGTAGCTAACTCAGATCGAAATAATCAACGCATAAAATTGCAGCATCAATATCTTATTTTCATAAATAAAATGGACGGATGTTGCCTTCTTTCTTGGATCCATTGTACAAATAAAGAGACGGTTTTCATCAATGGAATATTCCCATGCCGATTGCTCACAAACAATATCTTTTCCAATATTGAATCCATACAAGGAGAAACGTCCCATGCATAAGAGAGAAATTGACGGTTGAATGGAGCAAAATGAATAATATTAAATTCATCCTCTTCAAAATCACACATGGTGGGTTTAGTATTGAATCCATGGAGATACTTTGCACAAAATATCATTAGTTAAACTTATTTAAGGAATTCTAGATAATTAATTAAAGACTTGGGAAATTAATTAAATTATTATATTTTCTCTTCAAGCTTAAAAAGTGGTGGATTAATATATTTTATGGATTTAAGTTTAAAGATATTTTGGGAATATAAATGAGGTGGGTGAATGGATATTCATTTTAATAATAAAATGAATAAATATTTTTTAAGTCTTAAGAAAAGGTGTTTTATAAACTTGGCCACATGATAAGAAAGGATATAAATTTGCAATAGTAATTAATGGAATGATTATGGATGGGTGTAGGATCTAATTATGGGTATGAAAAGAATTAATCATAAGAAATGAAGGTAAGGTTTAAGATTAATTATACTTAGTGATTTCCCTTATCCTTAATAATTAAGAAGATGCCAAAAACACGTTTTTACCTTAGTTTTGTTTACAATTGCATACTTAACAATTGTGGTCTATCCTTGAGCTTGTATGCAGAAAATGGAGCTTGACGAGGACTGCTGCAAATATTTGAATAAGGCCTTTGATCTGCGGGAATGTTGAGTGTGTTGGTGTCAGATGACTATAGAATGTTCTAATACCAGATGTAGTATGGGAATAATGCAGCAATCCTGTTTAATTCCGGTGCAGGAACATGTTTGGACATAGAAATATATAATTGAACCATCATCGACAAAAACATGTTAAAAACATCATTTAATCACTAAAAGGACAAGAAAACAACAATAATTAACCACAGGGTAGAATGGATGTATTTAGCAGGAAATAACGAAATAATGGCTATTAAATGTATCAAGAGTGTGAGAATATGGCTTATAAATGAAGGTTTTACATGGTAGAAAATATGGCATATTTGGAGCTCAAAAAATGCCACAATTAGAGGGAGTTACCATCTCCAAGGGATATTCTGTTAGAGCAATAAAACCAAGCACCCTAAGAATGGGGACTAGAAGGACATGTCATGATTGCCCACCTAAGGGGATCTAGGAAACCTCTAACCAACACTTGTACATCATATCATCCCATCATGACCACATAAAAATAAATCATCACACTTTGGGATTATCAAAATGGTCACATCTCGTGAAAAAATGTAGGTTACATTGCAGAGAATCTGAGGTGTAAGAGATGGCTCCAACTTGGGGGAATGCTATCATATTTATAGTGCATGAGAATTCTAGAATCTCTAGAAACTTGTAAACTTAAAACATTCTTACAAAATGGATATTAAATACAAGGGAGGGTAAAGACACAAGCCTTATCCCTTCCTTGAGATAAAAATAAATCCAAACATGAAATGAAATGAATGAAGTACATAACACCAACTTTTAGAGAATTTCATACATTGTAAGTATCATTTCCTTTATTAGAATAAGAATAAAATGCAACACTCAATAAAATGAAACACATAAGTTAATATAATGGTCATCCTAAAGAGCTTATTCATTCTAACCTACTCTAACATAATAAACATAATCATGCTCAGTAAAATCATAAATCTAATGTAACCATTTAATGATCTCATCAATACATTGAAATTTACCTATGTTCTTGGTCACAAACCAAAATAGTGAAACATCAAGGATCAAGTAAGAATATGTCTGTAACATCCTCGTTATAATACACAATTTAATTAATGAATAATATAGATATAAATGTGGCTATAGCCAAGTGATGTAATATGCGAATTGTATTTTCTAATTTTAATAAATATAATGTGATGTCAACTGCTAAAGGATATGAATAGAGGGGGGGGTTGAGTTTTCCACAATATAAGGGAGTGTATAAGAGGGGACCAGGAGGGAAATTATTTATGGGTATTAATTCAAACACACTTTCCTAAATTTTATTATCATTGGGGACGACCTTTTATTTTTTGGTTGGGTGTATGAGAGCCCAATCATTAAATTCATGCAAGAGGGTGGGTGTAAAAAATCACATCCCATAGTTATTGGGAGCATGGGGCTGAAGTAAAATAAACATTGGATAGAGTGAACAATCAATTTACTTTGGTAAAAGAGAAGAAATTTGTATGGGGAGAACAATAAGATTTTCAATGACATGTTTTGCATGAACAACAAGCAATGAATAAGGAAGAAGAGGAATGGAGCTAGAGAAAGAACGATAGGAAAATTATGGAGCATGCTGGAGAATTTTTGGATTATTTTGGAGAATTTTGAAGTTGAAGACTGAAGAGAGAGGTTGTCAAGAATGAAGAGTGAACTCCTGTCTGAGTTACCTTGTAACAACAAGTGATTTTTGTTGTTTTCCTTGTAGTTTTCCTGGTAGTGAGTTCCCTTGAGTACCTAGTAGTGATATTCCTGGTTACTTGTGCTAGAGAGTCCCTGATAAACTATTGACGTCGTTCATGATTGCATGAATCCTTCTTAATGTTGGGGATTTTAGACCTAGGGTTCATCCAAAGTTTACCAACAAAAACCCCAAAGCATCGACATATAAATCTTCAACCAAGGACAAAGAAGGTCTCACTTGAGATGCAATGAGGATCACATAGACCATCTAGTATTGTGATAGGTATGAAGGATTAAACACACAAACATCCATTCGGGATGGAATTCATGCACTCCATTAACCTCAAATTACTATTGATCATTAAGTAAAACACTACACACATATATCCAAATAACACATGAATGACACACAATAGATCATAATCGTTGCGGCTTTATTATTACTTACATTCCATAACACATAAGTATACATAAAGAAAAATAGATTCAACAACCCCAAAGTTTCATTTCTCCTTTAGGTAATTCCCAAGATTTACAATATGTTGTGATTTGGGCATTCTTACACCTCAGACACATGACAAAATCATACTTATATTCATAAGCATTACAATATTACAAAGGCTCAGAGTGATCTTGACTCACAACAACTCAATTAATCTTTTATGTGAGTGCCTAACTTTATAATCATCTAACTCTATTTATGATGTCACTGCTTCCTTTTATAGCTTTCTTTGCTTGGGAGCTCTGTCTCTTTCTACTCTGCTCCACTCATGCTATTGAAAAATTTATTTGCACAGTTCTGACACTTTCCTATAGTCCACATAGACTTTTGAAATAAGGGAAATATCAACTGCCTCGCTAGCTCATCTTTTGTCAGCTCCATGATCCCTTGTGGTGTTGGCCATAATCATTCGAGAATATTTCCTGACGATTCATTTACTGATTCTAGCGTGCAGTTTCTAGATTTATAGTGCGCATCAAAACTCAGACCAACATGTACTTGGTAGAATTTTAAGCTTGGTGTGCAGTATAAAAAATCGGTCCAATGTGCACTTCTTGTCCTTCTCCGTGCATTTATCTTGGGCACACACAAAAACTAGACTAGGCGCACACACAACTTGGAATGAGCATGCAGAAAAATTGGAATGAGCATGCAGAAAAATTGGAATGAGCACACAAAAAACTTGGAATCAGCGTGTACAACTTCGTTTGTGCGTGCACATGAAATTAACCCAAAAATTTGGGTGCCAATAGGCCCCCACCACCATTACTTGGATCATCCTAGAGCTAATAGATTTATGGAACTACCGTCTCAACAGATGGGATAGTGCTTCTGAGATCCTTCATGAAATATTTAAAGAGGCACTCAAGATCATTAATGTAGCGTTGGAGATCTTGCATGAGATGAACAACAACCTTGACTTCAACTATTGTTACTTGAGAAGTTGTCAAGTAAGTTGTATTGATTTTTTTAATGAGAGGGATAACAACAACATGTACGTCAGAAAGTTGTGTAAAAAAGAACAATGCCTTCTCAGTTGTGAAAGTGATCATCTTAGACATACTATACTACTCATCCCAAGATGCAGTGATCTCCTTCATTTTTGTTGCAATTTCTAGCATCACAGTCGCATGCTCCCTAGAGAGAAAAGAGACTAGATATCTCTTTTGTTGGGTGAATTTTACATTAGTCATGCTAACTTGATCATGGATAGTAGTTAGTTCAAGAGGAGTTTCTAAGTAATCCAATAAAGTAAAGCTATGATTGACCAGTGTGGAAAAATCCTAGGCACAACTTTGACCATCCTAGATGGCTACTTCAGGACGAACAATATTCCTCTGTAGCTCTGTTTCCTTCAACGTTATTTGTTGAATCCATGCATGAAGTTTGATATTTTGAGATTGAAGGACATGAACGTTCTTGGTGACAATGTGTAGTTTCTATAGGGCTAGAAGCTCTTGCTAACCTGTTCCTATTGGTAAACCTAGGAATAAGCCTCATTAATAGTAGTAACCATTTTGGTGTGACTCTCAAGGATGGCCTCATATTGGCCCTGATATTTGATATGTGCAATCACTTTAGCTATGTGTAAGCCCTGTAAATTTTCAAGGGATTCTTTAACTTCATGATGCATGCTGGATTCGAGTTGTAATTGGGATCTTGTAGCGGCATGAATACAAACTTATTGGTCAAATTGAATGCATAGATGGGCCTATTCATAGGCAAGGGCTTGGTGGCATTCCCCCAATTCGTGCATCATAGCAGAGATAAAAGTCTCGATTTTAGAAGTAGGTACATGTGATAGGCCAGGTTCTATTCTGGATGAGGCCAAGGGGATGGCGCCGCGAGGGTTGATGCTCAACATTCTACACGGATTGACTCTAAGAGCATCGATGACTTGGTTTGGTAATGGTGGAGATTTTGATAGGGAGGGAAGAGCCAATTGCTAGTCTAGTGTATCCACCTTCCGTAGCATGTCTCTTTGAAAGAACTATTGTCTAGCCAATTGTGCATGAATTTACTTCTCTAGTTTTGATATTTGATGGCTCTGAGTGGGGAACCCACCTCTATTTTCATTTGGGACATTGTGCATCGGTGTTTTCTATGACCAGGACAAATTTTGGATTGGGCCAAGGGTAGGGTAACCTCTTCTTCAATAAGGGTTGGCTAGGGTGGAGATGAGCGATCTCTGTCCAAGCTAGAGTTAATGTTAATATGAGTGGTGGTCAAAATTTTGGATGCCTACTTTCTCTTTTTGGTTGTTGCAATGTTTGTGTTAGACCATCCTATGCTAGGAATGCATTCAACTAAGTGAGGAGACTCTGTAGCCTTAGGCTCCTCAACTTTGTCATCTACAACAGTCACGACCTTGTGTTGTTCCTAAATGTTTTTTGTCCTTAGCTCAAATTCAGATTGCACCTCCGAGAAGGGAGGATGGTACTTGGTCAACCATTTTTTGACTCACTCTATGATATCCCTTTCCATAATATAGAATGGGAGAACTACTTTCATCTTTCCTATAGCTATGTGGGGAAAGATTACCATGTTATGGAAATTGCATTTAAATTGAATATGGTTCTCATACTTGCTGAATATGTGGGGTGGGATGTGGAGTCTCTCGATAGAAGCATTGATCAGAAGTGTACACCTTTGATGGAAGGATTTAGAAATTATATTATGGGCCTTTGAATTCTTGGAATTCTAGAGCAGCAAGAACTAGGGAGTAAGGAATGAGGGGACACCTTCCATATCAATTTAAAATCCTGGGGGTGGGTGCCAGAGTACCATACCGAATAACATGAGAACCTAGTTGTAGTGAAATTATTTCCACTCATCCTATGTGTTCAGATAGTCGGTGATGAATTATTTGACTAAGTAGGGGGCCTAAGCCATCTGAATCCCATAAACATAGTGCTCTATCATGAGAACAACCCCAATAGTGCATTCAACCTTATGAAATTTGAAAATAAGTTTACCTGGAAGTAATCGTGTGGAAAATCAGATAACTGAATTGCTAATTTCAAGGATTACCACCTAAGAATTTACTTAGTGTGTTCCATATTTAGAAAAACTTCCTCCTGTAGTGCATCTTTTTTCTTGAGACTATTCGTTGGATCTTCTCCAGAAGTAGGAAGGATTGATATCCTGTGCATAATGGCCAGGTCGATAATATAGGGTTGGTCCAACCATAGGTAACCTCCATGCACTCGGGTGAGGAATAACTTGACACATAGCTAAACAACCTGAGCCTGTCCAAAATGTGGACATTTAAGGAGGGAGAGAATTCTATATTTCTTTAGGGGTCATGCCCATTCCTGCATCATCATTTTTTTAGTTCCATATTCTTGTGGAATGAACTTTGTGTATTTTTCAACTTTAATTTCAGGGAATTGATGGGGATCTTGGATGTTATAGTCGACACACTTAAGAGGGAGCACCTTTTCAAATGGACATCCTTCGAATGGGACGACACAAGGTAACATTTTGTTTGGAAGTAGTTTCTCGTTCATGACCTTATCCTTTGGTCGGGAGTGACATTCGCTCGATGATGCCATACTAGAGATGGTGGCAAGGAGGATAGAATACCACAAGAAGGAGATGATACTTAGACCTACTAACATCTTTCTATGAAGGGGGGGTGAAGGAGCCCACTTGGAATATAGAGAATATGCATGGAAGTGGGATGATATGCTCCTTCTTAAGAAAAAAAAAATCATAAATATTTATGGCTGGTCATGCATCCAGAGTTACTATCTCGTATATTACTCTAGTTGGCGAGTAGCATGTCCCATTTTGGCCATTATATTTTTTGCATTGGACTTTGATCAACCTGTGTTTCCTTCATGCCATGATTTTGGAAGGTCTTTGTAATTAATTCCATCTTTATTTCGAATTAGGAAAATTGTCCTCTTGTCAATGGTATTAATGATCCCATAATCCTAAAATTGGATGAAGTTGGAACGATAGAACTATATGTCACATTGGTCATTATTACCAAAAATATGTTGCTACTGAAACATCTTCGAACTAAATGATGACTTAGATGGCACCACATATGCATGTGTTTTAATCTTTGGGGGCGCTGTAGATGTTCTTGTGCACCCTGATGACATTTCAATGATGTCTTAGTTAGAAGTAGAAACCCTTGGCGGGTAGCAATGTTTTCTCATGTGGATGCAACCAATAAGCCGTCACTAGGGAGTAACGGGACTAGGCTTGGTTGGTTCTGGTAAGATCCATTGAATGATTAGTTCTTCTACAGTGATTCCTAGGTCATTTGTTGGCTCAATGGGGTTGTGGAAGAGCCATGTAGGGAACGTCTCCTCATGCAGTATGGAGGGTTGCTTGACCTTCGCAGTGTAAAATACATGAAATGGGGATATTGGGTATCTCTTGGGAAGAACACGTTATACATTCATATACTGGATGTGCGTGCTACACTACCATTTATCTATCCAACTCCTTTCGCAAGGGCAAGTGTATCACCAAATGTCTACTTCTGGTTGAAATATTTCTTGCATGGATGCTTCAACAACTTCCCATTTATGATAAGGTTCCCTATGCACATCCCACTATTGCACAAGAATTCCTACAATCACTTTTTCAAGTGCGTGATCCCTATGATGTTTGGGAATATGATGTATATTTTGATGTTTGGGCAGCATCAGAAAGACATTCTACTAGATTGATAATTAATAATATGATTATTAATTATCAAGCAATATTATTAATGTAATAATATATTTATGATATAAAGTATAAATATATATAATAAATTATAAAGTATAAATATAAAATATATTTATATTATATGTATAATAGTATAAAGTATAAATATATTTATTACCCAAGGGACGCATCTCTTGATGGATGGTCACCATGGTCACCATATGTTCTTTATTTATATTTTTCTCTAAAGAAAAAAGCATAATTTTATATCATTAGTTGTGATCAAAATTACATTTTGTAGATACACTTCCAGAGTGTATTCATATCATCTGTATGTCTATGGATCTGCTTCATAGCTCCTTGAAGTCCTTCCTTTTGTATTTTCTATGATCAAATCCGTTAGGATTTTTACAAAGATTTGCAAAATATTTTGCTACATATAGCTGTCCATTCCAAAAAGTATCCAATGATTTCACATGAAAGTTTGTTGAGGATGTTCCTGAATGTGATCGTTTAGGAACTCTGAAATTTTCCAATAGACCAAGTCCAAGTGTGTGCCTTCTTTCGAAGACCGGTCCACTTCTTCATTTATTTCCCTGTACACATGATGGCAGGTAAAATAATCAAAAACATGTTGTAAAGATTTAATGTCTTCCAAAATGTTTGTAAGTCTGATATTTGTACATCTTTGTATGCCATTAATCCAATTTATCACATTTTTTGAGTCTCCATAAACTGTAATCACTTTACAATTTTGTTCAATTGCAAAGGCCATGAGTAGTTTGAGGCTCATTAGTTATGTGTAGTTGTTTGTTCCTGCTCCCAAGCTAGAAGTCAATGTATAGTAGTGGGAGTCTGAGAGGTGTAAAATCCATCCTCCCCCACATCTATTATTTTGGGGGGCTCCATCAAAAAAACACCAAGGTTTTGTTTTATCAATAATGACCTCCTTAATAAGTCTAGTCTTGTCTCTCCCTTCAGTTGGAAAGTATGAGGAGAGGATTGCCAAGATTTTGAGTGTGGTTTTTTCTGATGCTAGAAAAACCTATTTGAAGATGAATTCATTTCAGGCAAGCCAAACATCCCATAAAATCAGCAAAGGCAACATTTTGTAGGCTTTAAATTCTCTGTTCAACCACCAGTTCTTCCAAGCTTGCTCCAAAGAGTGGCCAATCCAATGAAAGTGTAGCTTCAATATTCTGGACACTTATGTCCACACCTCCTTAATATAGTGTCAGTCTATGAAAAGGTGTTATGTAGTTTATCCTTATGTTTTACACAAAGAACACCTACCGGGGCCAAAAAAATTCCTTTTTTGTAGTATGTCCCATGTTGGTACCTTATTTGTTAACACACTCCACATAAAAAATTTCGATTTTTCCAGACAGTTTATTCTCTAGAATGTTTTCCACCACCAGACTGGTTCAAATTGGGATTTTTCTCGGATTAAAAAGGTATACCATTCCTTTGGAGTGTAGAAACATGAGGCTATTCGGTCCCAGACAAGTTCATCCTCTTGATCCCTTAGTCTTACCTGGTTTTTTTTTAGAACTGCAATGTATCTTTCCAGTTCTGCTGCATATGCAACATCTAGTTTAAGATCAACAGTCGATTTCCACCCTTGTGACCATATGGTTAAAAGATCTGGATCGAAAAGTTTGTCTAAAGTGTCATAGCCTTTTATTCTCAAGAGAAGGGTAAGTTGTTCTGAAAGAAGTTGCTGACCTTCACTACCTGTCTAGGGGTGCGCACCCAACCTCACTCGGTGACCATTTTCTATTTTCCATTCTAGTCCTTCCCTGATAATTGAGAAGGAATTAATAATATCCTTCCAGATGACCGATACTCCTTTCAAAGATTTACGAGCCCGTCTGATCCACGTCTCCACAGAATATGGTTCAATGTATTTTTGAATTACAACTTTTTTCCAAAGATTGGTTGTATTTATTAGTTTCCATCCTCCTTTTTTTGCTAGAGATTTTGTGAAAAAGTGTATGTTTTTTAGTCCCCAACCTCCTAAGGCCTTTGGGATAATAATTATTTTCCAGCGGACCCATGGTGTCACATGTGATTCTTTTTTCCCACTCCAGAGAAATCTGAAGGTGAGTTTCCTAGTTTCCTCCATAATTCCTTTTGGAATCCATGAAAGTGGCATCCAATATACTGAGATAGATTCCAAAACCAACTTGATGAAAAATAATCTGCCTTCCCTAGAAAGCCATCTGTGACTCCAAGATAAGAGTCTTTTTTCCAATTTTTTTAAAAGCCAAGTTCAGCCCTCTTTCCTATAGTCATTTGGTTTTAAAACAAAACCCAAATATTTCAGTCCTTCTTCTAAAGTCTTTTCTGAAAAAGGAAAGTGTTGTCTAAAAAGACCCCTTTCCTCCTCTGTAACAAGTTTTTTTGTGAGGGTGGACTTCCCTTCATTATAATCGTTCCTGTAGCTTTGGAGAAAAGACTTAAGAGGTTTTTCAGAGTCTCAGCCTCCATTATGGATCCCGAATTAAAGATAAGTATATCATCCACAAAAATAAGATGTGTTACTTGAAGGGAGGAGGTGATTTCAATTACTGAAAAGAATCCTATTTGTTTTGCCTCTTGTAGTGCTCTTCTTAGGCCTTCAGCTACTAGGAGAAAAAGTAGTGGAGAGAGTGGGAAGCCTTGTCTTAAACCCCTTTCTGAGAAAAAAAAAAGAGAGGCTGATCCATTTATGAGAACTGAGAAGGAGACTGTAGTAATACAACACATAATACATCTGATAAAGGGAACTAAAAATACCAAGTGTGTTAAAAGGAGACGTAAGTAGAGCCAACTTTCTCTGTCATAGGCTTTGAAGAGGTCAATTTTAAGTATTACACTTCTTAGTTTTCTGGACTTTATGCTATGTAGTGCTTCTTGTGCCACCCTTATCACTTCGTTGATCTGTCTACCTTTCATAAAACTGAACTCTTCACTTGAAATTTTATCAGAGAGGATTATTTTTACTCTTCTTGCTATGACTTTGGACACAATTCTGTAAATACAATTGCAAAGTGAAATTGGCCTGAAATCATCCAATGTATCAGGGTTGTCCTTTTTTGGGATCAAGGCTATAAAAGTGGAGTTAAGTCTTAGTGGCATATGTCCTGTTAGTCTGATCTCTTCTACCAAACTTAGAATATTCTGTCCTAGGAGATCAAAGAAGCCCAGAAAAAATTCAATGGTCCATCCATCTGCCCATCGAATTTTGTCTTTTTGGAAGCTTCTCATCATTTATTTTGACTCTTATGTTCTAACTTCATCGATTAACATTATGTTATCCTCCTCATTGGCAAAAATAGGGAAGTATTGGGTCATACAGACCACTTCTTCTATAGTAGCCTTTTTTTCTTCTCTGAAAATCTCTTGGAATTACTTTTTCCCTATTCTTGACATTCCCTAAAAAGTATTTTCCTAGTTTCCATCTTGGTCCTTTAGGTGCCAAATGGTGTTAGAACACTTTCTACCTTTTGCATAAGATGGAAAGAATTTTGTGTTCTCATCTCCAATTTTCATCCAGATAGCTCTACTCTTTAATCTCCACATTTCTTCATTTTCCTTGATTAACTTGTTTCTCCTTTCTTCCAATCTGAGTAGAGTCTTCTTGGCTTCTAATGTTGAAAAATCACCCCCCTCTTCCTCCAACAAAAGATTTAGTTGAATGTCCAAATTTTTGAGTTCCAAGTCTTCTGTTTGTCGTTTTTGGAAAGCCAATATCTTTGTTTTTTCTTTGATTCTTTGAAGGTTTTTAACAAAATGAGAAGCAACTGAGCAATTGATTTCTTGTGAAAAGGGGGACCATTTTTCTCTTACCAATCTTGTAAAGGAATCATCGGTTAACCAGGTCCTATTGAATTTGAAGGGGCTTGGTGGCTTGCTCGACCCTTTTCTTAGTTCTAGAAAGATCAGAGAGTGGTCTAAGATGCCTTCATAACCAATCCACTACTTCAGATGAATAGGATTTTCCAATAGAGTATCTATTATTAGGAAATGATCCAACCTTTTGGCTACACTTAATTCCCCCACTCTGTTATTTCTCCAGGTTGTTTTGAGTTTTACAGGTTCAATGTCCAATAAGTTGCACTCAACCAATTTTTGTGTGAAATAACCAGTCAATGGATCTTCTCTCACATGTGTTCCCCAAACTTTTGAAAAACCCAGGGAAAAGTTTAAATCCCCTCCAATTAAAACTTGTTGGTCTTTCAAGAAGGACTTTGTGAAGATATTGTCCCAGTAGGGGCCTCTATTCTGGCAGGGGCCATAGACATTGACGATGTTAATAAAATATTCCAACTCTGTTGAAAGGATTGTAATACCAAGACCTGACTCAAAACCCCAAGAATTTATGACTTGTATGGAGTGGGTATTCCACCCAATTTCCAGACCTCTAGATCTTCCTATTGTGCTCAGGGTTTCAAAGTTCCATCATGGGAGTAAGGAGATTAGTCTGGATTTTACTTCCTCTCCTTCCCCCATTGTTTCTTGTAAGAGAAGTATATCTGGGTGTTTTGAATCAATCACCCTCTGTAGGGTGGGTATTTTGAGGGGGGCAACCAATCCCCTATAGTTAAATGATAAACATTTCATCAGGGTCCCTTTCCAAGGGATCGCCTTTCTCTAAGTGCCCGTTCAATAGAGAGTTTTTTCCCAGCCAAGAGATCACTCTTGGATATTTTTCTGTGCCTTTGAGATAAAATATTTTCTCCCTTGCCCACTTTTTCCCATGGTTATCTTCTCCATGGCTAAACCCCTCAAGGGGCCTTTATTCTGTGACCTTAGAAAATATCGCCCTATAGAGGTGGCTGAGGAGGAAGAGGAAGAGTCCTCTTCTATAGAACATAGATGACTTGTTCTTGGGAGGGCATATGCAACAGTCTCAAGGGGGGATGAAGACTGTGTGGTGAGCATGGGAGGAAGGATGGTGTGGGTCGGGAGAGCCAAGAAAGAAAAAGTCCTCAACCACTCATTTCCATTTAAATTTAAATTTTTTATTAAAACAGTAATAGGGGGAGAGGAGTTTGAGGAGGTACCCAGGATCACAAGGGGTGCCAGTCCCTATCCGGTCTTGGAGGGGTACAAAGATTCTTCTCCTTTATTAGAAGCAAGTCCTGAGCTGAGTGTGGGAGCATGGCGATCCAATATTGTGTTGGTTGTGGAGCCTGATTATCTTCCTGATTTAGAGGTCCTTGCTTTCAGCCGTGTTTATACCCCATGAAGTATTTACACCCCAGAGGTATGTACACTCTTCCACGCGGGGGAGTGCAGAGGGGGGGTACCCCCTCTGCGGGGTCCGAGGGGTCTGGGGCCAAACTATATGAAAAACCCTCAGCGTCGAATAAGGTATTTCTAATGAAGAGATTATTTAATATGAAGATGTCAGAAGGTGGGTCTGTTGCAGATCATTTAAATGAATTTAAT
>JZKD02S0066751.1:1609896-1626560 GCA_000966675.3 Picea glauca | reverse complement strand
AGGGTGCGAGAATATTTTTACACAAGGAAATGGACAAGTTCTCGATCCTTCTAGAAGGGAATCTTCTAGAAGGATGAGTTGGTATTCGAATGGTTGTTCAGAAGCTGGCATTCCATATTTATTGGGACCATTCTTATCCTAGAAACTAACCTATTCTCTCCTATAAATTGATGAGAATACTCATGGAAGAGGTTAGAAGTTGGCTAGCTAGAGAAAGCTATTGAGAATTGGTGCATTATTGTATGGAGAATTGATGTTGCAGCAGATAGAGACCAAGGTCATCACAAGTAGTGGAAGTTCTTCATGCATGAGGAGCAAGTGTGTGTGTCAAAGCTAGAAGCCGTTGAAAGGAGATCTACGACATCAAGGCTCAGGTTGTATATTTNTCTTTCAGTTAATATAATACATGAATATGTCCCTTTCCCATAATGATGATGTCATCTTATTACATGATTCCTTGATCACATGTATAGACTAGGGTTTTGAATATATTAATGTCTTTGCTGTGATTGGTTTGTGTTGTGGTGATTGGATGACACAAGAGCATTGGAGAAGAGCAAGGAACAACATAGATTAAAGGAGATATTTCACAAGGTATGAACTTCATCCTTTTCTCTTAGTCCATTCAACACTTTAGATCTAGGGAAAGAGTAGTATTCTGTCACGTTTTGTTCTAGATCCAGGTGGATCTGGGGAGATTGGTCTGTGTCTGCACTCACGAATTTATCCTTAAATAGAGAGAAGTGCAGAGTTATAGGTTAGATAATGAGAAGATTATGAAATCCTAGGAAGAGATACTTCAGAGTCTAAATATGCTACAGAGGAAAGATAATAAAGAATTTGGAATAAATAAAGCAACTAGTGATAGAAAAGTGACAACATCTATATCCCATAGCAAAAGGGATGAGCATGGGAATGAAAGGAAATCAAGGAGTTTGAGAAGGTGCAATCATTCACCAGGGAAATACACTAGAATATCTTGTGCAAGTTGAGGGCCATAGATCATCCTAAGTGTGTCTCCTATCAAGAGCCATATGAGAAGGCTCAAGGCTCACATCTTGCAAGGTGAACTCAGGAAAATCAAGCCACCAAATTTCAATGAGCATCATAGGAAAAAAGAAGAGGTCAGGGCTTGGCTATTGGAAATGAATAAATATTTCCAAGTGAATGACTATCCCTCAAGGGTAGAAACAAGAATTTCAACCTACCAGTTGCAAGGAAAGGAAACCATGTGGTGGGATCATCTTAAGAAAGGCAAACACTTCGATGAGAGGAAGGTCTCATGGAGGCAGTTCAAGGGATATTTCCAAGGGAAATATTTGTCAGAGAATTACTATGAAAGAAATATGAAAGAGTTATTTGAACTCAAATTTGGAAGCATGATAATGGATGAATATGAGAAGAGGTTCTTTGAGCTATTGAAGTATGTTGGCTTCATCAAGGATGAAGGGGTCAAAATACAAAGGTTTCTAAGAGGGTTACCTTTATTCTATAGTGACAATATACACTATGATAACCTTGAGACTTTGGAGGAGGCCATAAGGAGAGAAAGACATATTTATGAGAAGAGAAGAGGGAGGCTAGCCTTCGAAAGATCTTGGAATGACAAGATGAAAGGAAAGAGTGATCAACGAAAGAAATTTTTTAAGCTTCCCTTTTCCAAGAACAAATCACAAGAAAATCAACAAGGACACTCAACCCAAAATGAGCCCAGGATGGAAGATTCATTTGGGAAAATGCCGAGGTAGTAGCTTGTATAATATTGGGGATGTGAGGGAAATCACTTATATAGGGACTCCCCTCACAAAGGAGAGATAATTAGGATTTTCCACAACATTCAAGAGGCTGAAACAGTGGAATAAATGGGGGGGAGCATGCCAAGGAATTATGTAGTCTTGGACAACAAGAAATAAGAATATCAATCCCCTATGATTGAAGTGGAAGGTAAGATTGATAACCAACCCATATCAATTTTAATTGATTCTAAAGCTATCCATAGTTTAATAAACTATAGCATTGTTGAAATATTTCACTTACAAAGGAGTAAGCATGAGAAATATTAGTTAGTTGAATTGTCCATAGGGGCTAAGAGGAAAATCAACGAGTTGGTTAAATATTTCCTAATAGACATGAATGAACTCAACACAAAGGTAGATGTGAATACCATACCATTGGGTTCATATGAATGTCTAATTGGAATGGATTGGTTGGAGAAACACCATGTTGTCCTAGATTGTTACAACAATAAAATCACTTATCTCGATGAGGAAGGACAACAAGGAAAGATTCAAGGAATTATGAGAGTTGTAGTTGTTAGAGAAATTTCATCCATGTAGCTGAAAAAGAGTTTCAAGAAGGGATGTCAAATTTTTTCCTCCCATATGGAAGAGGAAGCCAAAGATAAAGTGGAAAGTATTGAAGACCATCCATTCTCGAGGGATTTTGAATATGGTTTTTGGGAAATCCTAAGATTACCACCAAAGAGAGACATTTATTTCTCTATTGATTTGGTTCCAAGAGCTTCCCCAGTGTCCAAGACACCTTACATAATGAGCACACTAGAATTGAAAGAGTTTCATATGTAGCTTGAAGAGATATTAAAGAAAGGGTATATACGCTCAAGTGTGTCACCTTTGGGATCCCTAATTCTTTTTGTGAAAAAGAAAGATGGAACCTTAAAGTCGTGTATTGATTTCAGAGAGATGAATAAGGTCACCACAAAGAAAAAATGTCCTTTTCCAAGGATTGATGATCTATTTGATCAACTAAAAGGTGCAAAAATATTTTCCAAAATTGACTTTAGGTCAGGTTACCATCAAGTCATGATAAAGGAAGAAGATATCAACAAGACACCATTCAAAACAAGATATGGGCATTATGAATTTACGGTAGTTCCATTTGGGCTACCACATTCCCCAGTTGATTTCATGTTCCTGATGAATGGAGTGTTCAGAGAATGCACGGACAAGTTTGTGATTGTGTTCCTAGATGATATACTCATCTACTAAAATATATAATAGGAACATGAGAAACATTTAAGAATGGTGTTGCAAGTTTTAAGAGAGCATAAATTGTATGCCAAACTAAGTAAGTGCATCTTTTATCAAAGGAATATTCACTAATCGGGACATATTATTTTATCATATGGGATAGAAGTGGATCCCAATAATATAGAGGCCATTTTAGGATGGCCAATACCAAGAAATGTGATAGAGGTCAGATCATTTATGGGTCTTTCTAGTTATTACCAAAGATTCATAAAAGGATTTTCCAAGATTGGAATACAAATCACTTCTTTGCAAAATAAGGGAGTGAAATTTTAATGGAATTTTGAGTGTGAAGAGAGCTTTCAATAGATGAAAGACACTTTGAAAATTGTGCCATTCTTGAAGATTACATATCCAGATGAAGATTTTGTGGCATGCACTCATGTGTGCAAGGAAGGGATTGGTGGAGTCCTCACTCAAAATGATCATGTGGTGTACTGTGAGTCCGAAAAATTAAAGGAGAATGAGGAGTTATGCTACAGATGACTTGGAATTAGAAACAATTGTGCATGCACTAAAAAGGAAAGACTACTATGGTTTGAAACATTTGTTTGGCCAACCAACATTGAATTATATAGAAACTAGATGGATTGAATTTCTTAGTGAATATGAATTTGAAAGTAAACATATCAAAGGAAAAGAAAACCAAGTGGATGATGCACTCAGTATAAGAGCACATGAGATGCATGCTAGAACCATTATCACATATATATTTGATTTAAAATATAAAATTATTGAAGCAACAATTTTAGATCAACAATATTTACAGATAAAAGAAACATTACGACAAGACAATTTACAATAGAAATTTACAAATTATGAGCTAAAAGATGATGGAATCCTCATGTCTAGAAGGAAAATATATGTGCCAAATTTGGGAGAGATGAAAAATATAGTGCTGGGGGGAATGCACAATGTGCCATATGTTGGGCACCCAGGATGTTAGAAAATAATTGCAGTTGTACAATGTCAATAATTTTGGCTAGGAATGAAGAAATAAGTGGATAATTACATAGCAAGGTGTCTAGAGTGATAGAAGGTGAATACAAAACATATAAATCTAGCTGGGTTATTACATCCATTTCATGTTCCTGAGTGGAAACGAGAAGTGGTTACCATTTATTTTACTACTAATCTTCCCATAACAATGAAGTAACATGATTCCATTATCGTGGTAGTGGAAAACTTGATAGAGGATACACATTTTATTTCAGTGAAGACCACACACAAGAAAATAACATTGCAGAGATCTACATGAAATAAGTTTCTAAGATACATGGGGTGCCTAAGGAAATAGTTTTAGACAAATATCCAAAATCCACATCCAATTTTTGGAAAGGGTTGTGTTGAGGGGTCAAAATTCCCTTAAACTAAACAATATGAATCATGCCCAGAGACAAGGTCCAATTAGACTCTTCCCTGTTTTGGGTAGTGTGATTCTCCGGATTGATAGTCTGACAAGTTTCGATGGGATTTACTATGTTATAGGGTATATATCTATAGACTATTTTATGTTTCTTTATTAACTTATTTATTAGCTTGTTTATTAAGTATTCAACAACTGAATTCTTAAGAAAGTTGGGTTTAGGCTAACCTTTTACCAACAAGATGTAAATGACACCTCTCTTCAATCAATATCAAACAACAATATTCTATTATTTATCAAGAAACAAATATCATCAAGGAAAGGGAACACATATGTAGAAAATGACAGATAACTCCAAATAATTCTAGTCATTATACAACACAACCTTACAACACCATTGTATTCATGCCAATGTATATTTAGTAATTGCAATGATTCAATATAAATTAAACACAATTATTTTCTTACTAAATTGTTTGTAGTAGAAAACAATAAAGCAAAGCAATCCACAAATTATGCTAATCCACAAGCTTTGGAAAAAATCGTCTTCAACTCTACATAAGCTTCTAAAGTAAACTTCAAAATAATTATTTGTCTCATTCTTTCACTATTACAAAAACCATTGACCTACAAGAATGAGGTCAACCACTTTATTTATATGAAAATTCCATGCAAAAAACAACAACCATGTTTTCTTAACAAAAGAAAAAAAAAGATAAGGTAGACCAAGTCTATTAAGGAACTATCAATCAACTTTAGTTATCTCATAGGGTTTGCCTTGTCATATTCGGACCATTGGGAAAAAATATCTTCACAAGTATTTAGATATGGAAATCTATGTTGATCCATCGACATGGTGAGATTATCTTTCATTTCCATTACCTGGTCTTTGAATCGGTCTATCTCATAGCCTATATGTCATAGGACCCACACTATCCCTATTGGTCCATCGACGAATCTTTTAACTAGTCTCATTTCAAGGTTTCGTATCTTCCGAACCTTAGCTTCAAAATTTGCATCAAACTCCCTAAATCATCAAACTATGATACGTAAGTTGAAGAAATCATCAGGAGTACCAAATTCAATTAGTTTAAGGTTGCTCATCCTCTAGTTTATGATGTGCCAATTCTTGAGGCACTCCTCCCATCGTTCCAACATTTTATGTTGTGGTTCTATTACCAATTGTACCCAATACTCTGCTGCTATCCTGAACCTGATGAGGCTCTCATTTGCAAACATATTTATGTTGTTTTCTTCTTCACCTCATACTTTATGGATTTCTCTTATATACTCAATTTGTTCCAGCACATGATGAGCTTTCTACAAACACTTTGTCATTTCTTCATATTCTATAAGGCCCAAAAAAGTCTCCTCTTGGTAGATCACAATCTTGGTCATAAAAATCTCCCTATCCGATTTGAACTAACTATAAATCTCCCTGAATTCAATTCTCATGAATCTAACCACCTGGGTGGTGTCCTGGAAGTATTCTACCTATTGTCTAAGATGCAATAAATATGCTCTCATGAAGTCATCTTCTCATTCATATTCTCTTTCTCGGTCTATAGTGGCATTGGATATAGCCGTAACTACCCCTAAAAACTCACTTACCCTTGATTTTCCACCATCCAACAAGGTTTATTTTGTGGTGATCATCACCGCTCTGTCCAAAGTAAGTCTCCTCTTTTTCCCAGTCCTCTTCACAATAAATTGTCTTTTTTTGTCATAAGCGATGGCCTGAACATCGACAACCTCATCCACAGGCTCCGAGATAGGTTGGTCACCCCATGAGAGGGAATTTCCTAAGCTACTTGGTATATGAAAATGTTCAAGCCTTGTTTCCTTACCTCTGCTACTTCCTAGTCCCCAGTGACATTTTTTTTTCATCTTGTCCTTGTGATACTTGAGACTATCCAAGGGCTCCTATTCAGCCCATCCCTGTCCCAATGGGTGAGTCTCTAATTTGTTTTATGTTCAAGGCATTTTCTGTGTCCCTTATTTTTGTGTTTCCTGCTGAAATCGTTGACCCCAAGAGTGAAAAATGCGTTGAATATTATATTGTGATTTTCTAGAGCTTCTCTCTATAGTCCAATTCTTCATATTCTTCTCCTCTATTAATGTCACTTCCTGATAAATTCTCATTTCCTCCAACGACAGTTTTCCTTTGGTCCTGTAGCCACAAATTTTGGTCTAGGGAGGTGTGATATCCTTCTGTTGCATTCAAATTTTCTTATGTGTTCAAAGTTTGAGGTACTTGGGACAACTATGTATCTTCCACCTCTTCCACAAACTAATTTGTAACACCAACAATATTATTTTCTTCCTTGATGTCATTATCATATATCGTAATCAAATTAGCAATGACATGAGATACTTTCCCTAGGATAGCCGAATTTTTTGATGTTACAGTCACTGGCTCCTTTTATGGTTCTTCTGTCAGCGTTTTCTCCAAATTATGTTGTACATTGTACTCCTCTATTGAATTATTTCTAGGAGTTTCTAGTTCCCCTTGTTCCTCGAGTGTGACTGGAGTTATTACCATAGACATTAATTCTTGCACTATGCTAGTTTCCCTTTGCAATTGAATCATTCTCTCATCTTCTTCTAAGAGTATTTGTGCCCCCTACCTATCCATTGTATGCTATATTTCTTCTTGTTGATCTTCTGCCATTTCCTCAACCATTTTCTATAGAAAGTCTAATTGTTCATTCCTAGGCAGGGCCATGAATCTAACTAGGACTGATTTTTCTTTTATCTGCAAAACTTCATCCTAGCTTAAGGCATTATCTGTGAATATTTCATCCTCAAAATGGTAACATCCCCAGACCCCTTTTGGGCAATGCCACATCAAAATTTTGAATTCTGATACATATAAAATTTCGATAATAGAAATAAACACCTTATGCACAATAAGAAACATGTAATTATAATTACAGTAGAATGAAATTAACATAATTACAGATATTATACAACATAATAATACTCATTAAATGGACACATATCTTTTGTGATGAAAACACCAACTGCGTGTAGACCTTCCACATTCCTCCCATCCATAGACCACATTGCTTATAATCTCAGCAATGGGTCACCCCCGAGTTAAGGCTAAACTCTACTCAGGAAAAGGAAGTCCTAATCTAGTCTAAGGTCTATCAATCATCAACAATTCTCAGATTCAGGTGCCAAATCTAGCAGGAAACCTATAGTCCCTCATCCCCCACATGCTTGTCCCACCCCAGGAATTGTGCTCCTTCTCTGCTTAACATTCCTTGGACTTCCCCACTTCCCTTCCGAGGCTTCAAAAATAGGTCGAACAGGGAGTTTCAAAGACTTGTAGCTATAGTTAGGCACATTGGGAATTAATTCCCAACAATTCTCTCACCTGGAGAGAATGCTCATGGGACTGACAATTTGCTTCTTCGACCACTCGCATGACAACCCTATTCTTCGACCATGGGCCTGAAAACACTCCTCTTCAAGTCACCAACTAGAAACAACTCCCACGTACCAATATGGTTGCAGAGTCCACATCCCTGGTATGGATGATGAATCCATGATGAATGAATGATTGAATCTAGAATAAATGATGGGTAAATGTACTAAATCCCCCAAATATATATGCATGATCCCTTGATGACACATGGAACTCAAGGAACCCCCTTGTCCCCACTTTAGAAACTTAGAATATATTCAAATCCATAACTTTAACTTTAAGGAATATTAATATAATATTCCATTGGGCTTAAGCCCCCATAGCTTAGACCTTTCCTAGACTCTTATCCCCCCTTTCCCTTTCTAATGGAGTTTATCCCCCCATATCTCTTGTTGGTTCAGTCTGCAACAGTGGTGTAATTTTATTAATATATGAGTATGATTACAAATTACAATATAGGCATGCTGGTCATTTAACAATCTAGGATCTCCAACCTAATAATTACATAGGCACTCTGGCCTATAATATCCTGGCTCACCAGCCTATAAAACATATGTACAATTACACTGGGACTAACCTAGGGTATTACATTCCCCTCCCCCTTATTTATGCACTATCCTTAGTGAATTATAGACATGTACATTAAAAATTATTCAAAAAGCACCATGCATTTGTTATTGAAGCTTTTTATCCTTCCGGTGTTCTTCTTTTCAAGCACTAGATTCATGTCTTCATACTTCAACTGAAATTATAGTCTCTATTCAACAAATATGCCTTCGGAAATAAATCAATCCACTATAGCATTATTGAGCTGCTTCTTCCTTGTTTCACTCACTCTTCTAGGCTCATGCATCCTTTCATTGCTACACAACCCTTCAATGATCCATCTTGCCAAGGATTTCACACACAAGGAGAGAACTAGATCGTTACGAGAACCCACCAAGGTTCTACATGTATATTTATTCAATGTCTCCATCAATAGTTTTTATTCCTTGGTGTTATATCCTAGGCCTGCACCTCCTACTTCTATTCCTCAAAACCAGCCTTTTCATCTGTCAACCTAGCTCTTAGTTAGTTTTTTTGCTTCACTATGTTTTAATTCATTTGATTTTATGTCCTCCCCTTATTTTCTTTATGATTAATTGTTTGATATTTATAAGGTCAAGTTGAGTCTTGATTCGAATTGGATAAGTGCTATCACCATGGTTATATTACTGTTCGATCACAAGAAGAATAACTCAGGCCTATAACTGCAAAAATGTATTGATTGCAAGAATGTCCCCATTCTTGCAATTAGAAGACATGCGCTATATTATGATTTTTAAAAGAAATATTCAAAAGTTTGAATAAAAGTGCATTGGCACCCAAATCACACTCACATGTTCTGGGTACCCTTGATATCATGCACATTTTTTCCTTGTGCAATTATCATTGCAGGTTTTGTGATAGATCATGCCTGTTGTGTTTTGAGAAATTATCATTGTAGGTTTTGTGCAATTATTATTTTAGGTTGTGAGTGAACTCGAAACAATGCATCCCCTCAACCATTATTCTCAAAAGAGGCAGCTAAGCCACAATGGTATCACCCTAATAACGATGGAAGTTAAACATGGCAGATCCAACATGGCTTGAATTGTTCGAAGCTATACTAGATATCAAGGATATTTTTATTAGGGGAAAATGGTTCGAATTCATATGTGTCTGCAGTGGACATCACACAATAATTTCCCTAATCTTCACACATAAATTTGACGGGTTCCAGAATAAGACCAGGGACATAACCATTCACATAATAGAGAACTTCATCGTTGTAGCATGCACTCTTCCTATCAGTGGTTAGAGGTGGTTTAAAAAGAGGAAATTACCAGCCAAAGTCTACAATCAATTTCTGGTGGCAGAACATCAAAACCCCAATTGGAGCTAGGGCATCCCAATCCTTTGGCTGAAAGAAGATTGGAGGGGCATTCTATATGCAATTCAAAGATATATCATGGGAGAAGGTAGGTTTTCAATTTTCCATTGTTATCACATGACATTCCTCATGCATTTAAACGATGACAAAGAAATGAACCTCCCCTTCTACTTGCTTAAAAGTTTAACCAATATTTCCAAGAGAATCCAGAATTACCCAGAATCTGCTCGCAAAAGCCTCTATCATCATGGGTTTATAAAAATATTGGTTATTTTTTCTCTCAACAAAATGGACATGCCTTGGAAATATTTAGTAGTGTATTTAGATTTATAGAAAGAACAGGAAATTAATCAACAACTAGAAGAAAAATAGGTTGAGGTTTCCCAGAGAGTTAGGTTTTCTCCTGAACCTGGGAGTTCATCCAAAGCCACATAGTGATCCAAAGAGAATACCTTACCTAAAAAAGGGAGGACCCGATCAGATAAATAAATATCCATTACTCCACAAAAGGAGGAAATTCCTCAAAGAAAATTGAGGCCCTCTACATTGAAACAGAGGGAAAGAGAAAGTGGTAAGGTCTATGTTAGAAATTATATCAGAAAGGGAGAAAAATAGACCAGCCCAACAATCCAATCTTCTCCTAAAAATCTTGAGGATAAACCTATGCCCATTTCTATGTAGGTAGACAAAACTCTCAAATTGAAAACAAGCAGTCAGAGGAGGAATAAGAAGGTTAGTCCTGATATTGTTGCAGCTAAATTTGTGTCATTAGACACCCATATTAAAGAGCCCCTTGTGGAAAACAAAGTAAAAAGAGAAAGGGGATCCAGGTCCCAGAAATTCCAAGAAAACCCAATTAAAAGACTAGGATAACCAACCAGTTGAGGTTGAAATCCAAAGCCATGTTTGATCCATCCCTCAAAGATCAAAATCCCATAGAGATTGAAGATCAGGATACTAATGAAGACCTATATGAATTCTCCAACATGGAGGATATGGACATACACACCTTGAAGTGGATGATAGGGGACAAGATCAGAAAGAAATGTAGCAAGGGGGAGACCTCAGGTGTCAAATCGGTTGCTGTGAAAATAGAGTACATTGTTGATCCACAACCAAAGCAAGACTTGGTGGACACTGGTCCAGACCCTAAGCAGTATTTTGAAGACACAAGTCCAGAAACAAAGAAGGTTTTAGATGATATCAAACCAGAGATCAAGGGGAAAATGATAATGGTGCATAAACCTATGAAACCACAGATGAAAAAATTGACAAAAGTCCCAAGTATGAGATGATACCAAGTAAAGCTAATCTCTCCATTGATCTCAATAGGCATGTTTTCGAGGAAGATCATGGAATAAAAAATGGGAGAAAAGTAAAGGTAGAAATCAAGAATAAAATTGAATATGACAAGGACATGGATGACAGTAATCAATAGGTGCAAGATCTCAAGCAACATAATGATAACATGAGGCAACAGATCCAAGATCTACAACAACAAAACCAGGATCTTAAGCTACAACACTAGAAAACTTGCATGTTCCTGAAGGAAATTATCTGAATGTCTACTATTGTAAAAAAGAAAGAGAATTCAAAGCGTGTGCAAGCTTGGTCTACCATTATGCAAGGTTTTTCTCTAGTTATTGGTGTGCATGGGAATCAATGTAAAGTCAATAGTAAGTTACAACTTATGAAAACTCTTTTTATGCATCTCTTTCACTTTAGTTATCAACAATAACTCCAATTACAGTGATAGAATATTTTTGGTTTAGTTAGATATTTTACTGCTAGTTGTAATAAATTTCCTTATTTAATAAGAAAAATGTTTTGATGAAGGTCGAGGTGATGGGGATTTATCCCTATGAACTAACACTTGAACTCAAATTCTCTCATTTTAAAGAAGTGTTCACAACTTGTAGTTGTTGGTTGTGGAGCTTGATTATCTTCTTGATTCAGAGGTCTTTGTTTTCAACCGTGTTTATACCCCATGAATATTGTACAACTTAGAAAAATGTACACCCCTCCACATGGGGGGGGGGATTTCCCCCCCTATCGGGTCCAGGGGCTAGTGAGGGTTTGGGGGTGAAGCCCCTAAAGGAAAAAATTCCCTGTAAAATATTTTAATTTTGTAGTCAATCTGGACCGTTCGTTATAAGGTCACGGATTTGACGGTAGAAGTTATTATAGGGTTTGTTTCCATAGAAGGAAACCCTATTTTATGAGGGAATTGTATTGCGGCTATGTAGGTGTGTGATTATTGTATTATGAGAGAGGATATTGTGAGATAAATAAGAGGAAGTTAAAGTGGGTGTGTTGTAGGTTGTATCCCTTCATTTTGTTGGATAATAAAAAGGAAGGACCTTGAAATTTCTCTGGTGGACATAGCCCACACTGGGTGAACCACGTATATCTGTGTCTCCATTATATTGTGTATATTCTGTGTTTTATTTCCTCATTTGTCTTATTTTGTTTCTCTGAGATATTTTTTTTATACCAATTGGTATTAGAGTGAAAGGTAACACATGGGAGAAGAGGGTTCCTAGTTCAAGTGGGAGCAATGGTAGAAGATGGAAATTTTATGGTCGAGAAATTTAATGGCCAAAACTACCAGTTATGGAAGATGTAGATAGAAGATTATTTATATTAGAAGGATCTATTCCTACCATTGGGTGGAATAGAAAAGAAGTTGATGACCATGAAGGATGAAAAATGGGAGGTTCTTGACAGATAGGCACTAGGAACGATACGGCTAATCGTGACAGTGTCGGTGACTTTCAATATTTCAAAAGAAAAGACAATGAAGGAGATGATGGATGCATTGACTAAACTGTATGAAAAAACCTTGGCATCCAATAAGGTATTTCTAATGAAGATATTATTTAATATGAAGATGTCAGAAGGTGGGTCTATTGCAGATCATTTAAATGAATTTAATACAGTTACTAATCAACTAAGTTATGTAAAAGTGGACTTTGATGATGAGGCCAGGGATCTTCTAATCTTTTGCTCATTTCCAGAAATATGGAATGGCTTGGTCATGGCTATAAGTAACTATGTCTCTGGTTCAAACACTCTAAAATTTTATGATGTTGTTGGTGTTATCCTTAGCGAGGAAATGCGACAGAAAAGAATAGGTGAGACATCATGTAATGCATTGATTGTGGAGAACAAGGGAAGAAAAAATCATAGAGGAAAGGGCTCAGGGAACAATGGGAATTCTAGGAAGGGTAGATGCAAATCCAGACTAGAAAAGATAGAGTGTTGGAATTGTTGGAAGAAAGACTACAGAGCTCTAAAGAAACAAAGAGATGGACAACAAGAGAAAAAACAAGAAACAAATGTAATGGGTGATGTGTTACAAGATGCATTGTTTCTTTTTGTAGATAATATTTTTGAGTCTTGGGTAGTAGAGCCAGGGGCTTCATTTCATGCCACATCACATAGAAAACATTTTCTAGATTATGTTCAAGGTGATTTTGGACAGGTTCATTTGGGTTATGATGCACCATGCAAAATTGTTGGAATGGGAAAGACACAAATAAAGAAAAATAATGGAAACCAATGGTTGTTGAAAGAGGTAAGACATGTTCCAGATCTAAGGAAAAATTTAATTTCAACTGGGAAGTTGGCAAGTGAAGGTTGTATATCTATATTTGCAGATAAGGCATGGAAGTTCACCAAAGGATCACTAGTGATAGAAAAAGGAGAGAAGGTAGGTACATTGTATTTATCTACTGGTAATACCAACTCTTCTATATCTTTAGCTTCTACAGGAGTGGATACAACATTGTGGAATCATAGGATTGGACACATGAGTGATAAGGGGATGTTGATACTTCACAAAAAAAAATTGTTTCCAGATATTAAACAAATTGATTTGTATTTTTGTGAGAACTGTGTTTATGAAAAACATAAGAGAGTTAGATTTCTCATAGTTGGAAAAGAAAATAAGAGTGAAAGGTTAGAGCTTGTGCATAAATATGTATGGGGACCAACTCAGGTATCATCTCTTGGTGGCTCTCATTATTATGTTAATTTTATTGATGATGTAAATATAAAAACTTGGGTTTATTTCATTCGACAAAAATATGATGTTTTTGATACTTTTAAGAAATGGAAATCTTTGGTTGAGAATGATACAAGAAAAAGGTTAAGTGTCTCAGATCAAATAATGTAGGTGAATACTACAACAAGGCATTTGATTATTATTGTTCATACCATGGAATTCTTAGAGAAAAGACAGTGCTAGGAACACCACAAGAAAATGGTGTGTCAGAAAGGATGAACAGGACCATCATGGAGCATGCAAGGAGTATGAGATTGCATGCAGGGTTGCTCTTAGAGTTTTGGGAAGATGTTGTAGATACTATTGTTTACTTGATAAACATAGGATCAAGTTCTTTGTATGGTGGCATTCCAAAGGAGGCATGGACATGTAAAAAGGTAAACTATTCATTTCTGAATAATTTTGGTTGTGAAGAATTTGTCCATATTGATAAATAAAATAGAACAAATCTTGAAGAAAAATCCAAGAAGTGTAACTTTATTGGATATGGTGTTAATGATTTTGGTTATCGCTTATGGGATTATGAAAATCACAAAATCATTAGGAGTAGGGATGTCATATTCAATGAGAAGGTCATGTATAAAGATCAGTCGTGGAGAAGGAAACATGAAGAAGAAAAAACATAATACACAATGCTTGATGAGATCACTGAAAAAGAAATTCGAAAGGTACCAGAAAATCAAAATTTACAACAATAGGAGAACATGTAACTCAAACTCCTATAAGTGTTGTTAGAATATATACTAGGTTAAGTAGACCCCTTGAACGATACTCTCCTTCATTGTACTATTTATTGTTGAATGATTCTGGTGAGCCAGGAAGTTATGAAGAGGCAATGAAGGTAGACACTAAAGGGAAGTGGGAGAGGGGCATGAAAGAGGAAATGGATTCCTTGGTAAATAACCAGACTTGGGACTTGGTTCAGTTTCCTGCAGGAAAAAGAGAATTGCAAAATAAATGGGTTTACAGGTTGAAGGAAGAATATGGAGGCAAAAAGAGGTACAAGGTTAGACTTGTTGTAAAGGGGTTTGCACAAAAAAAAGGTATAGATTTTGATGAAATGTTTTCTCTTGTTGTTAAAATGACTTCAATTGGGACTATTTTAATTCTTGTGGCAGTAGAGATTTTCATATTGAACAGTTAGATGCAAAAACAAATCTTCTCCATGGGGATTGGATGAAGAGATTTATATGCTGCAACAGTCACAAGGGTATGAGGTCAAAGGGAAGGAAAATTTGGTATGCAGATTGAAGAAGAGCTTGTATGGCCTAAATAAATCTCCAAGGCAATGATATTTGAAGTTTGACAGGTTTATGACGTAACAAGGTTATAGTAGATGTCATTTTAATCACTCTGTTTATTTTAAAAGCCTAGAAAATGGAAGCTATATTATCTTGATATTGTATGTAGATGACATGCTTGTTGCAGTGTCTAATATGAAGGATATAAATGTGCTCAAGAATAAATTATCTAATTCATATACGATGAAGGATTTGGGTGCTGCAAATAACATCCTTGGTGTGAGAATAAAAAGAGACAGGAAAAATCGCAAATTGACATTGTCTCAGGGTGAGTACATAGAGAAGGTGTTGGAGAGGTTTAGAATGCAAAATGTAAAACCAATTAGTACACCTTTGGACAACCATTTCAAATTAACTAAGGAAATGTGTCCCAAGACACAAGAGGAGATAAAATACATGTCCAGGGTCCCTTATTCATCAGTAGTTGGCAGCTTGATGTATGTGATGGTTTGCACAAGACCAGATATTGCACATGCAGTGGAAGTTGTGAGTAGGTATATGAACAGTCTAGGTGAATAACATTGGGAGATAGTAAAGTGAATTCTCAGGTATTTGAGAGGTACTTATACTCATGCATTATGTTTTGGAGGTTCATACATTATTCTATAGGGATATTTTGATTCAGATATGGTAGGTGATAAAGATAGCAGGAGGAGAACCACAAAGTATGTTTTTACTATAGGTGGAACAACAATAAGTTGGATTTTAAAACTACAAAAGGTTGTTTCACTTTCAAAAACAAAAGAAGAGCATGTTGTTGCTACAGAGGCTAGTAAAGAAATGATTTGGTTACAGAGGTTTATGGAGGAATTGGGAAAGAAGCAAGAGAATAACAGGTTGTAATGTGATAGTGAGAGTTCCATTCATCTTTCAAAGAAATCATCCTTCCATTCAAAGACTAAGAATATACAACTCAGGTACCATTTTATACGATCCTTCTTGGAAGATGGATTTTTGAAGTTGGAAAATATACATACTATCCAGAATCTTGAAGACATGTTAACAAAGGGAGTAACTAGGAAGAAACCGAGTTCCTACTCAATTTCAGTTGGCCTTCAAGCATGAAGGTGAAGATGAGAAATTTTCTAGGGCCAAGGTGGATCATAGTCCAACAGGTACAACAACAATGGAGTTGTTGTGATCAATCTCCAAGTGGGAGATTGTTGGTTGTGGAGCCTAATTATCTTCATGATTCATAGGTCTTTGTTTTCCACCGTGTTTATACCTCATGAATATTTTACACCCTAGAAAAATGTACACCCCTCCATGTGGGGGGGATTTTCCTCCTTGTAAGGTCTGAGGGTGAAGCCCCCGAAGGAAAAATTGCCTTGTAAATGTTGGACAATTGAGAGGGGGGGTGAATCAGTTGTCACCGTGCTTAAACAATTATGCTTCTTTTAAAATATTTACAAGGCACTCAATGGTGATCACAATAATGCAGGGAAATAAACAATGGCACATTCAACATTAGTCACATATATGAGAAACACAGAGACATATATTTCCTGAGGAAACCCATACAGGGTAAAAACCTCTTTT